>JBBPCY010000001.1:30750626-30761554 GCA_037974405.1 Brachyalestes nurse | reverse complement strand
ACCAAGAGGTCATGGGTTCGAATCCTACCTTCAGCATACCACCACTGGGTTCCTGAGCAAGACCCTTAACCACAAGTTACCCGCTGTAGTTAGGAAACGGAAGTCGCTTTGGATAAAAGCGTCTGATAAATGCCATAAATGTAAATGTAAAAGTAAGAGTAAGCCGGAAAGCATATTCGATATAATTAGGATCGATACTGTCGGAAACTAGTATTGTACTTAGGGGTGTGCGATATATATCGTTTACGATAATATTGAAATTGTTCTTTTAACGATGAGGCAGCTGGCATTATCGAGTATTTCTGCAGTAATCAGTGTAAAATAGCAAACATGTTTTGATCACGCCGTAGCTTTGACAGTTGTACTAACGCGTGTGTGCCTGCACCGAGAAAGAGAGCTAGGCTAACTCATTAACCATCTAGCTGCACTCTCCGTTTCTGTAGATCTGGTAGCCAGATGTGGGGCATTATCATTCGTGTGGAGATGGTTTGGTTTCAGGAGGGTAGATGTGGCTCACACCAGCCCAATTAGCCAGCTATGTGGGAAAGCGGTTTAGGTGAAAGACGCCACCACAACGAACCACCGAACTCAGTACAGAGAGTATGAAAAGCTTCGGGGGTCTGTTTAATCCACGATAGCGGTGACAGTAAAAAAACAACCCAGCAGCAAACTTTACGTGCTGCTTTCTACGTCTATGTTATGCAATAATGCTGCCAGCACACATGGCTAAAGATATGGTGCCAGTTCAAGTGGTTGAGAAAGATGGTTTTAAAGAACTTCTGAACACATTAAACCCAATTTACACACTGCCTGGCCGAAAGTATTATAGTAAAACAGCTCTGCCTGAACTGTATGACGCCAGTCACCAAACTCTGGCAGAGAAACTGAAGAACATGTCGCATTTCACCACAACAATGGATTTATAGTAGAGCAGAACATCCAAGTCGTACATTTCAGTGACACTACTGTTTGCAAACATCCTAACAACAGACAAAAACAAAGTGCATGTGCAGATTTTTCCAGTATCTTTGTGCAACATTGGCCAGAATTTAAAAAAAATCTAAAGACCAGGTTTATTTTATATCTTTGTGCACTATTGGACTGAAACTGAATCATTTATTTACAAACTCAGTTTTTTAAATTCGTTTGTAGATGGAATCGAAATGACTGACTTTTGGTCTCCCATATGTAAGGGAGTGAATTTGTTTGTCAGATTTTTAACTGTTGCTTTTTAATACCAAATATTTAACATTAAAGCAGGACTGTTGAATGTCAGAATTCGGTTGTGGTGAGAAAAAACTATTTAGTTGCACTGCTTGATTTCAGTATTTACACAGTTATCATTTTTGTGCCAATTTTAATAAATTCAACAAGACCTGTTTTTCTTTAAACATTATTATTGATGTATTGTTGTGTGGTGTAACTTATGTACCATTAGTAAAGTACAGTAAATATTGTATTCAGTACAGAAAGCAGGTACAAAATAAGACAAGTTTTTTAAATGTTTTAAAATATCGTCAAATTATCGCTATCGGAAAAATGGCAAAAATATCAATTTTTGTCTATATCCAACACCCCTAATTGTACTGTTTTAAAAAGTTCAGTATCTGTACGTATCGATATATCGTTTTTTTTACATCACTAGTTGGGGTAGCAATTTATTCTCAATTTAGCTGTTCGGAGTACCATCATTTCAATTAATGCAGGTCATGTGCAGAGTACAACTATTCCCTGCTTGGCCTGGTTCTGATAGAAATTGCCTGGAGAATGTAATGTTCTGCTTGAACTACCAGCGGACTGCCGCCAAGTCCTCTGAAACCAAGAAACTGTCTGTGTGAGTGACAGAACACAATAAAAAATCCATTAGTCTGGAGTAGTGCATTTTCACTGGGCCTAGGCATACATTGCGAAAGGGCTCAAACAGAGACACAAAGAATAACAGAAAAAGTGGAAACAAATAAAGGTGATGGGGGGGGGTGGGGGTGGGAAGGCAACAGAATTCAGGTCTAAAAAGGGTGATTTGAATGCAGGCTCTCCAGGGAGGCAGGCTCACAAAGATGTTTTGAAATGATAAAATCAATGAATCTCTCTTTCTGGGGATATGATACTCTCTGAGAATAAGTGTATGATGCATAATCTGAAGAAACCTAACGCATTTAGTTCTGGTAACCCAGTCTAAATCAAATCCTAAACTAATTCCTATTTGCGCAGGATAATCAGCATGGACATTACAATTCAATCAAAAACTAGTTCTGGAGAAATTCTACCAGATCCCAGTGCTTATCAAGAGAAAAGCTTCATCCTTTTTAAAATAATCAAAAGATAACTGCAAACTTCTGCCTGCCACTAAACAAAGGCGATATACACCAAATATCCATTGCTAAAGCAAATTGTTTTATAATTCACTATATTCCAGTTATTTCATACTGCAGAATTATTATTATCTTATACAAAGGCTGTAAAGCCCTGAAGATGCTCTAGTTTCAAACTCAAAACTTAAAGGGGAATTCCATTCCATTGATTTTTCAAAATGTTTACGTTATTTCACCATGGCTGTGAATAATTCTGATTTGGTAAGCTTCTCCACAATGGAGCTTCATATCAAATCTCTGAATAACTTTGTTTATATTTTAGCGTTTGAGGGGGAAAAAGAAATATCCTTATAAGCTTGCTGGCAGTTTTAAACCAACTCGACCTGGGCATGTAAAGTACCAAGTGCAGAGATGCCTGGAGAAAAGCCATCAAAAGTCGATTCTTTTTAGAGTGGGTGAGGTCTAATGAAATTACATTATGACAAAATATATCCACTCGGGGGTATCCTTCCCAATTATGAATGAACAGTGATACAAAAATTATGATCCTTAAACTTCAGCGCCATTGTTTTATATGTGTATATATTTTTTTATCCTTAAATTGATTGGCTGCGTTGCTCAGTGGATGGACTACTGGATCAAAAACAATACATAACACTTTCATGCCATCTAATGCTGGTCTACTAAAGTTAGAACTACTTTTCCATCAACCCTGGTGCCTTAGTGCCCCTCCATTGGCGATCTGCATCTGTGACCTTTTCAGACGCTGCATGCCGCTGCATAGATATTGGACTTATCATCCTCTCACGTAAATGAAAAATGCTTGCAAAACCAACAGCCAGCCAGGTTGTGGCACACTTTGGGGCTGGTATTGCATCACAGCGGATTACCTTAATTTATCGCTTCCAGCTTTGTGTCTAGAGACTCGGGCCATGGACAGGGGGAGGGAGACGGCATCCAGCCAGCGCTTCTCGTACTTTGGTTCATTAGCCGAAGGTGAGGAGGGCGAAGACGGGGCCTAGATGGAATAAATGAGAGAGGGGAAAAATAGAAAGGGAGAAAGAGACACAGGGAGAAGCAGAGAGAGAGTGAGAGATAAAGGGTGTAAGAGGAGGAGAGGACAAGTATCTCATCTTAGCCTCTCCTTCGCTGTGCTTTGATCAGTGTGCAGGCAGTCCAACAACAACTGGGGCTCATAATTCAGTAGTATCTGTAGCACTTTAAGATGCGAAGCTGCATGATGCCTCCCCACCCACAGATAATAACTTTGGCTCATTAGAACTCCATCATCCTTGAGTATTTAATAAATGAATAAGGATTTGATTGAAAACCAGGGGGGTGTTTTATATGAAAGCTTGATACTCTTTCACACATATGCAAACAGCATGGGAACTTCTGAGCCTTTTAAGATATACAAGAGATAAAAGGCTGAAACAAATTAGAGTGTGCCGACTATTCATGTTCGCATTTAAAACTGCCTTCACGAACTACTAAGCCAACTGAACTGGTTCTGAGGCTTGGAAACATTAAGGGATTCTGATAAAACACTGATTCAATCAAAAGTCTTGCAACAAAATGTCTTTTGTGAAATGTGAAAATGCAGTGATGGGCATGATACACTGTTCAAGCATGCTGTGCTTATTTGCATATCCTGGTCTAAATCTCACAGGCTCTCTTACCTCAACAGTACTGTGTGCTTGTACAATATTTTACTGAAAAACTGTCCCACACTGAAGGATATCTTGCATACATCTTTGTATGTTTTTTAGTCAGATATCTTTGGTAAAACTGCCAAGAAACCGCAGTGGTAGAGTAAAATTGGCTCTGTGGTACACAGACCTCAAGAGCTTCACAGTCTTTTAACTTGACCCAGAAAAGCTCAGATTGTCTAGTCCACAAATTATACCCTCCACAGATTACACATCCCAGCTTCAGTACCACACAGCAGCAGTGGAAAGACGACTGAAAAGCTGTACTCAAGTGGAGGTACTGCTACTTTGGGAAGCATTTACTTGAGAGGTAAAAAACACACTGCAGAGACCTTCTGAGCAAGAGCAAAAAGGTTTTTCCGACTCACTCAAAGTCTTTCTTTACCATATTTAAATGTTCTTAAAAATAGTCTCTGTTAACTCCAAACTACAAAGCTGAATAGGAGATTTAAGGCCAGACTCACAGACAACATCGGTCCTTCTGTGGTGAAAAATACTACTTTATATAATAACTTAAATACCTCATTTAAACATGACAATACTATTGTTATTGAGGTAAATTTCATTATGCTCATGATACTTTTCTGATATCTCATTAGCGTGACTCAAGAGTGTTAATTTGAATTTAGTGCAGTACAGGTGTGTGGTGTGTTCAATAAAAATGCCTGTCAGTCTCTGAAAGGTTTCAGACTAGCGTATGTGTCAAAATATTGTGGCACACATCATGTACCTTCAAAAAAAACTGGCAAGGATCAACTGACAGTTTGCATGATGCTGATGCATGCGTTAAATTCCACTGCTGCGCTCTCACAGTCTTCCAAGATCATCATTTTTAAAGTAAAGTCTGAAGAACCCTGTGAAAAGCTATGCATAATATATCATCATAATATATCATAGTATATCATTAATATTATCATTATCGTTTTTATTATTTGGCATTAAAATCTCTAACACAGACCCAAGATTACTTTAACAGTTATAAAAAATCTATAGATTACTCAGTAGCTGATACATCTAATATAGCCTATATAATTCCAGTATATTCCTTCAGTTTTATTAATTTCTAAGTTAAAATGCATGAACACATTCTCTACAGTGAAATATAGTCAAATCATATCTAGAGGAAAAAGACATATAAATGTAAATATAAAATGTACTTTTGCGCAGGCCATATTTTGATATATTTTCCCCCAAATATGTTACATTCAACAAGTGAACAGTAATTAATAGGGCTGTAGCGACACACCCAATCCACGATTCGGTTCGTTTCGCAATTTTTGACTCACGATTCATTTGCGGTGAAGAAGCCTCCTCACACCGCAACACAGGTTCGTGGAACTGAGTGTCGCGAATTCGGTTTTGTATCGTATATCGTTACAGCCCTAGTTATTATGCATTAAAATATGCAAAAGTGTGTTCTCTGTGGAAAATGTGTTTATTTTCACATAATGCCCAAACTGTTGCCTTCAACTGTTCAATGTTTTAGAATAGAACATTTCACTAGCAAAAATAAACCTCTATCATGCTTATAAACTTCACACTGCACAGGGAAAATATACATTATGGGCTGCTTTACCAGCATGGCACAGTAAATGGGTATGCAAGTTATTTGCAAAACAATCTTTAGCTGACAGTCTTTAGCTGAACTGAAATAACAGTTTAGATCGTAAACAGCACTCAAAGCAACAAAGTCTTTGCGTCACGGAGAGTATTTCAGCTGAATGGGAAGAAATCAGTGTAGTGTGAGTAACTCCCAGGCACAGAACATTTAGAAGGGAATCAATTCCTGGGCTTGCCATCAAATCAAAAGTTTGGTACCATTGCCAATTAGGCCCATGTCTTAGGCGTTTTCTAGAGCGAGACGCCCTCTTCTGCACTGTTTATGCTCACCAAGGCTGGATAATTAAAGCTGATTTGACTTTCATGTTGTGCTATGCTAGGGAGAGCTTGAGATGACAAGGAATAAAATATTGTCAGCGTGTCAAGATGGATTACGGTGACAGAATATCTGCTCGCTACCGAGGACCTTGCCAAACGGCGGCAGAGCTGACATTGTTGTCCTTCATATTAGTCTCCCTGCCATACCTCAAGATATTTCTGCGGCAATGAGAGGTGCGACACTAATTATTAGAAGGCATGTAAATGAATCAATGCTCACCCGCGGGTGCTATGAAATCAAAACATTGTCAATCAACTCAAAGTCAAAGGAGCCTAGAGGGAACGTCAAGCTCTGCGAATTCTAATAACCCGAAGGGAAGGGAACGGCAAGAATAAAGACAGATAAAAATATTTTTTTAAAGTTCTCAATTAGAGAACACAGGAAGGCTCATTTTTTTGTTGACTCATCAATTAGGCAAGCTCATGTTTAACACAGTCCTGTAGCTTCCAGCAGAGACAGGATGAGCGAGAAAGCAAAAGAGAGAAGGAGAGTGTCAATAGAAGAAATGCAGTCGACTGTTTACTCTCCATGCCTGGTAATTGGATGTAGTGACTGCCACTCAGCGTTTAATAATGAATCAACCTAGATTGTAGATGGTTTGTTTGCTCATTTGTCCTCCAAGAGAAAGAAACAATCCCTGCACTCTTCTTAGTCTTTTAGAGAGCACAGCATATCTCATTCAGAGAACTTCATTAAACCAAACTTCATTCAGCTTTCAGAGGGCACGGACATCTCTAAAGGAGCGAGCTGATGATTGATCTGATTAACACTCACAACAGTGTCAACAGCGCCCATGTCTCACGGAATAATTGCTGTCCATAACAATTACAGGGCATCTCCTTTAGTCTGCATGCCAATTCAAGGGGCTGGTACTATTCCTCAATGTATTTCTATGTGTCTTTAAAAAAACAAAAAACAAACAAACCAAAAAAAACACTACTGACGGAAACTTACTCTCAATGTATCTGCAGCGACTAATTGGCAATTTGCATCTGTAATTCTTTAACTGGCCTATCTTCCAGTAAGATTTTTAAAACAGTATATTCAACAACATTGTGGAACTAAATATTTTAGACATACTTTCTTGTTGATACGTTAAATCCATTTTCATTGTTTTACCTGTATTTAAGAACGTCGAAATAATCAGAATTGAACTGAAAATAATAAATAGTGACAGCCCTACACATAATGCGACTCATGCGAAGGAAACCTCTGATGCTTCGGTGGAACAGACGCTGGGGTACTGCACGCTGACCTTGGTTCGGCACGCTCCGTTTGGTAGCGAGCCGCCTAATAGGCTGTGTCAGCTACCTGACCTGTCTGAGAGGGAGCAAGCCACACACAACCCTCTGACCTTCTGTCTTGTTATTGGTTGGTTCAGTTCATGATAATGTCAGTCCCACCCTTACAAGCACAGTCATAGAACACATCTAACTCCATGTACTACAGACAAAATTAGCTCACATAGGTGGGCTGTTTTAGCCTAGGAAAAAAAAAAAAAAAGGAGTGAAGTGTTGTAGATAAAAAATGTTCCAAAGCCTGTGGACTTTTTTCCACCCAAATGTCACAGCATACAAGATCATTATTTTGAATATTGCTACATACAAGTTTATTCTCCAGCGCATTTAAGTGGGTTAACGGGAAAGTAGGTTATTGCTATAGCTAAACTACTTCAACACAATTATGTAACTAGACGTACCACATTGTGGTGTGTAATATGACAATGGCAGTTAAGAATAAGTGGTGATTAGTGGGGTCCAAATTGAATGTGTGAACTGGCCCAAGACGCGAGAGGTTGAAATGACCTGATGACTATTTGAATTTTGCAAAAAATTACATAAGGAAATAGAGACAAAATGAATTTTGAAGACAGATCAAACCATGTCAGAGGAACAGAGGAAACATGTTGTAGCTTATCGTAGTGACATCTTATGGTTGATTTGTCTGAAACTGGATAAATAGCATCTGTATGCCTTTATAAATAAGCCTTTCATTACAACTGGACATTCACACAGGCAAGTACCGGCTGCTGAATTTCGCCTGGCATGGTGTGAAATTTTCTTGAAAGTTTAAACCTTTACATCACAAGGTATTGTCTAGTGAAGTGCTCGATTTTGGCACTGACATTATTCACTAGGTGAATAACTTTTACTCCACAAATGAATCATAATAAGCCAGGGTCATGCACCTACTAGAGGCCAACTTGTCATACAAATTTCACTATATTTGCAAAGCGGTTGTTATTGCACAAAATGTACATGGTGCCGACCCTACTTCAGGGTATTAGAGCGACAGGACGGCCACCTAGGGACACAAATCTCTTATTCCATAACAGGCATGTCAGACTACATGGCGATGACGAAAAAAAAAAAAACCCAATCTTTGACAAACACTGTAACTGCTACTCAAATTGTATCCTCAGTCCATCAAAACTACTTAACTACCACATTTGACAAGGTTGTATGGTTTACATCGGGTAAATCTGATTGAGGTTGTCGGTGTTATGATCAATCAAATATTCATGCAGCATGTATGTAGGAATATTCCTTTTTCAACAAAATGTACAGGCTTTGAAACAAAATGTACAGGCTTTTGAATTAGTTAACAGTGGGGTGAAGGTTCTTAATAATTCTTGCTAAATGTTTCCCACAGACAAAAACGGTTTAGACCTAAGGCTGGGCATTATGATGATATATATCAGTATCGTGAATATGCTTTCTGAGCATATCATGGATATCTTTACCACCTGCATGCTTCAATATAAAGAGAGTATAATTAGGCCTGTTTAAATGGATTCAGCACTTCGCAGTGTGAAAATGTGCATGAAAATAATATTTTTTTTCTTTTTTATCTGTTCCAACTTAAAAGACGTTAAAAAATGTACACCTTGATTTTAGCTTATTGTGACAAGTACAATGTTTTTTGCAAAATTGCTCATGTCTACTTAGACCCATGGTTCATCTGGATGCTAAAGGAAGACCACATTTTCTTCAAAACATAGCCATTTATAATGACATTGGTTTTAAAAATTGTAATATTTAATAACAACAGGGCATTTAAATCAACAGCATTTTCTGACAATTTTAGTGGAACATGACGTAGGAGTTAGACTAAAAAAAACCCTCAAAAACCCCTGCACCCATGCACAGGACTGTACTAAGTGTTCAAGTCTCAAGCCACAAAAAAGTAGAAGACATTCTGGTTTTTGGGCCAAAACCAGAATGTCTTTTCTGTAAAAATCTCTTTAAGGAAACATTTGAGCAAAAAGTTTAAGTTTCAGCACTTCGGACAGTTTCTCTTTTGAAATGTACAGCCTTAGTTAATTATCCCCAAAGCATGAAGTCAAACAACTGACATGTTTTAAGCAAGTGGCCACTGGACCTTATTTTACAGAAAATAATTCAACTGTAGTGATAATATTGGTAATAAAAACTGCAATTAGATACTTCCCCCAAATCATTCAGCCTTACTATGTGTAATATTAAGAGATGGGGGAGATGCCTGGTCCCATACAACATAGGTGAAAAGCCCCAGAGCCCATTCATCAGCTCTTCATTTCTTTAAAAACTAACTACTTTTCTCACCTCAGCAATCCGATGAAATTCCATTTGCACCTCTCAACATTGGGACAGACGTTTGAAATTCATGTTCAGAATGCTGGGCCAATCACAGCACGCAATTTTTACTACTACGCACGAAAGTCACAACAAAATGGTCTTGGATACAAATAGAACACAAGTCACAAACAGCATAAAGGATCATTCTTACTGACGATCAAGCCTGACACTATGTGCTCCTAGTCAACTTAAGATTCTCTCCCTGACAATGCTGTATTTACAACCTGATTCTGTCATTCAGACAGCTTTCAGCTGTTCTGAATGCGACCCATTACACAGGAATAATGTTTCAGCTGGGACAATACTACAACCTGTGGGAAGCTGTATATAAAGAGAGATGCACTCACTGTGTTGCTTGAGTTCCCATTTAAATGTAAACCACTGTCAAAAAGTGGGGAAGATGCTCTGCTACTTTGATCACTCGATGGTCCTGGAGAGCCTAAAAACATCACAGCTTGTTAAATATTTTACTGTGATTTTGTAAGAATGTCTAGTTTCACTACTATAGCTGTTTAGCAAAACACAGACAGTGAAGAAAACTACTCTAGTAACAATAAATAAAAGCAAGACCATAATTCTGTCACAAAGTTTCTTTCCATAACACTTAAGCAAAAAAATATCAAGTACATTACAGCTGAGCAATATGATATTTGCTGCTTTAATACGCTTTTCTGAGAATTCCATGATGTTGTTAATCCTTAAAGAACATTGACCAACTGCATGTTTCATTAGAGAGAGCATAGTAGTCCAGTTTGACTGAACTCAATGCAGTGGACTGAATAAATCTGAATACAAATTAAAAAAAAAAAACCCACTGAATAAAAATCATTAATATTCACAGTTCTTAAAGCTAATGAAAATGTGGTACAGTTGGTTCTTTTTTGCCCAATCCAACCTATAAGCTGTCAGAAAAAAATAAATATTGTGACATTATGTATCATGAAAAGTATCATGATGATTTTTGCCATATTACCCAGCACTACACATTTTAAAAGGCATTTAGGTCACTAGTGAAACGAAAAAAATCCAGTAAAGGTCATTATACAGCGGCTGCATTACATTTCAAGGAAGGGTCTTAGCTTTATGGTGCTTGAAAAACTTTGTTGTAGCCCCCTGCAGAGCTTTGCCTGTGAAGATGCACTGCGAGCGATGCTTTGAGAGCTCACCTAATGGGAGCTTTAAAAAGGCTGGTGCCTCCCTGAGGTACCTCACAGTGATGGTAACTTCATCTCCAGCGGTTCGTAAGAGATGAACCTGAACAGAAAAGGAGAACAAGAGCAAGAAAAAGAGAGAGAGAGAGAGAGAGAGAGAGAGAGAGAGAGAGAGAGAGAGAGAGAGAGAGAGAGAGAGA
>JBBPCY010000001.1:30727768-30750526 GCA_037974405.1 Brachyalestes nurse | reverse complement strand
AGAGAGAGAGAGAGAGAGAGAGAGAGAGAGAGAGAGAGAGAGAGAGAGAGAAAGAGAGAGAGAGAAAGGAAGGAGAGCATGAAAGAGAAAGAGTGAAAAAGAGAGCATGAAAGAGAGACAGAGAGAGAAACAGAGAGAGAAGGAAGGAAAGAGAAAGAGAGAGAGAGTGAGAGAGAGTGAGAGAGAGTGGCGGTGAGGAGAGATACAGAGACCGAGATCCATTTAACATTACTGGACAGTCGATGTGATAAGCAGATGACGAGCTGGTATTGTTAAAGGAACAGCTTGCTAACGCATAAAATGACTACTCTGCACTTAATTGACTAACGTTTGAAATATAATCAAATGTAATCAAAGAATAAGTCAGCAGTAGAGTTCAAGATAGCTTCCATGAGTAATTACAAAGAGTTCTGTAACCTCAGCTGGGTTTTCATGTGATTGTGAGAGGATGGCTAACTGCTGCTCAGACAAGTAATTACCCTCTCAGTGTCTGCTAGCTTCAAATTGCATCATCCGCTACGCACCAGGATTTAAAACCACAGTCCAAACATATGAAAAAGCCAGCATTCAAGTAATTTATGCTTTTCCATAAACAGCAGTTTAATACTTTTCAGAATATCCCTGATACATTTTGTCCCTTTAACAGAACTGGTTCAGTACATGATTATATCTGCTTCACGCCTTTGATCATATAATCATAACCATAAACAGAGGAATTAGTACATTTCTGAAGTCCGTTTTCCCTCTCTGATCAACTTGAAGTTTTCGTAAAGCATTTCCACCGAGGCCTGACACCAAATTAAATTGGGTGTTTTCCCAGAAACACCCCTGTGGAGCCCACTCTCAGTGCTGACATCCTTAAGCACAAAGTATGGCATCTTTTAGGTCAGCAAAAAAGAAGAACATTTTTTAAATTAATCTACTTTGGTTGAACAGGGTTAAAACATTATGGCTGACATCATATCATGCTTTTGGAGATATATTACACTGCTTTATTTTTAAAAAAGGCAAGAATATCACTGTAAAGTAGCCCTGGGATGTGTCTGATAACAACCCATTTTTAAAAGATTTCTTAGAGGAGGACATTTCTGATGCAAATGGGGTCTCTAAATCCTGACTAGAAATGGAACTACTGAAGCTTCCCAATCATCATTCCATAACATCATCAGGACAACTGAATGACACTGTACAGTGAGGTCAAGTCTTACTGTAATGAAGGACCTAGACTGAGATGCATGTAATCATGGTGAACATGCTTTAAAGTATTTTCAATTCTCACTGTCGTGTCACGAAAAGGCAAGATATTATGCGCATAGAAGTGTTATCTGATGGAAACCAGCAACAACAACGCAAAAACAGCAGGCTAAAGCAAACCTGAAATCACTATAAACTATAAGCCTGCGTGAAATATTTATACCAAGATGGTCTATCCTTCATTGGACCATCACAAAAGTCTGAAAGCAATCTCACAAAAAGGGTTTTGCTGGATTTCATGCAAAAAATGTAAACAGTCTACAAAAACTATCCTCACCCCTAGAAACAACTTAAGCTTATTAAACAATAAATTATACACATTTATCTATTACATATGTTATGCTATCTACAGCAATATAGTATATATATATAAATATAATTACTTTTATTTTTCATTCCATTCCCTATACAGCTTTCTGAGTTACTGTATAATCACCTACAGATCTGTTCATCATTCTGGACACGTCCCGATTTTCTTAACTGTTTACACTCCTCTATCCATCCCTTGCTGCTAAGAAATTGTTACTGTTAAGATTGCTCGGCTTTGTCAGGTAGTGGTTTCTTCAAGTACGATCAGTAATCATGTCTTTTGGCTTCCTGGATGTGAGCGCGCAGCTGTTCAGAGAGGGAGAGAGGGAGAATCACCAGTGAACCAAAAGTGTCTACTTGCGATGAATCGACCCCTCATTGATTTGTTATAGTTGAGGCCCAAGAGGAAAAAAAGAGAAGCATTTCTTTGATATGAATGGGGTGCATTAGCTTCAGCAAACCATCTGATGCACCTTTGATCGATGCTAAATCACTGATTTCAACACTGTAGGCAGGGGTAATAGAACGAATGATGAATAAATACTTACAACTTCTTCATGTGTGCACTTCTCCACATTAATTCCATTGACCTGCATGAGACAAGAGTTTCATTGCATCACAATTTGCAAGGAAATTACTTTTATTTGGCTTTACTGGTAACATGTAATAACATAAGTCCTTCCAGTCAGCACTTCAGACTTTTCTCATATTTCCAATGCCAATCAGTTTTCTTTCTGCAAAACGACTGCAGGCTAATAACTTCATAAAATGCTGATTGTATTAAAATGTCTCATGTGGTATTGTGAGACATTAAAATGTCTCAACATGGTTAGTTTAGAATTGACATTTTCAACAGAATCAATTATTGATGTTCCAACTTCGGTTGTCCCCAGTAATAACTGCATCAGAACCACCTTAAGATAGGATTTGTGAAGATGGAATGATATGAATATATGCTGAACAGGCTTCTAAAATGTGATCTGCCCTTCATGAGTCATAGTAAAGTCTCATAATAATCAATAAGGAAAAATATAGGTCCTGTCTCTGTTCGCACCCTGAGACAGCAAAGCAGTTTGGTAAACTCCCTCCACCGATCCTTCACAGCTGTGATGAGGCTCTGATGGTGGTCTCTAGGGTTTCAATTTCTCCAAACATAGTTCTGTGAACATTTACCAAAAATGTATACTTTTAGAAAAATAGTGATATGAAACATCCAGGTGGCTCATGAACACTTATGTTATTAAGAGCAGGAGATACTGCAGATCCTTAGCTGTAGCCCTAGGGTTTTGTCACTTGTTTGAGGATCCATGCTGCACGTTTTTCTTTGTAGAACACCCACTCCTAGGCAGAGCACAGACGGTGCTGAATTTCTTCATAAATACTCAACAGGCAGTCAACTTCTACAACGGACTGTTTACTTGCTGCCTAATGTATCCCACCCCTCTGACAGGTCCCATTGTAACAACATAATCAATACTATTCCCTTCGCCTGTCGTGGATTAAATGCTGTGGCTGATCAGTGTATATGCCAGGGAAGGTCAAAGCTGCACCTGAATGGACTGGAATAACTGTCTCCAGTGTTTTTTCAGACCTTTCTGCATCTTTAGATCATCTGTACAATAAACATACAGTGACTCAGAAAACTGGTCATCTTTACTTTTTATTAAGACTTAGAAGATCAGATCACAAGTTTGGAGCCATTCATTTACAAATCCAAATGATCTTATTCCATTTGAATGCAAATATGCTAATTTATGTATCTCATAGGAGTAGTTTTTTGGTCTGAACCTAATAGTATTGTATTTTAGTTTATAATTGGACATAATCCTGTTAGCTTCAAAAATACACCCAAAGAAAAAAAAAACATTAACTTTAAACCAGGCTCAGTCATTTTGCTGATATATGTGCCACTGCATGCTAGTGCAGTGAGGATGTCAAATCACAGCAAAATGTCACTGATATTTTAAGGTCTCTCCACAGTCATAGTCCATTGACATTCTTTGTTTATTATAGAGAGCTGTAAGTCTTTCTGTCACATTTATCAAGCAAAAAAACAAGACGAGCCTTGAATAAAATAGGACACAGTTCGAAATTAGAAGATGAAAGGTATAACATTTCATTACGTCTTTCCCATTAGAAGCACTTGTAACAAGACCCCATAAATGATTACACTTTTTTTTAAATGCCTCATTACTGCTATTCTTCAGATTCGTATAATGAGATCAAAGGTTAAACCTGCAGTCAACCTGGAGAAAATGAATCAGAGGAGGACATCATTAGAATGCAGAGAGCACATTGCTCTGACATGCACCTATGGCCCTGGGCAGTGTGAGGAATAAGAGCGAGCTAATGCTCACTGCACTAACCTGTAGCACAGCATCACCGATAAACAGCATTCCTGTCTGATCCGCTGTAGGCCAGACACGCAGAGTCAGAGGTTAATAGAAACATTAGAATATAATTACTTATTTCATATATACTAATGCAATGAAAATGGCAATCAGCACTGGCAGCTGATGAATCCCATCATAAAGCCCTAAGCAGTGTGCTAGACAAGACAAAATGTAATCCACATTTCACACAAATCTGTGATGTAGTTAATTTTTATCATGACTGACAAAAACAATGGGACCCTGTTCACTTTCTGGACAGCTTCTCGCGGCTTCAAAAGTTAGCGTAAATTAAAAAGAGCCAAACTGTCTCAGAGGCATTGCTGAGCTGAAGATGAGAGAAGCTAATATTCCTTCACTGGAAGTTATAAACCCTAAACAAAATATAATCAAACCATTATGAAATGGGCTTCCAGAAAGACACGCCAGGGTTTTGGTAGGAGTTTTCAAATGTGCACTGACATGTTTGTGTTACTGCAACTGAACATATGGCTCCATGCACCGCTTTGACAAAACTCCCGTCATTCGTGTTTTTTGCTGAGAGACTGCAGACGTAACATCTGATGCTATGGGCAATCGTTTCACACCTTTCTTCAACCTCTTTTATTTGATTGATGAGTCTGTACTGCGGCTCACGTACTCATTCCGTGGGGTTTTTCGTGCTGCGCTTAGAATCAGAGAGGACAGAAGTGCATGCATGATACAGTCTGTGCTCTACCTACTATTAATGAACGCAGTATTTTCTAAAATATCTATTGATTGCATCTGTCCATGAGATCTGCTGGCTCAGGGAGCCACTAGAAAAACCATCAGCACATGGACGAGTATCATTTCTGGCATGAGAGAACTAATGTGGCAGCCTTTGTGTGGAACACTTCAAATAAAAAAAATCTGTTCTCACTCTCTTGTTCATATACATGTGCACACACACACACACACGACCATTTGTAATGGATGCTGTTCTATTTCAGCCCTGGAAAAGAACCTATTAGTGGACTAGGAATTCAGAATTTCTGTTGCGCTTATATGAGGCCCTTCATTTTTCATGGTTCGGCGGCAACATAACAGCCACAACTCAGAGCTGTCCTAGAGCTTGTGTACACTTGGGATAAACAAACCAGCACGGGTGATGGCCTCTAATTACACGGTTTCACATGGACTGCCTGTACAGATCAAGTGGATTTTGGCACTGTGGACACTCTAAATTACCAACTTAAAAAGCGTTAATCACTGCTGATAGTTGTGACAGTAAAATATCCTCATCACTTGAGCCTCAACTAATTTAATGGCGCAGTGCTTGAGAGAAAAACGTGGTAGGGCCTCACCTACTTGATCTTTGAAAATCTTCGAAATGACCACAGGCACTTTATGCTCAGCTCCTCCCTGAAATAAATAAAAGTCCATAAATGTGTTTTAGTAGTACACCTACCGCTTGCTCATTGCTGAAGTCACACTTCATAACCATCCACGCTATTGCCTCATCAAAGTTTTGTTCTCGATGGCGTAATGAGCTTTAATCTTTACTACAAAGCTCTCTTTGATCTCTAAAAGAGATTCATACCGAACAATTGTTCTCGTGCATGTGATAGAGTGACAGTCATAAAGATATTTAGTTAAGTTCCTTAAAATGACAATGTATTTAAAAAAGGCAAAATGAACATACTTTGATACTTAGACCAAGGCCTCCAGTTGCCTGTCTTCGGAGTACAACAGTTCTGTGCTTTAAAAAATGGGAATTTAGTTGGTAAAATTATAAAGGCATTAACTTCATCAGAATTACATTTTAGACAGTGTTAACTTGACATGCATATCCTGATTACACTTTCATTCAGTACTAGCCCAGACATGATGGCCTCTGAAAGCAACTCATGATACACTCCGCGTATAATGCCTTTCTCTATGCAAAGACAGTACTAGGGTACTGAGGACAGGCCGATTGATGTAAATTGTGAAAGATGTTTCTCATTCTTACAAATATTGCTTTAGATCATGCCGCTTGACTGGGATATTAAATGTAATGAAAAATATTCTAATGCCTCTCCTTTTGCTGATCCTCTGCAATCTGTCAGCTACCCAGCAACTCTCCCACAACACTGCACTGGTACTGTGCACAAGGTCAAAAAAAAGGTTGATGTGTGTTCTGCTCTTAACATCCATCTAAAGATGCTTTGGCATCAGATAAATTGAACCCTTTATGAGGATAAGCCTTAGTACTTACGTTTAAATGATGCGCACCGCTCCCTATGCAGACCACGTCCTGTTTCTGTATGATCAACATTTCTTTTGTTAACTTTAAACGGATGTCATAGGTATTATTGGTATCTTCGTCATACAGCAAGGCAAGACCAGTTTTCGTCTGCAAAACAGAGAGAGAAAATGCTGTGTTAGTCAAATGATCTGGGATTAGGGTTAGCCAGTGTGCAGCGAATAAAGACTTTTACATTTATTAAAACCCCTCTCAACACTTGAAACTGTATTAGTCTCAATTGTTTCAGCACATTCCACAGGCAGTATCTATCAGCTTTAGAAGGAAAACAGGATACTGAACAGGCTAAACCTTCCACTTTTGACTCTGAGGTGTATCTTAATTCAATCTTAATAAATGTTGTTAGAAAAAAATTATATATGTTTTTTTTATGATTAATTTCATTGTCTTGATAAGCCAGTTATATATACAGATAACAACAAATCAACAAGCGCACATCAACAGTGTGCTGATGTGATGTGTACAAAGTGTTTATTTGTGCTTCCACTATAAGACCAGATGAAAAGAACAGACCTGAGGATTGATCGTACCTTTGTGCTGAGAGACTTGTCTGCTTCAAGGGGTTAATTGAATAAGTGCTAAAGAAAACTTGCTTTCAGGTCTGTCTCACTTTGAAATGTTGTTTCAGGAAAATAAGGCGCAAAGGACAGATAACACAAAGCTTTACAGGCCAAGTTAATTCAGTTACACTCAGAAATTAATCCCATGAGCACATTCTTGTAGCAGTTCAATTGAAAAAATATTCTTGGGAACGTGAGTGAAATATAAAGCCTGTAATGATCGCGAAGTGAGAAAATGGGGAAAAAACAAATTTCCCATCCTGGATCCATCTATTTTCCGAGTGGGAATTCAGTAAGTAGAGTGTCAAAAGCAATCTGAGCAGCAGTGCCTGTGCCTCACTTCTTAATTTATAGAGATCCTTGCTGTCAGCAATTCCATCCTCCTCTCTACTGACCTTGCTGTGACAAAAACAGAATACGAAAAGGCTGTGTTTTTAAAGGAAAAAAGAAAAAACATTAAAGGCACAGTAGAAGATGAATTGGACATAAATTAGAGATCGTTTTAATTATGTTCACATTTGCTGTGGGGTTGACATTGATTCTTGTAGCCACTACTATATGTGCATCCACTTTATCCGGGCCTAGTTCTCTCCCTGGCACCGGGAGCATTTCTCCCATGAGACACCGAGATTTAGGTCAAGTGACTCCCCCTCTAGCTCCTGAGGGAGAGGATAATTAATCAAAGTTTTGAGTCATGGTTTGACTCTATGAGAGCACTGGTACTGTATGCACTAGGGAATCACCAGTAGGTTGTTTATGTCTGCCTCCTGGGATTCAAAATGCACAGCTAGATTGGCACAGTCAGGAGTAAATTACCACAAGTCTCTGTGAGGCTAATGATAAAGTTCACTTTAGGCCTGCTGACCCAAGAGAACATGTCACAACCAACAAATATGGGCTAATTAATAATTAACATGGAGTCTAAAACAGAAATGCACATGTCAAAAATAATTACGGTAACATTTTCTTGTTTATTGATTTTGTCACCCCCTATGTGACCACACTGTACCAAGAATGCTTAGAACATCACAATTTGGAAAACTCCCAACAAAACTTAAAAAATAAATAATAAAACTAAAAAAAACAAAAAAAAATAAATAATAACCTAAAAAACAAACCTAATAACTTATTAATGCCTTCACTGAGCTGAAGCCACTGGTCAGTATTTATAAAAGAGAATAGAACACTACATTTAAATATTACTTAATATCATTAGGAAATCTGCTTAAAATTAACTTGGACAGTTACTGCTTTTACAGCACAGATGTGAAGCAACCGGTCAGTCACTGTCAATGTTCAGTTATTTTGCCCTTTCATCCTGTCCTGGTGAGGGGTTTGACATCATATACTGAATAAATCTTTGCATATTCTCTAAAAATTGTAAGGTTTAAAATATACATGAGTTTGTCACAAATAAGAATTTTTAGTATGAGGATATGCTTTCTCATAGTAAACACTACTAAATTATAATTTCAGTATGTATGGTAGTTTGCAATAGAATATTTGGCAAGCTCTGGAGTTTTTCTGGAAAGTTTTGCAGCTCTTAGTCACCCCTGATATATCTTCTGTTTCACTTTAAGTGTTATGAAGATGATGCAGAGTCAGGAGAAATCCCAGAGAAAGGGTCTTACTGCATAACATCACTGCTCAAGTACATTGAATAATGTTTTCCATGTTGCAACAGCTGTGCAAAGCAGCACAGGAGACATGGGAGCTGATGAGGAGTGAATGTTGTAAACTCAACCAAGCGGTAAGTATCCTGTATTTGTATCTACTGACATTTTCTTTTTTTTGTAGGCACCTTCCATCTTAAGCACAGGGTGATTTCAGCACGAACATAAGCTAACACATCATTTGCAAGTCTTTATTATAATATATATATATATATAATTTAAAACCACACACTGCTCTTTGCTATGCGGGAAGCGGGAAAGATAGCCAGAGTCTTCTCTGAGAATCTGGGCACTGGCTTGCCACAATCAAAGCAATTTTAGAAGGAGACTGGAGGTCAAATGCTGACTGGAGATCAGACCTGATAATGTTACACTCCTCCAGGGCTGGTTCGCACACACTCTTAGCCAAGAATATAGTCCTTCTTCACAGCTAGGACAAGTGAAAAATGGCTTTTACTACAAGATTAAAAGCTGATTTTTATAGTGACAATTGACCGTTTTGCCTTGCTAGTTCATGCCCCTGGCGATACTGTGCATGACTCATCGTATCATTTAAATGACAAAAATTATTGTTTCCCTGTAATCTTCCATCAAAATGACTTTTGCCCATTTCTGAAACTGCATCTGATTTTGGCTGTCACCCTGCATCAACGAGCGTGGGAAAATCATATTAACCCATTTTTCAATTGCGCCCCACCTCACCTATCAATGAGCAAAAAAATTCACTTAGCTCAGAGATAACACTTTGTTTCTAACACTGCATTTGAGTCAGAAATACAACAGAGGATGGCAGAAATGCATGTAACAATTAATTAATGAGTCTCCGAAAAGGAAATAGAGGCATTAGACTTGACTACAGCTGCTTACTTCTTGACACTTCACAAATCAAAGACATAGAGTCACTGCAAAGTGGAAATCTGTTCAACCTGTGTTCTAGGACTGTGCCCTGACTGTGTAGAAGATGGCAGAGCACTTCATGGAGATAAATCATATGGCATTGATGGCCACCTTGAGGACATAATGAGTTTAATGGATTTCCTCCAGCAGAAATTCCCACAGTGATGGGGAGGATAGGTGTCCATTCTCAAGTTAAAACACTCCCTACACTTTCGAATCCTGTCAGGAATGAACTGTAACAAGGACAAGAGTCATCCAAAAGCTTTATTTACAACCAACACCTGAAACACAACCAATATCTGTTGGCCAGACAGTAACTGCAGGAAAAGTGGTTGTACTAGCAACATAACAGGCTGGCCAAGGCCATTTTAAGACCACTATAACAATTTTAAGCCCAGAGATATTGCTCACGGAGATCATTCCACTGCCATCATCTTCAAGGTACAATGTTCATGAGATACACTGAGCGAAAACAAATATTCAGACATTTCTTTATTCACCATGCATCCAGCGTGCATATCCACTATGTATGTATGCATACACACACATGTATACACAAATATTCAGACACAATATTAAAATATGCATATCTAAATATTGTTTAAAAATAAATGTCAATGCATACATACATCTTTGTTTATGCTTATGATTTTCTCTGTTTATAAGTACAATGACAAAAGACATTACGTGCATTATGTTTGTAAGTGGGGCATTTTCTTTTCACTCAAACAAAAAGATGCACAGCCTAATGACATTTGTAGGGATGCCCAATAAGATCATAATTATATCAGTATTGGCAAATGATTGCTTTAAAAAAAAGTATCAGCATCAAATAGCTGAGGTAGTTGAAAACGGGAAAAATCCTGGATCTTGGCATCGGCCCAAAATTAAGAGATCAGTGAACACCTATATTTTAGTTGATCACCTGTGTCATCTAAACCACTAACATTTCTTTCACAATCACTCTCATTTGGAGAAAAAAAGCTCAGCATTTAGAAGAGAGGTCTTAAAATGCAGGGGTGCACATTAAAATTCATACCTGTCCTGCATCAAAATGAAAATGAAATGGCAAAGCTGGGGGTGGAGAAGAATAATGAAGGAAGGATAGGGACCCTTTTATATAGCCTTTTTATTGGGTCAGTAAACATATCAGGGCGGCAATAATACAGTACCATCCAGCTGATATCAGGAATAATTGCAGAATCATTTGCAAGTTGAGATTCTTAAAGGTTGTCTGAGGCAGTGATGTTAAAAGCCACTGAAGGGGATTAGTATAAGCCAGTGAAATGACACACCTAATGATCTACTGTGCACATATTACTGCATAGGACTCTGGTAAGACACATGGTGAACTGTGATATGCGAGTTCCCCCGAAAACGGCTACAAGAAATATAGATAAAAAATACATAAATAAAACTACAAGATGATCAACTTGATAGGAACTATGGATATTTTTTCTATTCTTTTTATCAGAGGGTGAACAATAATAGAATGGCTGTAAAGTGGCTAAAGATCAGTACAGAATATCAAACCTCCTACCATCAGCACATAATCCCCGAAAATGAATCATTTGTAACAACATATACATGAATATTTCTGTTTAATGACAAAAGTTAGTCACTGCTGGAAACGAGATCAACTGGTGATTTAAAATGAAACTGTACAGAGTAATAACTTCAAGATTATTGCTCCGCATTTAAAGTTATAGAAATGGGAACTCTCTAGCAATAGGAAAATCTATCTATTTATTCTGTTGAACGTAGGATAGGCAGAAGGTTTTATTTCATAATTCCTCAAGGGAATTTAAACGTGCAGTCCGTGCATCTGTCTACTTGCAGATCTAAATGATTCATGCCTGCTAGCAGCTTCAATTCCAGTTCACGCTGCATCTATTACTGTGGGCATTTCGTTCAGGGGATGTTAAGGTAAAATGCAATTCATTATTTTAGGTGGATGGAAAAATGGAGGTAAAATAAAGGTAAAAGCCTAATTAAATGACAACATAATGACAAAAAAAAAATGCACAGTTCATTTATCATGCAATATGTCTGTCTGGACATAAGAACCTGATTTTCATTACAAAAATGCAGGTTACAGACATATATCATCTCTCCTACACTTTATAATGGAATGCAGCAAAGCTTATTAACCTGTAAAACATCAAGAATACATTTTATTCTATAAGCTATCAGGAATTCAGTATATAGTTAAAGATGCATTCAGTGCTTGCACACTGATAACCTGACTGCTGAAGAATTCAGCTTGACTGCGCTCAGTTTCAAGGAGAACCAGACAGATTTTTCACACGTACACAGAACTGTATGCATTCTATGCAAAAGTTGATATTGACTGGATAGGAACAAGGTCAAACTTTCAACCAAATGTTTTAAGAACTATGGGTATAGCCAATAAGGCATATTGATATTAAAACTATATTGCTGATGCGTTTCACACTGATCTGTGAGTCTCTTATTTTTCATTTTTCAAGGAAACCATGTCAAGTAGTGTTGGACAGTATTACTTCTCATTCTTTTCATATTGTCTCCAAATATTACAGCTGTGTGTGGGGGTGGGGTTGGAGGGGCATAAGCAAAAGGTGTAAAATGTCAACTTTGTGCAGTCTTGTCCTGTATTACTTAACATGCTCATCAACTGGATACAATTTTTAATTCATCTTGCCAAAAAAAGAGGAAAAGAGCTGGTTAGCTTAGCCAACATGACAAAAGCTCCACTCACCACATCACATTTGAATTCAGGCTCACAGAAGCACCAACACAAAAATTAAGATGATAATGATTTAAAGCGGAGCCACTGTCAGGGAATTTTGACACAGTCAAAAGGTTGAAATATAATTTTGAAAGGAACTTTGAAAATACCATTGTCATTTTTAAAAACAGAAGTATCCCTTATTACCACTATACTGGCCAACCCTACTTTTAATGTCATGTATGCACCCACTCAATCCTAGTCCTGTAGTAGTTATAAAGTTTTGCCTCCACTAACAAACCTAGACTGTGTCAACTAGACCTGCATACTGCTCACACTGATTGTGTCCAACAGGAATAAGGAGGGTATTGAGTGACCAACATGGATTTCTCCAGTATGCTAAAGGTCCTCAGATGACCTACTATTCTGACCAGGTATTACAGCATCCAGCACGAAATACGTAGAAGAGCAGCTAGCAACGGATGCTAAAAAAATGACTGGAGGGCTGAGAAAATTAGGTCTTTTTGGCTCAGCCCCTGATGGTGGTAGAGTCTAAACACACACCTGCTCTGTAGTACAGCATGCAGTACATGATGGCAGTTGCAGCATACTGGATACGATACTATATAGCGTTATAAAGAATAGCACGCAGTATATACAGTATACCCCTGTGCCGTATGCAGTATACATTGTACAGCATGCTGTTTTCAACACAGACCCACCTTGTTAAGGTCTTGATAATTAGTTCATTAGTTGCAACTCTAAAATGTGTAAGGCAGCAGCACTCCAAGACTAGAACGGAGAATCCTGTACTGGTAAAAATAATTGGACTTTTTCTGATCGCTTGTGATTTTTTAGGCTTACTTTGTTTGAGAGGCAATCCAATCAAGTCAAACCTACTGGTAGAATGAATCACGGCATTTTTAAGAGGGGTGCACTAATCATTAATTTTTTATGGCCAGCTCCGATTCAGATTTCTTTACAGCCAAACTGGCAGATGGAAAATGTTTTGGCTGATTGTATTAGCCTTTTTAAGACACTGAACTCACATGAACACATGAAAAACACTACTTTATTTCCAGTACTGTTATAGCCAAAGGTGTAACATAAATAACAATAGATCAGTTTGTGTACGGTTAGATGCGTGGATATATATATAAAGACATGCATAGATATTATATACAGGTGTGGCAGCAGCAATTTAAACACAGGGTTAGTGCATTTACATGTCTCATGTTACTGACATCAGTAATTACAACACTCAACAGCTAAAACTGTACATTCCAATTCTGTAGCCAATTCCAGTCAGGAATCACTATATTTTTTCAACATAAAATATGGAAAATCAAGATAATTCCTTGACCTCAGAATAAAAATCATATCAAATTTGAGAACATGTATGTCTTACACTCCTACAAGAAGTAATCATCATCATGCTCCTATGCCCACAAGATTAACAGGCTTCACTAACCATCTGCTTGGGAATATCTGAATATTGTTGTCCCTTGCCTTCTATTACAAAAGGCTGCAGAATTCATTTTTTTTCACAGACAGACTAGTTTTTACTTAGAAGCGTATTTATTTATCCTGTTTAATTATCCTGTATTTGAAACAGGATAATTAAAAGTAGCCAGTTGCTTATGGGAATTCAAACATACAAGCAGCTTCCTTTATGAGCCAGCGATTGAAAATAGATTACTCAGTGCTGTGCATTCAGAAAGTACTTTGTTTGAATGTCTTGTCATTGTGAAATACTTTCAATAAATGTTCTTCTGATAGATATGCTGGGCTGTTTCACCCACAATGGCCAAAAAATGACAAAGCCATCTTTCAAGCATGACAGCTAAAACGTGGCTTGGATTTTAAAGAACGATGTGACAGGAATCCATTAATTACGGTCTCACAGTACTACATACACAAATCAGATTCGTTTTAAACTGAAAAGTTGTGAACAGAACAGGCTGCAGCAACATCAAACGGGTCATAAAATGTTGTCAACCAGTGAAGATCTTTTGAGAGCTATTCATGTATGTGCAAAAATTCTGCTTCGGCCAAAAAGCATCTAATCTGAGTCACTAGTACACTGAAATAGCCTAAAGCTCACACATTCGTAAGTGCTGGCCACTGCCTGCCCCGTGCTTTCACTTGAGCTGCAGCACCTCCACCGTGCACCGTTTAAGGTTTCTATCATTGCTCCAAACAGGGAAGCTGAAGGATGTTGAGAAATCCTGATTGCATATCTAAGCACACACGTATAAAGACGGGGCTTTGTAGAGACGAGTCCCTACCCCATTGGCCTCCTTATTTCAACAGAAGCTGTTGCATCCCCCTTCAATCATCTATCGGTAATCAAAGGGCATCTTTTTCAATCACACATTCATTCACATGATGAAAACTTCTGCAGCAGCCTGCACCTCCCCCGAGTTCTGTGTCTGATTGTCAGACCAAAAAAAAAAATAAAGCAGTAGTCTTCTCACATCTCACTCCAATGATTATCAAGGATTAACTGTTCTGCTTTTCAGCGTTACACAGGTTAAGCCAGGAGTGCCAGACTTCAGTCCAGGAGGGCCATAGCACTGCAGAGTTTGGCATTCTACCTAGGGCTGGGCAATACAGCAATATTTACCATTACAATATGTTAAAATATGCTTTTCTGAGCATATTGTATATGGCATCAGTACAAGAACACTAGACAGCTGCATGATTCATTACGAAGAGAGCATAATTACAATAAATACTCAGGCCAAGCCAGGAAACTGGGGCTGCGCAATTAAAATCTTTAATCGTTATCGTGATAACAGTCTCTGCAATACTGGTATGGATATGCAAATTCGTCTCTAATCAGTCATTTTTGTGTTTTTGACAGGGTGACCAATCACAGCTCCAGGTGAGAGGTATAAAATCAAGGTATAAGGTAAGATAAGATAAACCTTGATTAGTCTCACAAGTGGGAAATTTGCATTGTCACGGCATAAAGTGGACAGAAACAAAGAGCAGCAAAAATGACAAACAACAGAATAAAGTAGAATAAAAATACAAATGTGCACTATAAAAACGTGGAATATAAAAATAGGATTAAATAAAAATGTGCATGTGTATTGTGTATCCATGTAATCCAACACAAGTAAAATTGTTGTGACCAATATTTAATCATTACAGATGCTGATTTGCCAGGGTTTCAAAAGGGCCCATATGCTACATTTCATTTTCCTTAAATTTCATTTTCCCATGATGCCTGTGTGGGATTGCGTACCAAAAATATAATTCATAATTCACTATAATGAATCCTTTCATGCTACAATCTTTTTTCATGCCTTAAATTAAACAAGCTGTTTTTGTTACTGTGCCTTAAGGACTGATAACTGTATATGATGTCTTTTCTGATTGGTTGTCCTACATCACAGCACAGGGCTGAAACACTCCTTAGACCTTCAGCATGAAAGAGCAGGGCTAAACTGCTGTATGCTGAATAGGGGGAGATATATGTAAACTCAGTTCCCATGTGTATGGATCCATGTATGGATGGAGGCATAAATGTACATTTTGAAATAATATTTACCTTTTTTGCCCTTTCAGTTTCAGAAAAGCAATGATATGTGCACTTTGACATATATAATGGCAGCATAATATAAATATGTAGCAGTACAATCACAATACTAAGTAGCATAAATGTGTGCGTAATAGAACAGGCTTGACCTTTTTTGACTTCAGTCCTAGAAATGAGCATGGCACAAAAATTACACTTTCCACACACCCTAAAAACACTAGCAACAACCTTCATTTAACTCTTAAAAATGAAGCCACTTGTAACACTTTCTTACAGATATGTAATTAAAGGGACTCTTTTTTACCCCCAGACCTTGCTTCTTCCCTTATGGGGAACACTGGCCACTAGCACGTGAGTAAAAAACTGAGAAAGAGCACATTTAGGCTACTTCTCAAGAGGCTGTCCAAGCACAGCCTCTGCTTTTCAGAAACGATACCACTCAGACAGTTCTGTGGATAGTGAGAACAGATATTTCCCTTACACTGTCACACATCTCAAATTCTGCAGTGTAAAACATGGCACTATTTTTTGCAAAGTCCAGCATAAAATGACCTGATATGTCTTATGATACGGGCAGTTGTCTGAGCATAGCGGGGTCTTTCTGAGCAGATTTCATACAATGCTAGAGGTCATATAAAGCTAGAGGTCTCTCTCTCTCTCTCTCGCTTCCCAGGCATGGATACACACTAATCTTATTTAGACGGCTGTTATGACAAGAAATCCCATGCATTGTCATAAAACAGCCTCTTGAAACGGGTACACTCAAATGCCATAAGCAATAAAACAAATATGCTTTTTGGTATATGGTTTCTATGGAAAATCTTTTGTAGATCATATCACATCTTATCAAACTTCTAACAAAATGACAGTTTTCCTCTTCAGCTGAAACAGTTTGCAAATTTTATGATTGGAAGATGAAACTTGCATCTTTTGGTAAAAACTGCAGCTCTCATTTATTTATTTATTTTTAATAACAAGTCATTTCAGACGGTATTTCACAAACCTCTTGCGTAGCTGGTATTTAAAATGTATGTTTATTTTGAGTGTAGGTTCTCCTGAAAAAGGGCTGGTTCTCCTAAAAAAGGGATACCATCACACACTACGATCTCAGACACAAAGTTAGATTGGCTTATGTAAATAAAATAATTGAACTTTTTATTTGCACGCTTCAGCTATTAAAACAGAAAAGCCTCTTGGTTGGACAGCTATTGCATGCCCACTGGAATAAGAGACTCAGAAGGCATTTTTCCTCGTCAGACGCGTGGTTTGAGGAAGACTGTGCTCGCCTTACCCATGTTGGCACCAGAAGGCTGGCAGGTCGCTCCAGTAGATCTGGTTGATGTTTGCCGGCCACGTTCATTTCCCATGCAGCCGCTGGCTTGGTCCGCTGGAGTCAAGCACACTTTGCTCAGTCATTTATCCAGCAATCCCGGGCTAACGAGCTTCACCCTGGACGTCTTTCCGTGCACCACAGCTGCAAGAGAGACCCGAGCACCTCCTGCTCATCTTGTTCACAGACACCACTTCAGTCTAACTTGTCACAGGCAAAAAAAATCAATAAAATAAAATAAACATAAAACGTCCATCTACTCGTAACACTGATGTTATTTGAACTGTGCCAGTTATTGATTGGCATCCATATGCAATAAGTTCGCAAAACACATTAGAAAATGATGTAAAACAGAGGTAAAAGCTAAACTTTGGAGCGCTCCGTTAAACCTCTGCCTCAAGTTGTCGACGCCGTTCTGTTCTCAGGCAAGCGAGGTGATGCACATTATTTTTTCCCACTCGTTTTCCGTGAAGTCCCGCCTGCCATGACTGCTGATTGGCTAGTCAATTCCCAACTCTTGCGTTACAATTGGCTAGTAGTGCGTTCTCTCAAGCGTTCCGCGACATCCAATTGGTCGACTTAGAGAGCTACTTTTAAGCCTGAACTACTAGCCAATCGCAGAGCGAGAAAAGAGGGTTTGCCTGAATCCGGGTGCACTGAGTGTTGCCTTCTCCACCTGCTGCCTCTCTGCTACGGCAACGGTTTAACCGTTAAGCTCCCGCCTGCTAAAACTGTTAACGGTTATCCAGTGATGTGGCTCTGTCGTGTGAAGTGGATCGTTTGGTTGGAGGCGCTGGGACTAAATCAGAGAGGGGGGAAAATGAAACAGAATGCTATAGTTTAGTGTTCAAAAGCTCTATGTTATTTATAATCCCAGTACGGTCGATTTGGGGATGCCTATGAAGGAGAGAGGATGATCATAAGTACTGCTAGAGGGCACTAGCAGCCTCCTCTGTGTCTTCACCTCTTTGCAGTGCGAGGATTCTCAAGTGACCTACATTATAATGCACTAAGGAGATGTCTGCCGTTGGCCATATTGCTGTTGTTCTGTTTGTCCTGAGTGACTTAAACTCAGGGCTGCACAAGGGATCTCCCATTTCTGCATCTTATAGTTCACTGAATCCCCTGTGGAGACGATGGCTGATGAAGGCCCATACCACATCAAATACCATGCTTCATAGACACATTAAATCCTGCTTCATAAACTCCATTTACGCTGAAGACACTTGAGGACACTCACATTTTTGTAGTGGCCCATTTCGCCCATATCTCTCTTAAAAGCCTTTAGTGAGTTGAATGTAATAGTGAATGTATTGATTGATCTCAATTCCTCTCCCTAGTCAACAAAATTTTTGTCTCTAACCTCCACCAATAAAAATTTTTACATCTCTACCCAACCCCTCCCTCGGCCAACAAAAATTTGCAATGAACTTGTCGTGTTCCCCAGGAATCTTCGAAACATACCGAAGCCCGAGGCCTGCTTCGGGATCCGTCTACAGCCCAACTCAATTTCATCATAATTTGATTACTACAGTGCTTAGTGTTAAACAACATGGATGATGATGTTTCTCTTTTGATAGGCCTGGCAGACCTGCAGGTAAAAGCTGAAAAATTAATGAGCCTCTTTTTCTCCTAGGACCTTTCCCAAGTCTGAGATGCTGTAAGCCACAAGCTTCATGGAGAAAGAGTGTTTCGATGCCTAATGTGAAGCCACATGCGGAGTGATGTGATGTGGGAGGTAGAGTGTGGCTGGCTGGGCACAGGGCCAACTACAGATCCAGCAGCTTGGCTCCAGAAAGAGTTGGTCATAGTTGCTCAGATGGTCTTACTGAGAAACATTCAATTCACACAGGGACCCTGACAGGAGAGCCTCCATGAACAACAGCAGTTCAGCTTTGGCAAGGGGAAAAGGAGGGGTGGGGGTGTCCAACATTCACATCACCCACGTCTTGGTGTGCTCAGCAAAAGGCAGCATGACAAAGCAGTTACCCAAGGTAGCAGGAGACACCTTCACGTGGGCCTGTGAGGCAGCTTTGTTCAGCTGCTCTACGATGGTTGTTATTCTTCACATGTCAGGATGTGGGTCACCCTGGAGAAATTGCACATTTTCAAGGAAAGCTGCATCAACAACTTCATAGCATCAAAGCATAAATTCTCCACTCACTTCCCCCCACTTGCTCCCAACTAATTTAAACCGATCACAATAACTGATGTACATGAAAACCTCCTGGAGAGGGGGATTTTTCAACTTTCAGCCAGGACGTGTTTCGTATGCATTGTTATTTATGCCTTTTTAACAGGGTTCAAGTAACACTACACTGCTTTGAAAGACTTGCAGTACTGCATGTAATCAGTTTAATATATTACTATTCAAATTGTCATTAATCCAGACTGGTACTTGGTATTTTTGTCAACAAAACCGTATGAATACATTAATATGTTCTGGGGAACTCTAATTGCATAGAAATATGTATGAGTCACAATGCTCGTTACTGTGGTGGGCAGGACATAACAGAAAATTTACCACAATTAACAGAGATGCAAGTGCAGATGCACAATACTTCTTTTTAAGATGCACAACCAGTAACTTATAAAGAATTTTTAGCATTCACAATCTCTCATGTAGCTCTTTTCAGAGTTTGTGGCATACCCCTGAGGTTAAGGCTTGTGAAATGCAGCAGAGAAACTTATTACTAGTTTCACATTTTCTTCAGATGCTGTATTTTCCCATTCCTCCAGCCTTGCTGTTGTCTATTATATGTTGTGCTCATTTCGACCAATATAACTGTGGCTTGCTCAGGATTCAGAGCAGCCTCTCAAATCCAGGGGCTGTGGGATGTGACCTGGGCTTCTCTAAGCAGAGTTCTCATTTACACTGGCAGCAGGGGTCTGTTTGTGAAAGACCACCAGTTTGATAGAGGATCATAATATCGTTGCTTTAGGGAGAGCTGCAGGTGTCTAATGTTTTGCAGAACATAGACCTTGTTTCGGCTCCCTAAAAAAATTTAAAACAGAGGAAATAATTGTTGATAAAGATATACTCTATTCCGTCATTTGCCAGTTAGAAGCACTATTACAAATAATGACACTGGCTTTCATCAGTTTAAATGTATAATGTAATGTACAATATTAGTGGCAAAAGGAACAACCTTGGTGGAAATGAATGAGCACAAACCTTGTGTTAAGTGGTGGTGAAGAAATACTAAATATTAGACAATGAAACTCTGTGTGTTTGCCAGGCTAACACAGCAATTAAGGAATGAATAAGGGGATGGAGGTTTATTCTGTGTCACGTTAGATGCACAGTTTCCAGTATCTGTCTGCTGGTCATGTCTAGCATGTCTAGGTGCTCCTAAAGTAAAATCTGGTGGCCTCTGCCCGAAAGCTGAAGATGGTCGTCACTGTGTCTTTCAGCAAGATAATGACCCTAAACATGTGGCAAAATCTACACAGAAATGGTTCACCAGACACTGAATCAAGCTCCTCCCATGGCCATCTCAGTCCCCAGACCTCAACCCCATTGAAAACCTGTGGAGTGAGCTGAAGAGGAGAGTGCAGAGGAGAGGACCCAGGTCGATGGATGATTTAGAGAGATTGTACAAAGAGGAATGATCGAAGATCCCTCTTTCTGTATTCTCCCATCTTGTGAAACATTATGGGAGATTAGGTGCTGTTTTGTTGGCAAAAGGGGGTTGTACAAAGTATTAACATCATTCGTGCTAATAATTGTGGCACACATGATTTGATGTAAAAGAATTATTTCTTTTCCCCACTGAATAAATGCACTTGAATTAAAGGTTTGATTTTTCTCTTTTTTTCATTGTGGCCCTATATTATTTAGAACAAAACTGAATATATTCAAAGCTAATGAACACATCTTAACCAAGGGTGCCAATAATTATGGAGGGCAGTGTAAGTATGTAACATCACCTGTGGAACCTGATCAATAATGCCGACAGTAAATTGTTCAATGCGGAGCATCAATACTTTTACCAAAAAAAAAAATGATGGAAGCTTTCCATTGATGTTTGCACTGTACAGAAAAGTACCTGTAGCACTACAACAAGGCATATGCAGTTATGTCCAAGATGCTAAAAAATGGCCACAACCTTCAACAGTGATAACAATCTGTGCTCCTCCCCCAAATGTATTCTTTCATAGCCTGGACAAGCTTATCCAAATATTCAACCTCCTATTCAACTTAGTGAAAAATTGTAGCCATCTTTGGTTAGAGTCACTATGTAGCGTAGAGTTTCCAGTTTTAAACACAACTAAACTAAACAGTGTTCATTAAGCTAGACAGGGTGTAAATGACAATTAATTTGTCGCTCAGTTACAAGACAAAAAGCCTAAAATCTATCCTAATAGTGTAACATTTAATACACATTAAAAAAAAAACATTTAATTTACTCTAAATATTGTTTCTCACTAGATTCAATTGAATTTTGGCATGCCTTCTATATAACTCAGCCTAGCAACAGTTGCTATGTAAGGACACATTTGTGGGTGGAGCATGATTAAGTCAATTCTCTAAGTGCCACTGGAGAAGATCTCTGTTTCATTTGTGCTAACTGAAAGAAAAAACTTTGCTTCATTTGCTTTTGACTCAGCTTTCCAGTCACATTTTAAGCCCGCAAACCAGCTGAAGCATGAAATACCAGTTCCAACAGAAAGGTTTGCTCTCTGTCTCTGTGAAATGCTCCACATGGACCTCATCAAGAACGAACGTGATCACTGTCTGTGCTATTAAAAATGATGTGAGCACAAAACACCTGGGAAAGAAGAGTAAGAGACAAAGGAATGAATAATACAGTGCAGTCTCTCTGCTCTGCTTGACTTCCGTTTTAGAGAATAGAACGACATTAAGTTCATCACACTATCATATACACACTGCTACACTTTTGGAGGATCTTTCTAGACTGTTTGTTAATTTTGCAAATTATCAGCCGTTAGTGTGGAGCTGAATACTGTGCTATGTGTATATGTGCAGTTTTGGTGACTAAAGCACCTCAAATTGCAGCAATGAGATAGTTTACACTAATTTATTCATACTAAATGCACTGTGTATCCCTCTACAGAGAGATTTATCACATCAGCTACAAGGCCTTAAGGGAATGGAAAACATATGAAAAAAACTGTTTTTCACTGAGTACAAGTGAGTGCAATTGGCATTTCTTTCCACTATTATTCATTCGTTTATTTATACAACACACAGACTTTCAAACCTTAAAAGAATAAAACTTTGTTTACAGCAATGTCCATGTTAGGCTAAAAGCTTATGTCAGCCAGCCAGGTATCCCATCCATCCTGTTTGGTTCCTGGATAATAAACTGGATTATGTCTGACTCCAGCGAACTACCTAGCATAAGTTCAGAGACTGCTGTGTTTTTGTTTTTGCGGAGACATGGCTCAGATGACCGTAGAGGTGTGCATAAACAGCCGAGACACCACCTTCAGATCAGGTGACAAGACTACTCTATGACCAGCAAGGTCCAATCTGTCCCAGGCCATCAGAACAGCAAAGCACACACATGCTCAGAAAATCCACAACCACTTTTAGGACACTGCCGGCACATGTGTGAGGGCATCTAGGCCATCTCCATCTACAGCAGTGGTTCCCAAACTTTCTCTGCAGGGCCCCCCTTTTCTAGATAGGAACACTAATGAGCCCCACCCCCCATTCAAACTACACAGGATTCAACCTTTATTTGAAATACAGCTCCCTTTTCTAATTCAGCGAAACAAATACAATAACAAATGGTGCAATTTCACCACTGTGGGAGAAATAAAGAGCATACTGAAGTTATAAACAAGAATAAACAACT
>JBBPCY010000001.1:30713329-30727514 GCA_037974405.1 Brachyalestes nurse | reverse complement strand
GGTACTTATATGCATTTAAACTGCAAAATAATATATGTTCTATAATTATTATATTATGTGTTCTTTTGTTATTATTATTTAGGTTTTGTTCTTTTTTCTGTAGTACCTCTTGTTAGTGTAAACATGTAATATTGTGCTGCAGCAAAATGTCTTATTGCTGATGAAATCCCTATGGATTACATAGGAGGCATAGTCTCTCATTGATTGACAAAAACGACACTCTGTGTAAATTACATCACAAGAGTCCCTGTTGTACCGCTTCCACAAAAAAAAGACAACAGCCTAGCAAAATGATAAGCTGCTGTAAGACTCAATAAAAATACCTCTGCTGCCAGGATAAATAAGACATCAAAGCTCTCGTCAGAACTGTCACATTATTCCTGGGAGTATCAGAGCGAAAACGCTTGTGAAAGGTTTTAGAGCGATGGTATCGGCCTTTTATTGGGCTTTGAGTGATTATCATATTGCCTGGACTGACAGTTTACTGGGCAGGGTAAAACACGAGGTGGGAGTGTACAGTGGCACGGAGGTCTTTTTGCTTTGAGGCTGGGAGATCATTAGCTTCTCAACTGGAAAGGCTTCTGTGATCCTGCACTTCCTTTCATAATCTGGGGACTGATCGAGAGCCTGTCAGAGTGCGACTGAGAGATGCAAAAGTTCAGTGAGCAGCGCTGCTGAAGAAAGAATGCTTCAGTCTGTAGTGAGAAACAGAAGGATATTGTAGTGCATCTCCACTATCAGTCACTGTCTCTTTTTCAAGTAACAATGGCAGATATGAACATGTAAAGTTTGATCAACCGTAGCAAAGAAACTTTTGGAGATGCTTGTTAGTTGTCATATATTTTGGCACACCGTTTTTTTTTCAGCCACACTCTTAAAAATAAAGGTACCACGAAGAGTTCTTCGGAGCGAACAGGGCTGCTTCTGCTTCTGAACAACTTAAACGACATCCAACTTTAGGGACCCCCCCACATATACCTACAACATATCAAATTGTCACAGGGGTAATAAAGGGTACTATTTTAGTATCTTCAGTTAGGGAACCTATTTGTAATCAGTTCCTATACAATCTATGTCAAATATTAAGCAAAATGTCTTTTAAAACTTATTTAAGGTATACAATTGGATCTTAACAGTATTTTGCCTTTAAGGATATGTTTGGTTCGTGGTGAACAAAAATGTACATGTATGATAACCTTTTTCCTGGCCATGTGTTTTGTATGCAAACGTGATTTTTTTGTCAGGAAACAAATGCTAAAGTAAACATAATAACATCATAGTTTACTACATTTAGAGCAAGCCAAATCCTCAAACAAATATGTTGTCTACATAGATCAGATGAATACAATATAAAATATGTAATGTTTACAGAAAATTTAAATAAATTATAATAAATGTTTCATACATTAAAAAATAATTCTGTCAGCACTGACTTGAAAAACGACTACATAATCAGGAGACCTCTTGCCGTGGCTCAGGTGCCCTAAGTGACAACTAATAGCTATAAGAAACCACTTTTGATTCCCCAAGAACCATTCAATGGATTTATTTAAAGCTCTTAAAACACTCGAAAGGTTCTTTATGTAACCATAAGTCACTCCAAAACACCCAAAGAAAATCAATCGAGCAAGTGCAAGGGGAGAAGGTGAATATAATGAGATGAAGTGGATCAATGTCACCAACATTAGGACAGCTGCCTTACCTACATGCTTTGAAAATCTTGAAATTTACATGCTTGCACACACACACACACACACACACACACACACACACACACTTATATGTATATTGATTTTGAGGATTGCTTTTCAGGACAGTGACATCAGGGGTGGTGGTGGCCTAGTGGGTGGAATACTTGCATCTGGACCAGTCATGGTTCAAATCCTACCTTCAGCAATCTTCAAAGGTCTTCCTGAGCAAGACCTTTTACTCCAAGTTGCTCCAGGGAGACAGCCCCCTGTAGTTAGGGAATGGAAATTGCTTTGGATAAAAGCATCTGCTAAATGCTGTGAATGTAAGTGATATTGAGCTTGAAAAAGTTTTTACACTCAATATTGATAGAAGTGTCCTTAAAAACTAAAAAAGAGGACTCTTCATATGATGCCATTGATTTTTTTAAAGAACTTGGCAATGGATGGTTCTTTAAAGAGCCATTTGTGTAAGTGAGATGTGTGTGTGATCCAACAACCTCCACGTACTGTAAAGGCTGTTGGATGATCGCTTAAAAAGCCTCTCTATTCACCTAAGGTTTTATATACCTTTAAAAGGTTCTTTTCATTCACATATCTTATTTACAAAAATAGCTTTACTTGGTAACTAAAATTGTGCTTAGACATTGCCCACGGAATCCTTGGCCGCACTTTTTAATGAGTGTTTTGTCACAGAAACTGTTTTCCCTTGTTGAAGAGGCCTGTGATAATGGCTGAGGGTATGTGGGAGGCCACAGTCATTGTCAAAACCTGACATTGTTGAGAGGGCTGCGTACCTTGGGCACCATTTAGATTGACATTGTTCCAAATGTTCTTATTCCTGGCACTTGTGTCAGCATCTTTTCACTGCATTAGTCCCCTGTACTTAATTTGTTATGTGATATGCAACATGGGCTTGCCAAACTGAGCATCTGGTATATAGTGTCAAACAGGTTACTCATACCCTTTATAAGCCCATAGGATAGGACCCATAGGACCCATTTTGCCCATTACCAGAATTCTAGACTGCAACAAGGCTTTTGAAGGCCTCCTCTTTCTATCCAGACAGTGAGGTAACAGAGAGGTAATTTTATTTCAGGTTTGTTCTCTGAGCCTGTGCCTTTTCTTTGAAGCAGTTCCAAATGAAACTGTCTGCAGTTGTACATACAGGAACAGTTGGTACAAGATGTTTTGGGCATTTACTGAAATATTTCAGACATAATGTCTGAAGCCATCTCTGTCTCAGGTCCACTTCATACTCCCCCGCTACACACACACACACACACACACAGACGTAGTCTCTTTAGAACGTCTCTCCACTGCGGCTTTCTTTCAATCTGCAAATTTCTGCTGGATGTGCTCACAGAAGCCCAGAGAAGCCGACTTCACGCATGGATTATCACTGATTTATCATTAATGGATATACGCATTTCTAAGCTAATGATTTTTGAGTTTTGATGCTCTAGGTTTCAAGAAGCATGTGGTAATTGCACGTAGTGAGGGCTTGGAGCAAATGAAGCTTTGGAGCAAATGATATAAAGGACCAGCATGCTATATTTTCCAAATGGTTCTAAATAGTTCTGATTTTAGAAACAAAGATGAAAGATAACAACACTTGCACTGAATTATTTCAAAAAGAACAGCACCCAGTCAACTGTGTCTCACCGCTTAGCTTACTGCAGCCATGCTGTATTTCAAGATCTTCACATTTCATAAGCTGAAACAGCACAAAAAATGTTCTGACTATGCTTCCCCATCAGTAAAATATACAATCAAATGATTTTCTAATTCAAAATAAGCACTGTCTCCACAGAGAACACACTTCTGTTTCCCCCGTTATAACGCACCTCATTAGATGTTTCGAAATTAAGTGGATATAGCTCTGTGTGTGGAGAATGCGTAATTCAGAAGTACTTAAAGCATTACACTCAAGACCAGAACAGCCTCGCCCCACCAAGTGGAAAATATTTCCAATGCATTGTACATTAATGACCTTCCTTGCAGTTTTATTTTAAATGGATAAAGTCATAAAACATTAATGGTTTTATGACTGCTGAAGTTTGTGCTGTTTGTTCTTGCTTTCCTCTGCCTCTTAAAGAGAGCCAAATATACTTAGAGTTAGCATAGGGCTTATTCTTTGCCTCATTATCATGCTATTGCAAACAGCAACCCAAAAACAAACTGAGTTCCAGCACCATGCATAATTGAAGCTCATGTAACAGTCTGAAGTATTATCCTGGTCCCCCTTCACTTCACTGTGTGTCTTTTACTGCACTGGCAACATCTTGCTTTATGTCTTTTAAGTCCTCAAATGACCAGAAGCTGCCGACAGGCCCAGGGTGTCCGTTTCTCATTCTTATAACTTCACAACAACAACCAGGTTGCAGTGTTTTCTGTATGGCTTTAGTAGGCGCTGAGCCAGGAATTTTAAGGATGTAAGAACATCTGAACAGGTCAGAATGAGATCAGTGTTTTTACCATCCGACCTTAGGCAATGATGCGACTCACTTCGGTCCGTGTGAAACATCATCGGGGCCTCATAACTTTGTTAAAGCATTTCATCATATTCAGTGCAGTTGTGCTCATTTGTCACAGTCAATTGTTAGATCTCCAGCCACAGAAGCACATCAGAGTCAGGTTTCTCTTTGATATCAAATGTTCAGTCACACTGTGGGAGAATATAAATGCATTGCTTACTCTGTATTGTGTTGACTGTGGGAGGTGGCTCATGCATTTTAGACAGGCGTGAAGGACTCTGTAAAAACGACAAAACAACAAAGCCACATTTCCATCTTACAGGCCTTTCCTTATGAAAGCTCTATGATGCACTGTAGCTACACACTTAATTCCTTCAAAGATGTTACTCTGGATTCCTGTTTTCTAGGAAGCCCATAGATCCATATGAAGAACAGAAAAAGGGTTTAGGTTCTTTGTACCACAATTCTATAATTCAGAGAATACTTTATCAAATGTAAAAAAAAACAGTATAGCATACTATCTGAGATGTCAAGGGTTATTTCTTGTCTGTTTCTGGGTTACCTCTTTTTTTATATTTATATCTGTAGCATGTGCAACAATCAAGGATAGCTATGTTGAATTCGGATTCTGATTTCTTATCAACCAAATTATTATTTGTCTTTACGTTTTTTCAATTTTCTCTAAATAATTGATTTGAACACATGAAAAACACCAGTATGAGGACTTTCTGTCAGCTAAGGTTGCAACATAAATAACTATAATTATTTGCTCTTTAACAGGCCAAACTGTCTTGTAAAGTATTTAAGCTAAAAACAGCTGGCTGTTTAAAAAACAGTAATCAAATACAATGCTTCATCAGCGTAAAAGGTGACTGAATATTTAGCACAATGGGTCATGCACAATTAGGTCACGGCATTTTGTACAGGTCTAGCAATGATATTCTAATGCAACATGAATACACTTACCATAAAACTGCAACACAGACCAGAAAAAATCAGATTATTATTATTATTATTATTATAGCTTGAAACATGCTTAATTAGCTGTTTATTTGTGGGATAATTACCTCTTGGTGACATTGTTTTTAAGGTACTTCAAAAATCATGATAATGAGCCAAGGATTATGTTACTGCTAATACCAATTACATGGACTTCCACTTAACAGCGCATGGAAAACAAAAACAAATAGTGCAACTTATTATTGTTTTTCAACTTCAGCCTCAAAAAACTAACAAAAACTCCACAAAAAAGAGTAACGAGAGTCATTAATCTAGAATGCATTGTGAACATTTGGTGTGTGTGGTTTTTTTAATAGATTTTTTATTAATTTGTTTGGAATTTTGCCAGTTTCACTTCCCACCCTTTGTCTGACTCCCCTCTGATGTGTGGCACCAACCAATCTGGAATGTGAATGTGCTAATGTTTTTTCCTCTAAGGCATTTCTGTGGCTCATGCAGCATCGCAGAACAGCAGTATGTGCTTGGGGAGAGTGATGACTGCCAAGCTCTGTACACATGACCCAAAGGAAGCCCATGATTCTCCAGCACTGCTGCGGGTGGACAGGAGAGAAGAGTTAAGCTTTCCTCTCACTCCGAAAGCAGCAGGGCCTGCTGTGATTTCTTGGACTAGAGGTCAAGGAAGTCGGTTGCATCACTTGGTACTGAAACTGAATCTTGAAACCGATCTCTACTTTCATTCCTTTGGACGTCTCTACAGACGGATCAAAATATGTACCTTCTTATAATTCAAGATCAAAGAATCCACGCTTGTTATGCACTTTTCTTTCACAACAACAGCAACTGTCAAAGCATCAGTTAATGATTCCTGTGAAATCAAAACATTTTTAATAATTTGTCATTTTCAGATGTATGAAAGTAGAAAAACTATACAACAGTTTCCATTGTGGCAAGCTCCTCAGATTCAAAGTCTTGCAGAACATACTTTACTCACTTCATTACAGTTACATCTTAAAAGTTCCCCACTCCCTAAGGAATCAGTTAATTATGATTGCCTTATTATAATTCCCTTAACATGTCAGTAGGAAAAAATAATCCTCTCACTTTTAATATGTTTTCACTAATTCTTTTTAAATACACTTGGTGCGAGTTGTGTAGGATCCGTTTAAAAAGCCGATACCACGGACAAGAAGAGTTATGGATATCAAGTCTGTCTCTGTAGTGATAATGGATGTTAACTGGTGAGGTATTTTTTGTAAAAAGTCATCTCTTTCAGTCATGGGTGTACATGAGTCATGGGTGCACATAGGCAACTACTGAAACTACTGAAAGACGTAATTCTGTTGAATACACTAAAAGCCATAACATTAAAAGCACAGACAGGTGAAGTGAGTAACACTGATTCTCTCCTTACAATGGCACCTGTCAAAGGGGTGAGATATCTTACTCAGCAAGTAAACATTCAGTACTAACAGATGATGTGTTGGAAGCAGAAAAATGGGAAAGCGTATGGATTTCAACAGCTTTGAGCTGCACAACAACAGACCAGTCGGAGTGCCCACGCTGAACCAGGTCCATGGCCAAAAATTCAGATAATGGGCATGTAAGCATCAGAATTGGACAATGTAGCAATGGAAGAGGGTGACCTGGTCTGAGGAATGATGTTTTCTATTGCATTTAGTGGAAGGCCTGGTGTGTGTACTTGCTTATCTAGAAAAGAGATGGCACCAGGATGCACTATGGGAAGAAGGGAAGTTGACAGAGGCAGTGTTATGCTCTGGACAATGTTCTGCTGGGAAACCTGGGTCTTGGCATTCATGTAGATGTTAATGTGGCACATACCACCTACCTAAACATTGTTGCAGACCAAGGGTTCAGCAGGATAATGTACTCTAACACACTGCAAAAAAAATATCAAGAACGATTTGAGGAACATGGCAGTTCAAAGCACTGACTTTGCTTCCAAATTCCCTTGGTCTCAACCCAGTCAAACAACCAAGTCTGATCCATGGAGACCCCAACTCGCAACTTATAGGACTTAAAGAATCTGCAGCAAACCTCTTTGTGCCAGATAGCATAGCACACCCTCAGAGGCCTTGGTTTATTCATGTAGAGATGAAGCACGTATCGTTGCTGTCCAAAGGAAAAAACAGTAATTGTACAGCAGCGGGAAAATGGTTTTGCGTAATGTAAAAAGAATTTATTCCAAGGCATTTCTATTGTCTAATAGAGACAATGAAGAGTGGCAACATTTGAATAATTAAGTTCACTTTTTCAGCACGACCATGTGACTTGTTATTCATTTTCTTGTGTTTTTACAACTTGGGACAAAAGATCAAAATATAATAGCTTGGGTTTTCTTATTGCATTTCCCAACAGCTTGATCCGGAGCTTGACCATTTTGCAATATTGATAACGTGTGATGTGCCTCTGTTTCTCCTCCATATTCCCATCATTTTGATGTAACATAACATTTGTATGTGATGTAGGCTCAAACAAGCTGTTTGCCTGTCTAAGTAAGAGATCACACGCTGAGTACTTTTTCATAGATCATTGTTATATAACATGTTTAGCTGTAATTATCTCATCTAAATGGTAAACATTTATAAAAAATCCTTTCTAATTAACAGTTTTACTCAGAAAAACAAGCAATGCTATTAAGAACAGAATACATAATTGACATCAGAACCTCACAATCATAACTGTATATTGTAATGTGTACTGTGCCTACAACGCTTTTGTAAAAAAAGGCCATGAGCTCAGAAAAGTTTTCCATTGAGCTACTTGAATCATATACACACCCCACAATGCTTGACTAGCAAAGTGGATTATTTATCCCTAAATAGCTCTGCTGCAAGAACAACAATTATCTCAGAGAGAGCAGAAAGAATAAAGGCAAATGCAAATTCAGATGCAGCAACACTTTAATTAGCACAATTCTCTGATAATGTGGGCTTTTCATCTGAAACTCAATCTGAGCAGCATTGTGATGGCACCTTGTACATATGTAGCATCAAAAAGAAGTGAGTGGGATAAGAGAAAAAAGCCTTTCAGAACGTAGGGGTTTAGATCCTGGTGTTATTCATTATGGATGAGGGAGACCACGCAGCTAGGAAGCCATGGGAAATCACTGTGCATTACAATGGCATTTGCTGCCATTGCAGCATTAGGTGGAGAATCCTGGTGACATACAATTTCATTTACTCAGTTCTGAGAGACAATTATTTTTATAAACTATCTGACCTTAAAAAGCTGAATTAAAGTGGCTAAAATACCCCCCAGCTGTCTTTATCACTTCTACATGTCTTCTGAGTCTCCTTGGTTCAATGGAATTACTAAATAGGGGATAGATAGAACTGTATGTAAGGGAAAATCTTTAAATGGCATAGAGCCTTTACATTATTTGCTTTAAACTTTCAAAAGTTCTAAACATCTACACATCTCATTTACTGAACTAATTGTTTTTAATGGCAGTGCTCCATAGAATCCTTTTTAGAATCGTTTTTAAGAGTATACTGCACATGTATTGCTAGTAATGCAATGATATATGATATATGGTGTCCACAGGAACCCACACCTGTATCAGTCCTCTGTCTGCCTCTTTTGTTCCCACTGCTGCCTCACCTGACCTGAAAGTGGGGGGTCACAAGCGGCTAGACTATGTTGGGAAAGCTTTTGCACGGCAAAGGTAGACCCATGGTCGCATATGGACTGGGACCTCTTAAAAAGGCTAAAAATAGGTGTGTGTTTTCAGACAGGGCTAATTTATTCTCCTTCTGTGCCATGTTTCTGTCCAAAATGGGCACAGACTGCAGTTTACTTACAGCTGGGCCCATGTGCTCATTATACTTTTAAAAATGCCCCTCCTGATAGAACACAAATGCTTCTAGGGCTGATGCATTACTGCTATATAGCATTAAGAGTATCACATTCATATTCCATTACACAATGCCCTATCATACCCACACTATTAATCTCTAATGTCAGACAAAAGTAGAATATTCTTACGCTAAACAAACATATTTTCAGTCTGTTGACTTACAGAACTGTTACTGTGTAATAATTTCCCTAGTTCTATAGTTCCTTTTCTCACCTGCATATTTCTTTGTTCATTTAGCAGAAGTGACATTTATTTTTTGTGCCATTGCACACGAATGCATGTGTTAGATCAACACACACTGGGTTCTGGGCTTGAAATACAGGTCAGTGCATGTGCTCAAAAATGCTATCTAAGTTATGATCTTATTGCAGTCAGATAAACCACAAAACGATGTCTGAAAAAATTGTTTAATATAAATCTAAGTCTAATACACAATTATAAATACTCTCTAATATAGTCTGTCCATCAAATACCCACATGAAACCCATTCACCACTGCCCTGACACTGAAATAGTAACAGGATGTTATAAAATCAACTTGCCTCCCCCATCAGCAGGGGATATATTCATCCTTAAAGGAGAGAGAGAGAAAATCTCAAGAAATGTTTTATTCGAATGTCAATTATGTTTTAATTATCCAAAATCAAATCTCATTAATGTGCTAAAGAATTATTATTATGCTTGCAGAGGACAGCTGAAATGCTAATGTTACTTATCATTCAAATTTCAAATGGCTTTGGTGTAGTATCTGTACTTATCAGTTTAAAAGCTGATATGTCCTCTGTATGAGGACTAGATATTAAACTCATTTTTAGAACAAGAAGACGGAAAAGGGGTTTGCTTTTTCGGGGACAGCTGGTCAATTGGAAGGCCATTGGTTTGAATCCCGGACTGCAAATGGCGCCGCTGATGTACCCTTGTGCAAGGTACTGTCCCCACACACTGCTCCCTGTGCGCTGCGTTCCTGGCTGCCCACTTCTTCACTTGGTGAATTAGTTTAATGCAGAGAAAGAATTTCACATTGTTCACATTGTGTGCTGTGGTGTGTTCATGCATGACAAATGGTTCACTTTCATTAAACAATGCAAATTAACATTAACATTAAGTCAGTGGAGGAAACCTGAAGAGCAGATGTTACTTACAAGGTAAATTGAAAATGCTTTCCACATTAAACACTACAGAGCTAACTTCTGGCTGGTGTAAACAGAAGACTCTTTCTTGATTTTGTGACTGGTAATTTTAAAGTACTAAGTAAATTTTCCTTATAATGTAATTGTATGTCCTTCAATTCTTATTGTAAATTGATATTCTTGGTAGGGCAGTCAGATGAGAAGATTTTGTCAGATTTTGTATTAAAAAGGTAATTTTAAAAAGTTCAATAAAGTAGAAACTCTACTAATGAGCTTACCTCCGACATCCCCTTAGTAAAGGCTTAGTCCCATTATACATCTCTAGTGACACCCCTAACATATAGAGAGACATTTTGAATTGTAAAATGAAATCAGCTCTGTTTACATGCCTTTAATAATTTACAGTTCTCAGTTATTACACTTTCAAGCTCATCTAATGAGTGATTCTTAAAAATCTTCTTTTTTGTTTCAAATGCTTGCAGATAATCCTAATTCTACATTATGGTCTTATTTTTTTTAATTAATGGTTCAAATCTCCATAAACATAAAGACAGGAAAAATGAATTCAATTATAGATGCTTTGTAGATGCTTACTCTGTCCTTCCTGGCAATCAGCCATATATGTATTTTAAGTTGATTGTAATACATTATTTTATATCTAACCTTAAACATAAGCCTAACCCCAACACTGTTGATAATCATCAGTGCAAATCAATAAAGACAATATATGTCATGGAAATTGCGTGATCAGAAGAAAATGAGAAAAAGAAGGTGACGATTTGCCAAAATTAAGATAAGTTCTGGTTTGTTTCACCTGACAATACTGTTGTCCTTTCTCCTGATTGCTGCTTCCTCACAATCTTTAGTCTGTCATTGCCAGAGGCACCTCTCTTCCCAGCAAGCATCATTGTCCAGCCATGAAAACCTTAGGTGGAATCATTCTGGAATCAGGTTGTATATGTTTTGACAGTTGCTTTCCTACCCTTTCCCACGACCTCCCAGCCCTTGTCTTTGCAGTCACTGAAGAAGGATATGGTTTGGATGTTCAGCTTCATCTGTGGGGTTCAGAAATCCCAATTTTATTCCCAAAACAACACTGTGGTCTTTGTGTAGGTTTTTGTTGCAAAAGCCATTTGATTGAACAAGAAGAAGAAGAATCATCGCTGTCAAACAAAAAGTATATTTACAAAATTGCAAAGTGCAAAAACATTTTAGTGTTCATGTAAACTGATTTTTCTCCAATTAATTTTATACTTTAGACCATCTAAACTTGCCACCTTCTAAAGGTAAATGTGTTTTTCCGTTATGTTCCAAAAATGGGGATGTAATGGAGATGCAAGCTAGTTGCCAGCAGCAAACATTTCCATGCTCTGCACACCATGATAATAGGCCAGCAGGCTTTATACTAATGAGCCATTCCACAGAATCATTTAGACCTAATTCAACATTACTCTAATACTTTTTCATTTTTGGAAAAATGGCACCTAAACCAGAACAGAGTGGAGTTATAGAGGAGTCAGAGAGAGAAGAGACAGCATTAAGGAAGAAGAGAGGTGAGACTTACGAAATGGATCAATGAAGAGAGAAGAGGATGAAAGACTATAGCGAGCAGACAGGGTCAGTGAAGAGGCCTCAGCTGTGGTTCATACCAAAGTTCAGCTTTCAAAGAAACTTGTTTTTAAAAATATAAAGCTGGTTTAGTTGATAACTATAATTCATGTAACCAAGTAACAAAGTCTTCAATTAATGAGCCATTCCACTTTACCTAAAAAAGATAATAAAACTGGTATCTTACTGTGTTCCAGGGTCTACAATCTAATTGCAGTTTAACACATCTTATTTAGGAATTAACACAAAAGATATCACTGTGTAGATCAGTGGTTCCCAAACTTTCTCTGCAAGGCCCCCCTTTTCTAGAGAGGAACATTAATGAGCCACCTCCCCCCCCCTAAAAAAAAAAAAAAACATTCAGACTATACATGTTCAGATTCAAACTTTATTGAAATACGTCTCCCTTTTCTAATTGAGCGAAATAAATGCAATAACAAATGATGCAATTTCACTATTGTGGGAGACATAAAGAGCATACTGAAGTTATAAACAAGAATAAACAACTGTCTCCACAAAAATGGTTGGGAAAATTACCAATTCCCAGTCAGAAAAAAGTTGGTGCGCTCCTCTGCAATACCTCGGCGCGCCCCCCAGTTTGGGAACCACTGGTGTAGATGTTACATATATCTGGGGCATAACATACTTAGCCCACATATTCTTTCAAAAGAATTGTAGAGGCACTTATCCATAGGCATACAGTAACTGTGCTGTATCTGAAACATACTACGATTGCACAGAACTTGCAATATGCTTTGATTTTCCATTGTATCTCAGTCTGGTAAAAGTATTGCTGATGAGTCCCAAAACTCCATGGAGTCGTATTAGGCAAAAGTTTTTTTCTGTCAGAGCTGCTTTTGTTATTGTGGTCCTTCATTATTTATAATCTTGTTGGAGGTTTTTTTTCATGTTTTCTTGGCATCCTTTAGCTGTGTGATGTAAACCTAACCCAGCTAACTTGTTAGCGATGGCCTGGAACACCTTTGCGTTTCTCACAGTGTTAAATATAAATTTGTTAGCTTCATAGAAAACTCCCACTGAAATTAATCTTCTGTCCAAACAGACAGTAGTGTTTGTATTTCGTGGATTTCCTAGTTGTTAGTTCGTATCTCCACTGTGTTTTTTTTGCACAGGCAGTAAGTAAGCAAGGATGTTGTGATGACAATTTCGACCAATCAGAAAGCTGTGATGGTGTCAGCTCAACTGCAGCCCGCTTTCAGCCCTGCCATTGAGTAACTATGGGTCAGGTATGGCTTTATTTGGAAAAGGAAAAACAGTGGAAAAGCGCCACATGACATCAAAGGGTAATTGAGACTTTTCTGGATAAACCACAGGTCATGAGTATGCAGAAGAGCACGACCGCTGGCTGCGAGTGTTCTGATTCTAGATTCTGCTCCCTTATTGTTATTGAAGTCAGGTAGGTGTGAGCCCGAGACGTGCCCTCTGCCGTGGCCTATATAAAGTCTGGATTAGTCCCATTCCATTGCAATTAGCCCACATTTTGTCAGCTCGGTGCCGAGCAATCCAATAAAAACTCAATGTTCTGTCCCTGCCTAGTGCTCATGTCCCTTGGTGCCTCTATTCTGCATGCATGAGTGATCGTAGAAGTAAATGGCATCTGAGGCACTTGAGTGTGCCCTAACTTCACATACCAAGAGGGGCAGCAAAAAAGAGAGAGATGATACCCAAAATCTTGATTTTGAGCATTATGATTCTAGGAATGTTCCTAAACGGATCAAGAGGAGAAGTGGGCAATCCTGTAGATGTGGCCCATTTAGCACATCTTTAACCTTCTGGTCACCTGTGCATAATGAAATACTTTCATTGTACCTACTGAGACAGCAAATCTTACCACTTCATTACTCACATTTTTGACAGCTCAAAACATTCCCTCCTCAAAATATCATATGAGACACTGACTGTCATTATGAATATTTGTGTCACAGGATATGAGTGATCCACACACAGGAACGTTTGCCTGAATCTGAAGAACTCTTCCAGTTTAAATGTGTGACATAAGACAAGTTTACTTAGTAGTAGATTATCCTTATGAGCAGTGTTGTGCCTGAACGTGTTAAATGAATGGCGTTCATTGAACACATTCCCATTTTTCGTGAACGCTGAACTGAACGAGCCGGTTTACAAATTATGAACGTAACCGTGAGTGACGTTCACTCTCGCAAGACTGAACGCAGATTATTAGATTATTATCATCATCTGTAGCCTCATATTTTAGCCCAACTTTGCAAATATGAATGCTTTGTGTGTTGATAAAAGTGGGAATCGGCTCTCACTCGAGGGGAGTCGGCTCTTCTGATTCACTACAAAGATTCGACTCTTAGTAGCAGGCGAACACGGTGCTGCAAGTCCGGCAGAAATACACATGAGAAATAAGCTTATAAAAGGAGGATATTGATGTTTAGTACAGCTAAATACTGGATGTTTG
>JBBPCY010000001.1:30689370-30701940 GCA_037974405.1 Brachyalestes nurse | reverse complement strand
CACATAAAAAAGGTGCTATCAAAAAAACTTCACAGAGTTGATTCAAGTTGCCTTTTTGCAGGACAAACAGTAAATCAAGTATGATGTGATGCTGCTCTCTAGTGGACAATATATCAAATCTAATATATCCCAGTAAAACGAAAATCTGTCTCCAATCTCCCTGTTCTTGTTAAATGTCAGAGAAAAGGGCAAATATTAATGGAGCTGAAGTAAAAAGTCAAACTTATAAATTCAAGGGTAATGCTTACTATTAAAAATGTCATATGAGCTTATGAACCAGCAATAATGATTCATAACATAACTATCTATATATATATGATGTGACATATGTTTTGGTGATGTGGATATACTGCATTACTTTAGGTTTATTGTCTAAAAAAACAACATTTGTTGGGATGAAGGAAACTGGAGCACTAGAACACTCTCCGTGGTGCTGAAAAGTCAGAGACAGAAGGGGCTGGATTCTGCCTACAGGCCATGTAATATAGAGAAAGCTTTAGTGTCCACTGGTTTATTATTTCAGGTCAGGCCATTCTCCAATATGAGTATTCCTGAAACATGGGCCAAATTATTGTTATTGGGTTAGGCTACAGTAAAATTGCCTCAGAGCATGAAAGTTGACAAATGCTGTAAAAAAGACACAAAAAAATTATTTTAATATTTTTCTTGATAGATTTTTAGAAACAGGAACAAAAAGCTCCAGTGATCGGACTCATTAGTAAAATGTATTTTCTGCCTTAATAGATTTATTTTATTACAGGGATTATACATTGTATTATTCTGGCATCAAAGCAATAACACAGGTCAACAAAAAAAATTGTTATCATCAGAAGCCACAACACACTTTTCTAAACCAGTTTTTCATGCTGATTTCAGATCTTCAGTTTTTTTCAGTCACATCAACTTCTTGAATTATGAGTAATATTAGATTTGCAATAGACTTGCATGCAGTTTTTATTAAATCGCAGGCACCAATCAAGTAACTGTTTCAATATTTTCAGTGTGAAGTCAGATAGACACACACTGTGGCATAGATATAATGATCAGTGTCAGTCAGATACCACTGTTTCTTCAAAAATGCTTAGCATATGATTAATATATGCTATTATACCAACTATCATGCAATATATAACTAGCTTCATCACAAAAACTGTACGTGCGGGAAAAACTAAATACAGATTTAAAATCAGCATGAAAAACACTACAGAACCCACATGAACTTATCTCTGATGATTCTGACCTGTTGACCTGTGTAATGACTGTGAGACCTTGCAATACTATACTCAACAGCCAATCTGCTATATGTAACATCTGCACACATCTGTAAACGATACAACATGCTAAATTATATGACATAATAAAACAGAGCCTGAGTCCAGTGTTTCTTATCTTCAGCACAGCAGTACTAGCTGATCTGTTTGGTGTTTTCCTGCTCTATCAGCCAATTCAGCTCCAGAAGGATTTTAATGATCAGGCTCAGCCATAGGAAATTATGTTGGGGTGGTTTAAATGACTATAGAGTTTGGAATATACAGTCAATACACACCAAATTGACAAAAGTAATATAAAATGGACAAAAGTAACAGCTGTATTTCAGGGTTTGGACTAGGCCACTTACTTCCAGTGAATAATCTTAATGCTTCAGCATACCAAGACATTTTGGACAAGGCCATGCTTCCAACTTTGTGGACACAGTTTCTTTTCTATTCCAGCATGACTGAGCCCCAGTGCACATAGCAAGGTCCATAAAGACATGGTTGGATGAGTTTGGTGTGGAAGAACTTGACTGGCCCAAACAGAGCCCTGACCTCAACCCCATTCAGCACCTTTGGGATGAACTGGAACAGAGATTGTGAGCCAGACCTTCACGTTGAACATCAGTGCCTGGTCTCATAAATGCACTACAGAATGAATGGGCACAAATTCCCACAGAAACACCAAAACCTTGTGGAAAGCCTTCTAAGAGGAGTGGAAGCTGTTATAGATACAAAGCATACACACACACACACACACACACACACACACACACACACTCAAATGTCTATGCATTTTAAATGCAATGTCATTAAAGTCCCTTGGGTGTTATGATCAGGCGTCCCGATACTTTTGTCCATATAGTGCATATGACTTAATAAAGCTTTGCAGTGCCCAAGTCCAGTGTTTCCCACCTTCAGTACCACAGTATAAACTGCACTGTTTGGTGTTTTCTTGCTCTAACAGCTGATTCAGCTTCAGAAGAGCTTTTATGATATGGCTCAGGTGCAGGAAATCACACTAGGGTGGTTTAAATGACTCTAGAGTCTGGAAATCTAGTCATAGTTATGTATATTAACATGCCAATCATGGTATCACACTCCTAAAAATAAATGTGCCAAAGAAATAAATTATGTTACAGAAGAACCATTTTTGTTTCTTTGTATGACCTTAAATGGATGTTTTAAAAACCTGTAAATGAGATCTGAGAAAAAAAAATGGAAAAAGAGTTTTATTAGAACTTCCTGCCCAAGCCACTGCACTTCTACTTTCTGTAGTGCAATTGATGTACAGTTGAAAATAAACAGTAGGCAATTCATCTCTGGCCACCCATACAGTGTATGAATGTGTATTTCTACACTAGAGCATTAATTATAATACTTAAGTTAATAGTGTACATCCTTAATCCTGCACACCCCTCTCATGAAGTGCTAAATATATACATTGTCCAGGACAATCTATACACTTCTATTTTTCATTGTGCAACTGAGGTACAGTAGGAAATACACTGTCTATTCATCACAAGTAACCCATAGTGTTTAAATGTGTATTTATACAGTAAATAATTAATTATAATTTGAAAGATGCAGAAAAACATTTACATTTGTACATACACAAGATTTACCATCTGCCACACAGTTATGAAAGAGTTAAGTTGAAAAGAAGAACGTAAGAGGGAAGGGGCAAGAAAATGAGTCTGTTTCCATTCCCTTCTGCATTCCAGTTCCACACAGCAGTCGCTCACTGATTAAAATTCAAGATTACAACGACTTCCCTCGACTGAAATTTTCCTCAGTCGTGACCCTAAAAAAAGCAAAAAACTCCACAATTCACCTCTGCCTTCTTTTAAATATCTACACTTTGTTGTAGAAAAATCTTGACAATAAAATCAAAGTTGAGTGAGTTCAGTGAGAGGAAACACTGAACACTCTTTGTTTGTTGTGAGCTTGTGCATTATTTTCCTTGCAAAGAAGGAAAATACACAGAATGCATGCAGTCTGCAGGATGGAACAAAGTCTTTATCATCACTGGCTCTTTTATAGTTATCACTCTAGTGCATACAGTAAAAACAACTCCTTATCTGTAGATCTGTAGATGTAGGTTCCACAAACATCTGTACGTCTAATTTATAGAATATCAGCACCTTCTTTTCTTGAAGTTACCTTAAGTGCAGCTGCCCTTACCATAAATTGTAGAACAACTCAAATCACATAAACAAGGTTATACTAAAAAAGTGCGAACACAACACAACACAGTGTGAACAGCTCAAATTTTTTTCTTGGCATTTAAGCCACTCACCAATTGAAGCAGCACCCGTGGAGCAGTGTGTGGGTACAGTATCTTGCTTAAGGGTACCTCAGTGGTGCCACTAACAGTCCTGGGATCTGAACCCACAACATTGCAGGGGCAACTCCCTAACCACCAGGTCACCAGCTGCCAAAAAACATCTTTAGGGGTCATACAAAGTTAAAAAAGCATAAAACACCTTTGACACTAACTGCCCATTTCTACCTATACATATAGCTGCAACTGACATTTATTTCACATTCATATTGGTGTTATTTACATTTATTGCAGCTATATGGACAGATGGATATATGGGGTCAGTCAGCTGTATGGATATATGGGGTCAGCTGCATGCTTTACAGCTAAATGGACAGATGTGATGTGAAATAAAGTGGTCTTTTTCGTGGCTTTAATTGTATTTAAATGTGCTGTGAACCTCCTATTGGACTTTTAGTTTTCTTTTATAGGTTTTCTATGTATTCTTCCATCATTTTATTCTATTTTATTTAATATTCTATTCCTGTAAAGTACATTGATAGATCTTTTGTATACATTAATAGAAATGTGCTATAGAAATAAACTTGAAAGCAGTGCGCCCTCTAGAGGCCAAGGGAAAGCACAACATCAGCCAACACCTCTGTCTCCAGACCACCGGCTGGACCTCAATACCCCCCTGCAGCGGTAGAACTGAGTGCTGACAGGTTCATCTTGCTCTTCGCCCTTTCATGGCGTCAAAAATCCGTCTCAGATCGTCTGTAGCACATCCGAGCTGTAGAGGCACAGTGCGGCTGAAGGCTGAATCACACACACACCACGTCTTACACACGTTTCCCGTGCATGTTTCGTTTTCTTCGTCTCTCCCTTCATGTCGGTGCACCATTCTCCGTCGTCTTTCTGTTATTAGCCTCGTTGTAGCTCTCGTTCTGCTGGAGATCTGGTGAAGACGTTTCACTGCAAGCTGCTGGAAAGCAGAGAGCCTTTTTCCTCCTGAGTTGTTTGTGGTCACGGTTGGGCAATTTGGGATTTTTCTTCCTCGCCTGAGGTGCTCCAGGGCCCAGCACTGCTCTCAGCCCTGCCATGTCCCCTCCAGCCTCGGCTGCCACGGCCAGTGAGAGCAGCACCACCACGGTATTCGAGGAGGACACGGACAGTCCCAGAGAGGAGGTACTCAACCAGCCTTTTAATACCAAACACCCTGATTAGCCTGCTCGCTGCACACACACGCACACACACACACCCCATCTGCAGAGGCGTTTCACTTCCTCTCTGAGCAGGGCCGCATAGCCTAACAGGGGTTATAATTCTGGAAAGCACTGCAGTAAGCATAGGGCTGCATGGATAGATGCAATGCATGCAACTGACAACGGTATGCATGCATTGCAGCTATATGGTTAAATGCAATGCATGCAACTGACATGCAGCATGAATACTAAATAAATGTGGCATAATGTGACGTGAAATAAAGTGGTATTGTTTTCGTGGCCATGATTGTATTAATTGTGCAGTGAAAGCAAGGCCACTATTTCATGTCACTTGATACCACATTTATTTCACGTTCATGTTCAAGTCTATCCATGTAGCTGTAATGCATACAACTGACTTCATATATCCATATAGCTGACTGAGCCCTATGTCCATTTATCAATATAGCTGCAATGCATACCACTGACACCAGTATGAATGTGAAATAAATGTCAGTTGCATGCATTGCAGATAGATGGATATATGGGGTCAGTCAGCTGTATGGACATATACTATTAGTTGCATGGATTGCAGCTATATGGACATATGCAATGCATGCAACAGACACCAATATAAATATGAAATAAATGTGGCATCAAGTGACATGAAATAAATTAGCCTTTTTTCATGGCCTTGATTGTATTTAATATGCTGTTCCACAGAGGAACTCCTTTGGGCTTCCCTGCAGAACCTTTCAGGAGATGTTCGTTTAAAGAACAATTCCTGAAAGTTAGTTTGAACAACCTTTTGAATGTTTAAATGTGGGTTCTGTGCCACTTAAAGGTTAAAAATGTAACTATAATAAACTATAAACAGTGTCTGTGTATGGGATAATATTACATTCCTCATTCCTGTATAGAACAATAGAACATTGCACTAATAACCAGGTACTATCATATAGCCTGTATTATTCACCTTATGTCACTATTAGAGGAAACCTCGAATTTGAAGATTTAAGCTGTGTTTACATTGTGCCAAATTTTTATGATGAAAAAGCAATAGAAGAAATGGTCTAAAAAGTCTTTTGACATTATCTTACATTGAAAGTTAAGAATGTTTTTTGTTGTCCTGTTAAGTATATGAGGTTTTGATCTGGCATCGATGCTATGTTAGTGCTGACAGTGTGTAGGTTGAACATCTATGCTAAATTATTATTGTTCTTTGCAACTAAACCACTGCATGCTCTGTTCTGTCCCTTTGTTGACAAGCAGCAGAGACCCCTGAAGCAGTCCCTGAGCAAGTCCCTGTGCAGAGAAGCCTTCTGGAAATGCCTTTTGCTCTCCATGCTTATGTACGGATGCATGGGAGCCATGGTGTGGTGCCACGTCACCAAGGTTACCCGGCTAAGCTTTGACACGGTCTCCAAGGGGAAGTCCATGTTGTACCACGATAGCCCCTGCTCTGATGGCTACATCTACATCCCCTTAGCTTTCCTGGTCATGCTTTATGTGGTCTACCTGGTGGAGTGCTGGCACTGTCACGCAAGAAATGAACTGCAGTACAAGGTAGACGTGGAAGGCATCTACGAAAGGGTTCAGAGGATGCAGCAAGCCAAGCCCTGTATCTGGTGGAAAGCCATTAGCTACCACTATGTGCGGAGAACACGGCAGGTGACGCGATACCGCAATGGAGATGCTTACACCACCACTCAGGTTTATCACGAGAGGGTGAACACGCATGTGGCTGAAGCGGAATTCGACTACGTCCACTGTGGGGTGAAGGATGTTTCTAAGCAGCTGGTTGGTCTGGATAAGTCAGCTATCACCAAACTTAGGTTCACTAAGTGCTTTAGCTTTGCTAATGTGGAGTCTGAAAACTCTTACCTAACTCAGCGGGCCAGGTTCTTCACCGACAACGAGGGTCTTGATGATTACATGGAGGCTCGTGAGGGGATGCACCTGAAGAATGTAGATTTCAAAGAATACATGATTGCCTTCTCAAACCCCGACAACCACCCCTGGTACGTCTCAAACTACGTCTTCTGGCTGGCTGCTTTCCTCACGTTCTCCTGGCCCTTGAGAGTTCTGACAGAGTACCGCACGGCTTACGTACACTATCGGGTGGAGAAGCTTTTTGGGGTCGACTACATCCCGGTTACGCCATGTGAGGAGCATCCGTACTGCAGACGTATCCCCCGAGTGAATACCATTGACAGCACTGAGCTAGAGTGGCACATTCGCTCCAACCAGCAGTTGGTGCCAAGCTACTCGGAAGCAGGTTTGATGGACCTTGCCCAACGTTCTGGAGGTTTCAGACAAAACTGTGAGCGCTGCCACCGAGCTATCAGCAGCTCCTCTGTCTTCTCCCGCAGCGCTCTCAGTATCTGCAATGGGAGCCCTCGCGTCCCCTTCAGCGGCAGCCGTTTTTCTCTGGGCCGCCTGTACGGCTCGCGTCGCAGCTGCTTCTGGAGAAGTGGCAGCGGAAGCCTAGACGAGCCTGAAAGCCCTAGTGAGAACACGCGCTGCCTGTCCGGCCACATCGCCACCGCTGAGGATGACCCCCCACCTTACCAAGATGCCCTCTGCTTCCCTGTTCTTATTGTCCACTGCAGTGAGAGCTGCCCTAACCATCGCTCTTTCCACAGAAACGGCTCTTGTGTGGAGACGTCCTTATGAGCTTAGCTGACTTCCAGCTGATGGACACTTACAAATGCAAATCGATAAAGAATGAAGCATTCAGTGCTGAACCGAGAATGGTCAGAAGACAAATTCTCTACACTGGGCATGTCCTGTCACTCAGGAATCACTGTTCATGGCCCAGTACCTGCAGCCCACAGCCTGTTAAGGGAATGGTGCTTTGCTGTAAGACAGACAACATGCTTGTATTGAACTGAGAATGTCCTCAACAATGTATTTACCAAAATGGAATCATATACTCTGAAATTACTCTTTCCACAGTAGTCATCACATTCATAGCAATAAGTAAAACACAGCATTGTGTTCGTCCTGTGTTAGAAGTAATAATTTTTTCTATTATTCGTTGTGACACAGCTGCAGGATTCTTATGTGATATAGCAAGACAAGAGTTTGTTTGTCTTGTTAAATATTCACACAGAGGACCAAGCCTTTACTTAGAAAGCAAAAATCCTTTCAGTGTACTTTTAACTGAGCATATGTCTTCAACTCCAAAGTTTTGATTTACTGGACTTTTTTTCCAATCATGTTGCACTTGAGGTCACATAAACCAAACCACCTGTATTCAGCAAGAATGTTGTCAAGTTACTTTGCGAGTAAAAGTGATGTTCAGTATATTATCATGTTCCATAGGGGTAGAGCTGTGGGATTCACCCATATAAGACCACATATTGTATATGAGAGAGAATTGTCTGTTGTGTGTACTTTTAATGTGATGTAACTTGGTAATGCACTATGGTATACTATTACAGACATATTGACCATTATAGCTCTGTATGCTACACCTGATAGCTGAACCTGCTGAGAAAAATATTCCACATTTCTGGCTATGCAACAATTAACCTCTGGTATGGTATGCCATTTGACTGTGTATATATATATATATAACTTCAGAGGGAATGTATGACTGTTGTATCTTTAAATGCTTATGTAGTTGTAATATGTAGTTGTAATACGGGACAGGAACCCAGGAACAGAATTTTCTTTTAGGACTGAGATGAACTGGGTTGTAATGATTTAGATTTTCAAGCACAAAAACTTGTGGCGGTAGTGCTGGGTTTATGATCCTGCAGGATGGACAAATTGTTGGACAAGTGCATTACAAAGCACATAGCAAAAGCACATGCAAAAGTGCACTGCAAACGTTCTACTCTTAAAAACAGTGAAATAATTTGGACTACCCACTTCTAGCCTTTTTGATTAATCAGTGTCACCCACTCAGTGGTTAAACTTTGTATAACCTTTGCTGGAACACTATGATTTGAATCCAGTACCACTTTTGTCACTACTTGACATTTGTGTAATTGGAAAACTGGAACAGACATCAACTCCTGAGATGATATATATGTTCCAAAGACACTTTCTCAAACTGAAATCCATCGAGATATTGATATATACATTTGCCTGTGGTGTCTAGAAATTAACTGTAAAAACTGTATGGTGTTAAAACACTTTTTATATTGCCTAAATATGTTGTATCACAAGTTTGCTGATTTTTCTGGGGGGAATTATACACAATGTTGCCTTTATGTAGCACACACACACACACACACACACACACACATGCTCACACACAATTGACAGTGAATAAATCATTTGTGTATTCATACATAATATTGAGCTGATTGAGTAAAGAAAAGTCAACTTTCAATGTGCAGATCATACATTTAATTAACCATTCAAGTAACAGAATGAAGCATTTGACTACATCAAATGGCATGTTTGCAGAGTTAGATGTGGAAAACATACATCATCCACCTGAGCAATTGAATAGAAAATGATTTTTCAGGGAAGGTTCAGCAAAAAATGCAGTCGATCAGCCAGTTTTCATCCCCAAAATTCTTCTCTCAAGCTCTTCATTCAGGTGAAGTAGAGTTGTTGAAGTGGTTTAGGACACATTAACAACTTTTACTTACTATGAATGGTAAAAGTGAACATCAGCACTATGGGTAGCTGTTTCAGATAACACCCGGGGAAGCAGTGTGTGGGAACGGTACCTTACTCAGGGGAACCTCAGAGGTACTACTAGTAGTCCTGGGATTTGAACCCACAACCTTCTGATTACAGGGACTCCCACCCGTTGATGGTCATTGTCGCAAAAAGCATTTGAATATAAAATTGCTTCTACAATTTGTGAATATACAAAAACTCACAAAATACTTGCTTGAGTATTTTTACTTGAGTAATAAATGATCTACTTTTAAATACACTTGAAGCTCTATTGAAGGATCACTGTCAGTTTCTATTTTACTACTTCAAAATAATAACAACAGTTTTTCTGTAATACCTGACTAAATTAAATGTTTTTTTGGCACTTATCATTTTAAGTAAATGAACTTGCAAACAATTTACCAGATCTGTGACTTTTTAGAAACAGTTTGCTGCTAATCTTTACACCATGGGGGGGTGGACTGTAGTCTTGGAGGATTGAAGTCCCGCTTGGTTTGGTAATTTCTTTGCTCCAGAAGACTTCATTTAACTCAGAAGTTACCAGCTGTAACAGGTGTGAGGTGTTTCTAGAAGAATCACCTAGTGCTAAAGCACAGCCCACACTTTCTCATCCCTTCTCTGCAATTACAGCTGACTAAAGATTTCATGTTTGAGCAGTTCATGGTATTTGCCAGCAAGTGGCAGTGTGGTCTTGATAAAGGGTATCTATGGGTCTCATGATAGTTTATGGAATCATTGCCACAAGCGTCTTGTGTATATAACTGTCCTGCATTTTACATAAAAGTGAAGGTGAAATAGGGACAATGATTATATGAATAAAATGCCCACCAGAATGTGTAACATCCTGGACAACATGGGTCACTTTGACCGCAAGAGTACATAGTGAAAAACATCCATGGAAAAGACCAAACTAACTCATAATAAGTCCTGATTCAATAAAAAGAAATTCTACATAACTGAAAAGGACTGTAGTGATAGTCTGGGAAAGGCCTTGATAGTGTTCAGCTTTTATTTAAAGGGAACATGGCTAAACACAATCAAGGAGCCAAAATCATAGTCAAAAACAGGCAGTAGGTTGAACAGGAGCAAGCAAAATAGTAAAAGTAGACCAGATACAAATACCAAAAACAGAGCAGGGGTCAAAATACCAAAAGCAGAGCAGGGGCCAACAACAGGAATGTCAGAGGCAAAAACGAGATTCCATCGTCAAACTACAAAAGCAGGTCAAAGTCTGAATAGACAGAGATCACAAAACTCTAGGTTTCTAGGAAGGCAATACAAAGTACAACACCTGGGTTTAAATACACTGGAAAAAAGGAAGTGCTTGCTATAGTGAAGGCTGTGACTTAGGGAGGTGCGGAGGGTTAACAGCACCCAGAGTTGTCACAAGCCTGCATGACCCTGCTCTTGGAGATGTCCAGTCCTATTTAAACACAACATTTCTGGCTGTTAAGGGATTTGTGGTCATCTGGATGGTAGAGCAGGTGCATTTGACTGAGGTTAGGCAAGGCTGTTTATCTCCAAAAACAAGTGTACAGGTAACAGGGAACAGCTCTTTCAAATTTCATATTAGGAGTGCACAAAATATTATAGTTCTTTACAAGTACATTAATACCAATCACCTAATAAACTAAAGAACAAGGCTACAATTTGACATCAGAACATTTTTAATCCTTTTTGGAATGCTGTCATAGTAGTGGAACAATAGACCGTTCTTCAAGAAAAAAAATACATTCCACATTTCTTAAGCTTTTAAAACACAGGTCTTGCTAGGACACAGAGCTTCTGTTATGTTTCTGCTGTATTCTTGCTAATTGTCTTTTCTATCCCATTCAGTGAGCTTTGATTTGTGGTCATTGTTCATTTTTTCCAATATAGTTTGCCCACGTTTAGCATACACGCTGTCATTCTTCTAGAAACTGTTCTCTTTGACAAATTAAATTATTTTGTAGGTTACATGAATTCAAGTTACATTATTTGCGCTGTACTTATCATTTATGACAGTAGGGATGAATAACTTACATATTTCACATTTCACATATGGTGAGGTTACAGGATATCAAAGTTACTTAAAAATAAAATGTTCTATTTTCAAAAACTGTTATTATGAAAAACATGGCTATTAGTAATAGAAGTGTACCCACAGTGGGTAGCAATGGTGGTAAAGATAAAGGAGATTCCAAAAGTTCTCAGAACAACACTCAAATGGAAGAAGCTACAGACCCACAGCAAACTTAAATATTCCTCTCAGTACAACTGGTTTCATAATGCTTTTTCAGACTAATGATAGGGAAGGTAAAAGAGAAGCCATCAGTCACTCAAAAGTGAAGTGCAGGACGCCGCTGGAACAGCAATTACATAGATAATAATGGGTGTGTGTTTATGTGTATGATCCTAAGAACACCAGACCTACAGTGGGGTGTGGAGGTAGGAGCGTCATGTTATGGAACTGCTTCTCTGCAGACGGTACTGGGGCATTACATGTCATTAAAGAAATTATGAATGAGCAATATTAGAGGAGCATTTAATTTCACTGGCCATGAAACAACCTATGAAGGAGTTTAATCAAGGCAACAACCCCAAACACAGCCAAAATATCTCAAGACTGGTTTGTAGGTGCTCCTGATATGCACATGCGAATTCCACTTAAAATATAAGGATTTTGAAATGGAAATTCCAACAGGAAGACCCTTGTAACCTTGGGAAAATTAAAGGGGGTAAAAGGAAAATGTGTAAAACTGAAGAACAATGTTGCAAGAAGCTAATTAGTTATCACTGTAAACTATGAAGATTATTAGATAACTCAAACATTTCTGAATATTTGTTTTCCCTTGCTGTACTGTATTTCAGCATTTTAAAATACTAATAAGAAACTACTGAATGTTTATCAACTCTGTAGAAACTCATGATAGAATATCAAAGAATTCATCATAGCAACTACACAAGTCCAAGCTAAAGAAGCTAAAGTCCAAGCTGATTATCAGGCTGTCCTAGGGCAAGGAAAAGTGCTTCTGATGTTGCACTTCTTTCTCATTTTATAACACACACACACACACACATCAGTGTCACTACTGTGCTGAGAATAGGGATGCTCCGATCAGGATTTTTTCCACCGATACCAAGTACCGTTTTTTTGTCATGGTGATCGGCCGATACCAATGCCGATTCTGATGCTTCAAGTTTATATAACTGATATGTAAGCTCT
>JBBPCY010000001.1:30646217-30689270 GCA_037974405.1 Brachyalestes nurse | reverse complement strand
AAATTTTACTACATTCTGACCAAATCTACACAAGACTATTTTACAGTAATATATCTACAGTAATATATGACTGCGGCACCAAAACATTTACATCTCCACTCGTCGTGTACGCCCTCACACACTGACGTCATCAATTGTGATCGGTTCCTAAGATAGGCCAAGTTTAACGAGTACGGATCGAGTCATAAAATGATATTATCGGCCGATACCGATCTTCGGTCGATTGTTTGGAGCATCACTAGCTGAGAATGATCTACCACTTAAATAATACCACCTCACTGGTGGTCCCGGGAGATCCTGAGAATTGCTAAACAATGTAAAGGGCCTAAAAAATGATGCAGACTAACTAATGGACTACAGTCTGTAACTACAAAGTGCACCTTTATGTTCAGTAGAGCTGATAAAATGAATAATGTTTGCAGATACAATGTAGGTACATTTCTAACAGAAAGTGAACCAAAAACTACAAATAAGCAACTTCACAAACTAATGGCTTTTCCGTCTCCTCTGACTCTGCAGTCTTTTTTGAAAGAGTTCTTTTTCTTCCCCCCAGCAGTGTGAAGAAGCACATTAAATTTTCATTTCTGCATGAGGCAGACGCTCTTATCCAGAGTGACTTACAATTAAATCATGTTACAGATGTAGGCGAGTGTAGCGCTAGGAGTTTTACCCTCAGACTCTTATTTGTGCAGTGGGTTGTGCTTACCCAGATGAGGAATTAAACCCCAGTCACCTGTTCACAGAGTACCAGCACCACCCACTACTTCTTGAACATTTTGGAGGTCTTTGTTTGTTTTTAGTGGCGTAGTTTCCTTTAATGGACTTTGAAAGTGCTGCAAAATAAATAAATGATTAAAATAGACTTGTTCGGGGGCCTGTAATGGTCAGAAAGAAAGGGAGACTGTTAGCAAAAAAGGTAGCAAAAAACAACATCAGTTCTTGTCAGGCACTCATAAATAATGCATACAAGATTAAACCTCATAAATGGTGAAGCCAAGGTTTAAACAAGCGACAAGATGGCTTCCTCTCATATTTGAAGTCAGCTGGGTCCTCTGAAGTCCTTCCCAGTTCATAAGATACTGGGGACTTTTCCAAGAACTGTTTATGAGGTGAATAAGATGTGTAAGCTGTGTGTAATCGGTGTTAGTGAGAGCATCCAGTTTGTGGTTTTGATCATGAGACACTATGTACATCTGTCACATTTTGAAATCCAGTGAAACCTACGATACTAGTTTGTTTACGTGTAGGGAAATATTAGTGGTGGCATGTAAAGGTGATTTAGAGTCTTTGGCAGTGGCCCCCAGTGAAACACATAAAATTGCAATCTTCTGTTAAATAAAGACATTCATTTGTGTCCTCCCTTATTGTTACTTGGGGACACTTACTTTAAACCTGCAGGTAAATAACATGCAGTGCCCTCAAAGTTTTAAAATTTTGCTCAGAGTCTAATAATGTCTCTAAAGTTTCTTTAAAGCCTTTTGATACCATTTGAAGAGGACCACTGCCACTGTATTAAGCAAGACCAGGGACAAGGGAAAATGGTTTACTTTTATTTTGTTTGTTAAAACCTTACCTTAAAAGACAGCCATACTTAATTTCATGTAAATTTTCATTTAGAGTCACAGTGCTTCTTTGACACAGCTGGACTATATTAAGTTTAGTATGAGTCATGTGTTCTAGTGTGTATTTTGTGTTTCTATAGGTTGTTATAAACGTTTAACAAAAATACTCATGTGTAGTCTCTGGAGAAGTCTATCATGGTTCCTGCTACAGAAGCAGCTAGCAAAGACACACACTCTCTGAAGGGTTGATGTAAATAACTGTCCATTTGTAGAGTAAACTAAAAATGCATGCAACAGAAAGTTGCTGTAGCATTTAAAATCATTAGGAGCAGCAGTCAACTGCTAACTGTTCTGACCAAAATGAGCCAAACGGTACCAGACAAGTTAAATGTTGACCGTATTAATGTCCTCTCACTTCTACAATACGCATGTGAATGCACACATTTTGCACAGCAACAGTTTCCAAATAACTAGATCTTAAATGACTTTTACTGCTGAGTTAAAAGTGATGGCATTTATAACAAAAACGTAAGAGAGATAATGTATGGAGAGTTCAAAATGAGTATAATTTAACCCTACAATGAATTCTGCCACACGGAGTAGAATGAGTTCCACTTTTGAGTCCTGATTCTTTTAAGTGTTTCCTCCTCATCTTCTTAATAACTTTTGTTGTGTCAAAGTTCCTCATACAAAATTTCTATACAAGGAAAACTGTATTGAATGTAGTCCTCCACCACACTGATCTGGTCATTACATTTTCTTCCAGAAGCTGTAGATGAAAAAGATTTTGTTTCCTTCCTCCAAATGTTAAGAATGATTTTTATAATCCACATGATCCACAACATTCTTTGTATTGATTTTTTATCACGGGGTACCCAGTAAGTCACTTAGATCAAATATGATTTTACTACAGTTATGTTTCTCATGCTGTCATGCTGTTGTTTCTTCGTTTGAGTTCCAGATGCTTCTGAAGACCTTGATTAGATACACTAGATATACTGTATACTAAATAAGGTTGTCAGGTGAAGTCTGTTACTACAACTCAACAAAGCCTCCAACAGGTGGTGCTATGCACACATTTTCATAAAATAACTCATAACTAGTAAGCCATCAAAGATTATGCTATTCAGGTATTCAGGATTCAGGTTAAATTAACATTTCGTGAATTTTAGTCCATGTTTATGCTGATAGTTAAGAGCACAAAACACTTCTTGTGAGCAGATTCTATAACACTGTGGTTACCCATCAGTTGAAACCACTTTTTTACCAAGAGTGGAGGGGGTGGAGGTAGATGCTGGAGCGCACACGCACACACATACACACACACACACACACAAAACCAGCAAAAAGAAATGTGACAAAAATTCAACATAAACCTGCAGACATGTGCCACTCAGTTTTACCTGTAAACTGAAAATACCATCAGGTTTCAGCTGTCAGATCAGGCTTACTAAAGCAAAGCTTCCTTGTAACAATATGATTGATACTCCTCATTTTGTACATTTAGTTCAGTGTAAACTTCATTTTCACATTAGTCAGAGAGAATGAGGTTTGACTGCCCTGTACTGTTAAATCCTCTCTTTGCTGATTTCTTAATTATAAGACATTTGTTTTATGTTTTGTTTTGTTTTTTTTGGGCGGTGGGGTGCATGACAGAGGAGTGAGGGCCATACTGTGTCTGAACAATGCAATAGCATTAAGAAACAGCTTGTTTGTGCAACAGTTGAATGCAGCTAATAGCCAGTTCCATACCTACATAACCCAAAAACAAAATATTACATTCTCTTCACCCACAGAGGACAGAGTGAGCTTTACTTAAGTGAATTTTGGGTATCTGCACAAATTATGTCTGAAAACAAAAAGCAGCAACAGAGCATGTTTGTAATCTTCCTTCACTACAGGAGGTGTTGAGAGTTTAAAAGCTTTGTTTTTTATTTTGGTGATGTACTGACAGTTACCTCAGGGGCATAATTCCCAAACTTCCATCACAGAAGTCATGAGCAGAAAAAGCTGAGAATATACATCACCGCTCTGCCCTAACTATAATTTATTATATACTTTATGCATGATCATTAACTGATACCTGCTACTCAACTCTGTAGTAGTAAGGCTTACAGTCCATTATATGTCCTTCTTATTAATATTATTAATAAAAAATAACATTTAAATTATAGTTCTTCTGTTTATATATCAGTGATTGTCTCATTGCAATGGCTGGATATATTAGGCAGCAAGTGAACAGTCCGTTTTTTTTTATTATTATTTATGTGTTGAAAGGCCAAGCAGAAGGATCTTACTGACTTTTACAATGACTGGACGACTGAGTCACAACATCTCTAAAACCTACCAAACATGCCCCATGGAAGGACAGTTGGTGAACTGGCAACAGGGTCTTGGGCATCCAAGGTTTGCTGAGGAGTGTGGTGCACAAAATCTAGCCCGTCTGATCTAACCCCACAGGAGAGCCATTTTAGCACAAATATCTGAAAAATGTTAATGCTGGCTATGATAGAAAGCTGGCATGGGGCTGAGCATGGGGCAGACTAGTTCCAGATCAATAAGAGAGCCCATCCTGGCCTCTGTTCACTGCAGAAAATGCCCACAGTGGACATGTGAGCATCGGAGCAATAGAAGAAGGTGGTCTGGTCTGATGAATCACATTTCTTTAACATCATCTTGTACATCGGCTGGTGTGTATGTGTTGCTCACTTGGGAAAGAGATGGCACAAGGATGCAACACAGGAAGAAGGCAAGCCTGTGGAAGCTGTGTAATGCTCTGGGCTATATTCTACAGGGAAGTGCTGGGTTCTGGCATTCATGTTGACACATACCACCTACCTAAACAATATTGCAAACCAAGTATACCCTTTCAGTATCTTTCTTCAGGATTATGCTTACCATTAAGGAGCTCTCAGTGGTTTACAATTACAGACCACATTCCATTTGTTTTTCTGTATCATTTGTTATACCCTGTACCCTGTTTATCACAGGATGGTGGTTCATTCCTGTACTTATGTGTAACTTGTACTGTTACACTCACTAAGACATTTACGTTTTCAGAGTGAATGTGACTGGCAGTTCTCTGCTTGTGGAAGGGTAGATTCCTGTAGTTGTGTATTATTTACTAATATATATATATATCAAGATAAGACTTCACCTCAGTGCCTCATGCTGAATAACACTTTTGACAATTGACAGTGATGCCTATCTATTAACCTATTTTTTGAGGGAAAAAATAAGCTAAAAAGATTTTGTTTAGACAAGCTCAAACATGCAATACAGATGACTATCATGATGGTTTCAAACATAGCTTCTTTAACAATATTATTTTATTAGTTACACTTCTGTGACTGATGTTAAGAAAGAACTAAAACCCCTTTTGCACTATGGATGACAAATGAGTAACAATTGATAACAAATAACCAACACAGCCTATTGACCTTTCCTGTCTATGGTCATTAAAAAAGATTGCTTTGATTCAGTACTGTTATACTCACAACCGTAAAATGACTCAATTCTGAAGGTCACTGTAACCTTTTGACACGTGTTTCTTGGATCTCTGCTGACCTTTTATACAGGGATCGTAACAAGCATGTCTATTTCATAACTAGTAAATTAAAATCATTTTTCTTCCAATGATAGAAGTTTATAAAGCTATGTCTCACCATGAAATCAATATCTGGGCAGCAGGAAATGGAACCAGGTTTCACACAGTTTAAGCCGTTATAGAGAAACATAATAACATCCAAAAACCTGAAATGCACTTTCTAATACCTGTCATTTTATGGCATAGAATTGAATTTTGTCTCTTTTTGGATCTCTTTGTTTTTGGCTTTTTGGGAAAGGTTAGTAAAAAGGCTATCAAGAATAAATAAACATGCATTCAATAAATAACAGAAAACTAGTAAATGGCTAATTGCTTCACACCTGCAAAATACATATTTTCATTAGGGCAACAATGAGTAAGTTTCAGATGGTCAGAGATTCATTGGCCTGGAAGATGCCTATAAACAGGAAGAGAACTCCAGCTGTTGTCAGTTTAAAACATCAGCAGCTAGTGTTCACTTAAAATTGGGACCTTGGTTGGAACTGGACTCTGTGGTCAGATGGGATAAAGTTTAAAAAAATAAAGATACAGCGGGTGTGGATTTGGCATTAAAAGTATTAGTATGGAAGTTGATCATTAATGTGGTGGACTGTTAGAAGGCTGAGACAGTGTCATGACTCCCAACAAGACAGTGATTCAACTTTGAGACTCAAACAAAATAGTCCACTGATTACCACAGAACCAAACATTGCATTGGGCATATTCCTCTGTTCTACTGAAAACATGAAGCTAGAGAGCACAGAAAGAGAGTCCACTAGTGAAGGCCATGAACTTTGGAGGGCCTGGACTAATTTTATTTGGAGAAATTAGCTCAGATTCTTATGTCTGGGTTCTTTTTGATAGCATACACAAAGAAATAAATGCAAGGATGCCAGTAATAACTGCGATACACACATGCTTCCATACAAACTGTTAATATTCCAGAATGCACAGAGCAGAGACACAACTTGGCTTAAGATGGCATTGTCAGTAGCCTAACTACCCATAACACTGGGAATAAATGAAAATCAATATTATTCATTGCTTGAGTCTGGCGTCAATCAATTAAAGATCACACAACCGATTTTAGCTGCAGGCTGAATAAATGGTGCTGGAATTGAATCAACAGATCACCATCACAGAGCAGCTCTGTCACGATGCCTCCCTCCAGAATTAATTAGTCATTGTGAGTAATGAGTGTTGTATTTATTACATCCTGGATTGTGATATCAGCCAATCATCTGAAACATATTGGTAATGGAAAACAAGCCACAGGATCAACCCGCTCATGAAATTAATAATGAACAAATAAATGCACCTTCACTAGAGAGGCAAATTATGAGTGAATCTCTTTGGAATTGAGGTGTTGAGGTGTATACTGCTTTCTTAAGTGCAACCTTTTCTTCTAATGGGCCTGTCTGTCTTTTTTCTCCTTCTAGGGCCCCACTGCACTTCAAAGCCATTTCCCTTTGCCTTATTGCCAAGGGGACATACAAGTTATGTGCTGCTTTTTTTTCTGAAGCAATTTTCAATAAAGTCAGCTTTGTTCTAGAGCTGGGCACACCATCTGCCTCAGCGTCAAAATAATGCAAGAGGGTATTTAACTGCTCTCGGCTCAGGTTTTAATGACATTGGGAAAAATGGCGAACACGACAAAAATGAGACACTGGTTATTTGCTATAGCAGGACGCAAAAGAACCCTCACAATTTCTGGCTATAATTCATGTTATTTTACGGTCACACATAGCCCCATCTGATTTATTACTCTGCTTGCGTTTTATATTCCCCATTTTTGTTTTGTAAGGAAGGCTGCTATGTAGCAGTGGCATTTATTTATGTTGCCACTGAGGTGTTTTCCTTTGCTGTCTTTATGTTTTTGGGTGATATTGTTTGTCAGCGTATTTACACAGTGGGAGACAGGGTGTGTGTGTGTGTGTGTGTGTGCATTCAACATTTACCACATGGTGCATGATATGATCAAATGTGTCCTCTAGATAGCAGACAAGGAGAGTATGCAAAGTCCTGAATGTCTTTTACAACTTGGACATCTTCTTTGACACACAGTTAGAAAATCATGCTTCCCTATGACCCCTCAGCTGCAACATTCAAATATCAAATGTTTTGAATCAATGGAGCTTTTGTTTCAGAAGACAGTTTACAGTAATGATTTCTTTGATATCAACTTCAGTGTAAACAGCCAGTTACTTTGGTGAGAACCAAAAGTGATTTCTCTACATTCCACACTAACATTGACATCTTTATTTTTAAGAGTGGAAGTTTTGCATTACTACAGGGTATAATCATTGTTTTACTGTGAAACAGCAAATTGTTACCTGATGCAACACTTTTGCGTATTTTACAGCAGCTGAAGTTTGGCTTTTGAGAGGTGACTTTTCTTTATGATGCTAAAACACTTTAAAGCAATCAGTTTGACATTTATGAGGTTTGATTTAGTCTCTAAAGACCTGTCTGCTGACTCTGACAGTCCAATAAGCAGGTTGCCCTGGTTAGTCTTTGCTGCGTGCTCCAGATGTAGGCGATCTGCTACAGTCAAAGTGTGTGGCCGAATGTGCTGCCGTGGACAAACCTTGAGCTGGGTCAGAAGATGTGGAGACGTCCTGTGCCCTGGTCAGCGCTCCTGTTCACAGAACTGCAGCTAGTGACTTTCCAGCATGATTAATGAACATCGATCCCTTACCAAAACCACAGAAACTGCACCCCACAACTGCTCATCCTGTTCACATCTTGCAACCTGGAAAAAACAGCCCAAAAAGCGAGTAACATTTCAGACTACATAACAAATGTCTAAGTAAAGGATAGCATTTGTCATCTCAAAATGACCTTTTGTGTAGTATATTTTCACAAACAATTTTAATCAAAAGTTTTTTCAATAAATCATGACAGAGAAGCAGAAAGACAATGATAAACATGGATGCATTTTATGAACCTACAGATTGATGTCATGAAACCCTGTGCTGTTTTTCAGACATTATGTCCTGTTATCTTCCAGTTCCCGCACAGCACATCACTTCATCCAATCATTAAAATTCTACAGATCATATATCCATCCATTATACGATGAAGTTTGTACATTTCCTTCATGGTTGTATTATTATTCAATAGCTAAAAGGCAGAAAACTACACTTTTCCTTTTCATGCGGCACATCTTAGTATTCAGAGGCATACTTTAAAACAGTCGCTTGCAGAGCTGTAATGGATATAAGGTCAAAATGGGAAATTATCATTCTGCAGGAGTATTTCTCACATGCAAATCAGATTTTTACACCATTTTGTGCAGTGGATACTGTAGTAGCTGAGTGTACTCTGCCCCTGACAAACACTTTGATGTCACTAATAGGCTTGGAGAAAAAAGAACCTTCTTGATTTTTAAGTAAATATTTCACTTTTCCTTGAAGTAATGCTGTTGCAGGGTCTCGTTATCACATGAAAGCTAAAACTTGCCTTTTGGTTTGGTAGGAAATAACTGAGTGCTTTGCTTGCATATTGAGGCCAAATGAACAGTTTAATATAGGCTAGTTTTTTATAACATTATACACAAATAATACAGATGTCTAATTCTGTCACATTTCAGGTTCTGTTAATAACACTGTTGAGCACAACAGAGAGAGAGGTGTTGTGACAGGCCAGGTGCATTTATTTGAAATTTGATACACTTAAACTTATAGGCTTTATTCATATAGATAGTATTTTTAGAAATCTGCAGTATTTCTAGGCAATGTACTTTTACTACCAATATTAACCTTACCTTCTTACCTACACACAAAAAAAATTAAGGTTCTAAAATGGGTCTTTGGCATGATATTTGTCTGTTGGAAGGTGTTTTTTGATGATTTCAGTGGATGGTTCTTAATAGGAAAACTACAGGCACCTGCCAGCCTAATTTCTGCAATGTCTGCAATGATTTTAATGAATTTCCCTGTACTTAGTTAAAGAACAGTAAATTATTTATAAAAAGGAGCCTTTTGGGTTAATGGAGTTCTCATTTACAAAACCAACAATACATTTTTTTCATAAAAATGTATCCAGAGCGATATCGTGTTGTTACAGGGGTGGTTGAATGTAGCATTAGGAATGTTGCACAAGGACTGTTATTGCTAGATCTTGGTGTTCTTGCCTGCAAGAGGAATCTGCCATGTGGAGGGCAGAGGTCTTACCTACTATGGCACCCCCCTATTCTTTATTTCTGAAAAGTTTAATTATTGATGGCAGTTCTGGCAGTTAGAGGCGCTAGAATAGAGACACTGGTACAGAAAACTAAGGCAAAACTGCTATGATGTGGCAATATTTTCACTTGGAATGCTCATGTGTTGCCTGTTAATCCACCATAATAAGCTGCAGACTCTAGTGATCCATTGTGGTTGTAATAGCCCTGCTTGGTGTCAGTGGTGTGTTTTTCCACAGTATCAGAAGAGCAACGCTCCAGTAGCACTTGCTTCATTAACACACACAGAGATGAAACTCTCTGTTACACATTCATCATTCCAGATCAATTGGGCTTTAATCAAAAGATAACATCTGCTCAAATCCCAGTAAAGCAGAGCAGGTTGAGATCAAAGATAAGCATATGCTTTAATTCACTGCAATCACTACTTATCACAGGAGCACTTATAAGGTGGGGTCTGAATTCCTCAACATAACAATTATGATGATCCATTCATTTAAAATAGAGAGGTTTAGAGCAGAAGCTGCATGGCAGAGAAAGCAGGGCTGTCTTCTTCACACTTCTCGAGCTTCAGCAACTATGTGTGGGCAGTTTTTCAGGGTTTTTTTTGCTTTTTCCCACCTGCTGTAGTCTGATGCAATGTCCGCAGAGTTTTTTGTTTTGTTTTTTTTCTTTCTTTTCTATCAACCATCCAATATGATAAGATGAATCCTACATGTAACCAGGAAAAAAATATGTATATATATAAATGGCTTCTAAAACATCACTGATGATGACTTGAACTGTCTGTTTGTTAGGCACATATACCTTATAGCAGCGCTAAGATTGTCACTGCTGGGTTGAGAGAAGTCCACTAACCAAAAATATCCAGCCGACAGTGGTTCTGTGGTTAAAACTGACCACTGATGGAGGGCTAGACAATGACTAACACAAGCTGTTTCCAGAAAAGGCTGTAGTCTCTAACTATACACCTATAAACAGCGACTCTGCTGTGACTGCTATAAAAGTGTAATACACATTAGTATAACATTATTATGTTGGCATCACTGCTGTGCTGAAAATGGACCACCACCCACATAATACCTGGTAGCCTTATGGTGAGCCCTTTCCATTGAGAGACAGGCTAGTGGAGTACTGATCAACTGGGCAACCACTGATACAGCTCATGAAGTGCATCTATGGAGTACATATACTTTTAAAAATAAAGTTTAATAAGTGACTCTTCGCTTGAATATAAGGTTCTATGAAAATCTCAATGTAATGCAAAGTGAGGTTTTGTGTCTCAAGGTCAATTTTGGCATCTCATTTACAAATAAATGGTTCTATAGGAAATGGTTCTTTAAGTGGCATCACTCTAAAAGCCTTTTGGGTTCTTCTTGGCAGCACTATTTTTAAGAGAGTATGTAAAACGGCAGGAACAAAAAGTTTGTATGAAACCAGTTCACTGTATAGTGTGGCATTATACCATCAACATAGGATGGTATCTTCTTTATTAAGCCCAAAATATAATTTTGATGTACACGATATACCTGGGTCTGAATATACCCAAGCTGAGGCTCCTGACCTTCTGTACCACAGAAAGCTGCTGACACTAATAAACTCATCCTGAAACTGTGTAGCAGCAGGCTATTCCATATGGACTCCTGCTTGTACGACATGCGGTTCACAAGACACATATGGGAACCATAAACAGAACATTCATTAATTCATTGTTGTTTTGCTCAGCTATTGCTTTCTCTCCAGCCTGGCCATTCAGAGGTCTTATGATCATGTGCAACAGAACTTAAACATGGCCAAATAAAACGGCTTGAAACACATATGAGTACTTCCTTGGCCTTTGACACATCTGTACTTCAGAAATGAGGGCAGTCAGTGCAGTGGAAAGGGCCAGTGTTTAATATAAACTAGCAGTGGACGGCTCTGTTGGCACACAGCAGGCTCAGAAACACAGCTGGACAATTCTCGGCACCTCTGGGAGCTCTCACACTGATTCAGTTTATTTCAGTAAAGCGGATCAACTCACTTGGGAAGTTCTGTGCTTCGGTTGTGTGCTTCTGTGTAAAAAGATTTGTTGACATTCAGAAATTAAGGTCAGATTTCCAAAGGCTTTGTGCAGTCTGACTGTTATCAAATCATTTACAGTGCAATGCAAAAGTTTGAACACCCTGATCAAACCAGATTTTCCTTAACTAATAAATAAATGGACATCCTTAGCTAAATTTTGCAGTTTTTCATGCACAGCTTTATTTAGTTTAACATAAAGAAAAAAAAAAACAAATATAACATATGCCCTAACTTTTACAGAGATAAGCGCTTTTTCCAATATGTTAAATTCATATGTAATCATTAATTTTCATTAAAATGTGCAAGAAGTGTGCTCTCTGTAGAGAATGTGTACTTACTTGCCAAACATTTGCATACAAATACGAGATAATTAATTAGCTGTTTGTTTCTTCATACGTTTTGTGAGTCAGAATAGACTTAAATAAAGTACTTAATCCACAATACAAGAAACAAGCTGAAATTCAACAAATACATAGTGGAGAGGATAAAACTGAAATCCATGGCACCTTTGTACTGTGCAGATAAAAATAATGTGTTTGCTTTGGTTTTAATGACATGGAAGCGAATTGAAAAAGTGAAACAAATCAAGTATATCATAATTATATTTAAATTGCATGATCAAATGAAGTAACTCTATGTCTGAGAGTTAGATTACTGATCTTCGATTACTGAAAGTTCCAGGGCTTGTGAATGTCACCTCAGACAGTCCAGTGGCTGCTGTGGTATTAGCTGTATAAATAGCTATGCAGCAGCTCCTGAGAGGAAGAGGAGCCAGCACAAGGCAGAAGCAGTCATGCTCTCTATGTGGAGGCAGAGAGCGGCTGCTGCTCCCGATCCCTCCAGATGTCTGTGTGTGTGTGTGATCTGTCCTTTCCCGCCGTATCGTGTTGACGAGCGGTGTCATCTCACTGACATTTCCACAGCCATCACATTTCATCAGGGCCGTAATTAATCATCGCTCTAACACTGCGCTGGCCTGGGCCAGTCAGGTTGCCATGACAGGGAGAATACATGCTGTGCCAGGCCTCGCTCTGCCATGGCACTCGCTCTCCTCACCGTGGCAGGAACCTTTCTCCAAACCTGGCTTAATCACATCACAGCCAGGGCCAGCCGCCTCACTGCCTTAGGTTTTCATTAGGCAAGCTCAGACTATGAACATCAGAAACTGTCTTTCTCTCTCTCTCCCTCTCTCTCTTTACATTAATAATGAATTCTGCTCATAATACACTGTGAAATATTCCAATTGCACTTACATACTCATTCCTGCCCATATTATTAAATTCATAAAATAAAAGTTCTCCCTTAGCTTAGATTTCTCATAAAAAAAACCTTCATTCTGATGGATGGAATGAAGAGGCAAAACTTAAAAAGGTTGATTAGCAGTTTGGATATCAAGTATATGACAAATTTTCCTTAAAGTTGTCAGCAAATTAAGCTGAAGTTGCATTTACAAATCATATTCCTTTCTAAAATGTTAGATAGATTGACTGTTACACCAGTATATTTGCTTTACAAACTGTACGCTAACCAAGAATTTCATTGTTTTGCCTCATTCTCTTAAACTCACATTTACTGTGTGCAGAGCTTCAGTTTTGTGCTTCAGACTGTGAAGGTTTTTCTATAATAAAAGGCTCTTATTTGAATCCACGTCAAGCCTGACAGGTTTTTGTAGGGGGTTACTTTTTTACAATGCAGTGCCTGCAGCTAATAACAACAAAAATTCTCTACTAAAGACTGGAGATGCCCAAGGGACCCAAGACTTGTCTCAGACTTGCACTCCAAAGACTCAAGACTCGAGGCTCAAGATTAACTCAGACTGGAACCCCAGAGAGTCAAGTCTAGAGACTCAAGCACATGGAAACAAAAGAGAGTTGAGACCTGAGACTGGACTCAGACTGAAACCTCAGAGACTTAAGCCCCATCTTGGACTTGTATGAAGTGACTTATGAGTCACAAAGTCCTGTTCTAATTTTACAGTTTTAAGGACTCTTCAGATACATGAATGGCCTATTCAACAGGTATTCAGGTTACTGTGTCTCATGCCCAAAACACTAAGTATTTAGTTTCCATACAGAATCTTACATGATTTAACAAATGGATCATCATTTTCCAATACCCTTCATCACCAACAACTCAAAGCAACCCAATTGAGTTAAACTCTCCACTGGCACAACACACTCCTGTCAGACTCTAAGGATCTGAATCTTTATTAACATTTATGGTGACAAACATTTTTGTTTGTATGTTCCACCCTGCATGCATAATTCTACACATTCTCTGGCCGCCTTGTCACCTTGTCAGTGTGACCTTTTCCCAAGTTATTTTAACATTTGGGAGAACACTCTCTACTCAGACGCATAATGAAGGCACGGTGCCTTCTTGCGTCAAGCCACAGAGCTATTACTGTCAACACTTCTGTCAGCTAATGTTTATCAGGACTGGAGGACTTGGATGCAGAAAACCTCATGCCTAAAGGACAAACAAGACAATAGATACATATAATCTCAAAGGTATTGCATATGAAATCCTCAAACCTTAAAAAGGCATTGCAAAATAAGCCATAAACCTTTAAAAGGCATTGCGAAGAAATCCTTAAACCTTAAAATGCCATTGCAAAGAAATCCTTAAATCCTTGAAACCTTAAACCTTTCAGCTTTCCTTGTAAAACAAAACAACATCCACCCGACACCATTTTCATGAATTGCACATGAATAAAATGTGTTACGTCAGTACAACTGCTGTCTTTTGGTTTACTTCTCTTGGCAAAACTGTGTTGATGTAACACATTTTATTTCTGTGCAACCCAGCTGACATATTTATTTGGCGTAAATTCATAGCACATTTGTTTCAAGTGTACTCAAGAGTCCCAGAGCAGAATTTACTCTTGGCTTTTATTAAACAGCATGTATTTTTTTTACAGCTGGTTATTTTATGCACTTTGAGTGTCAGGGGACACAGCTTATCCTCATAAAAATGCACGCGTAAATGCACTTAAGATGTTTAAAATAGACTTAAATCTGATCTCTCAATCCACTTAATGAAGTGGTCTGAGATGCATTTTAACCAGATAAGATAAGCTAAACCTTTATTAGTCCCACCTGTGGGAAATTTACATTGCTACAGCAGAAAGTGGACAGAACAAAGTTACAAAGTTAAGAGCAACAAAAACAATAGAAAAAAAGGTATACAACAGTATAATATAAAAAGCACACTATACAAATTATACAATAATATAAATATAGACATTTGTGTGTGTATGTAAATATATGTGTATATAAAGGTATATAAGAATTAGTATGTGTATATGTACATGTATATATGTGTATGAACACAGGATATATATACACGAGTAGCAGGCATAGACATAATATTTCACCAAGACAGACTGCACATTGCACCAGAAAACCACAAAAAATTGCACGTTTTACCAGGAATATTGCACACTTGTGAAAATATTGCACTTATCAGTCCATAGTGTTGGATGTCTGTTTGTTTGTGTGTGTGTGGTCAACTGCAAAATGTTTGTTGTAGAGTCTGACAGCAGCTGGAAGGAAAGACCTGAGGAATGTACTTAAATACATCAGTCTCTCAAAGTCATATTTGACAACCAAAATCCCCTCCACTGTGATGATGCTTTCCTCTGCTGTTTAGCATATGGGGACGACTCCACCCCCTGGACTGCCATCATTTGACAGTTGACATCTGAATTAATGTCCTTGGGAGTCTACTTTAAAGACACTTTCGTCAAGCTATGAAGCTTCAGTAACACACCAGTTTGGTTAGCCTTTATTTCACCTCATCATGTTATGGTTCATGATAGCAATGACAAGTACAGGCTAGTCTAAACAGACATCTTCTTAGAAGAAATCACTGCAGTGCAAGGGAATAAACAGTACCATGTAAAAATTAGATTTTCATTTGAATACTACAGAAAAAAGAGAGGCAACACAGGTTACTGTTTGCTTTATTGCATATTGTGTGTCACATGCCAATCAGAATTCAATCAGACTTTATAGACATACATGTAACTACCAAATGTAAATGCATGTGATTAAAACCATATCAAGATACAGTCCAGATATGGGTCTAAACAGGTTCTGAGCAATACCAGTAGCCAGCTTCTGACATGTGACATGATAAAATGAAATTCTATTCTTTCACAGAAGGTTGCAATAGGTTTAATAGTTAGCTAACCTTTTATGCGGACAGAAGGAGACAGTTCACAGGGTCCGTGTGGGTGATATCAGAGGAATGCATTAAAATGGGCCAGAATTCATTACCTGCCCTCTGAAAGTGTGCACTCTCACAGCCACCTAAATCAGATGAGGTCAGATTATTATCAAACTTGCTGAACCAGAAACTTGATTTTGCGCCTGAAGGGGAAGATACTGTCAGTCGAAGGCCTTGGAGTCGGCAAGAACAGAGAGGACCAGAAATGCAACTGTAAGCACTGATATTATTAACATTTTAGGTGTGCTTACAAGACAAGTATTAATACACTGTAAGCAAAAAAAGAAAAGAAAGCTGCAATGCTGTAAAGCAAGGTTGGGCAAGGCTTTTACTCTCTCATTCATTCATTTGGCATTATATCTTATATGTGAGGAATATAAACAATGCAATGTGAAGAAAAGTATTTGTAATAAAATGTTCGATAAAAAATGTATTGACTTAATTTATTGCAAAGATTATACAAAGAAGTAGAGTACACTGAGTGGAAGTCAATAGTTTTGTAAGACAATATATAATATAAATATTAATAAATATTATATATATTTCAAACGTGAAAGGAAAAAAAGTAAACCACAGCAGCAGAAAAACACAACTGGGGACACTTTAATGCCACACAAGGGACAAGGAGACACATAAAACTACATACATTGAAAAAGAGGACAGAGTTGGGTGGAGCCTAAAACAGGAAACAGTAAAAAACTATAAATAACCACAGGCTTAACTAAAAAAACTGAACAACACTTTTAAATGTATGGCAACTCTATAAATAAACCTTACTGGAACCTTTATCTCCACTTGCAGTACAACTAAGGAACACTAAGTAATAATGTCATGAATAAGCATTAAGAGTTAAAAAATAAATATGTTAATTAATTACACTAGTTTTCCTAAGTGACCTAAATCAGAATCAGAATCAGAATACTTTATTTATCCCGAAGGAAATTGTTTAAATTGATTATATAACCTGAAATCATGATAATTAACACATGATTAATAAAAAATGGTGCATTTGCTTCATTTGTATTGTTATTTATTTCTGACACAGCTTGCTTTGTTCCCAGATCGCAGCAGTTTGCCAAAGTAGGTCAAAAGAAAATGTAAAAGCTAACGAAGTCCAATAAACTGAATGTTTTGCCTGAGCTCCAAACAACCTTGAAACACAAATGCGATGTCTAAAGAGCTGCTGGCTGGCACTGGAGCTGGTTAGTGGCTTAAAAGTGAATCGCTGACGGCTTCGAGGCAGTCTACCACCTTGATGGATGAGAATTGAAAGGCAAATCAATAGAGATCACAGTTTAAATGAAGAGTGATTTTAATTGGCTTAGTGTTATTGACTGATGCCCGTGTCTTCGCTTTGTTTTGCTCTCTGTCTACATTTACCTCAGAGCACTATAGCCGAGGTGTACTAATAGTCACCAGTTCATCAAACTGAACAGACTTCTGCTGAAGAATAGCAATAGCAGTTCAGACAAGTGTCACAAATACCTTTGTGCATATACTCTGAACATCTTATTGGGGAGATATGAATCATAGAAAATTTCATTAAGGTATAGAATGCACTTAAAAATGCAAGACTCTTTAAACTCTTTAAGGGTGTGTCATAAGCATACATCTCATTTACAAAAAGTTATATTTAACCATCCACTGTGAAAGGGTAACCAAAAGCGACACTTCTGTGGCATTGCTCCAATGAGCCATTTTGGCACCTTATTTTGAATGGTGCATCTATACTATTTATTCACATATTGGTCATATGGTCATGACATTGAGGGAGTTCAGAATAACATGCAATGCTCTGTTTGCTACAATCGTATGTGATACATATTCGTACATATACATATACTACAGGATACAGTACTGAGCCAGTTAACCCTCTAATCACTGCTTCACAAGTCTCACTAGCTGTTTTTTTTTTAACTCTTCAGCAGTGCTCACCGATAGATTTTGGTGAAAGATAAATTTAAAAATACAGGATACAGAATACACACAAAAGCATACCTTTTCAAAAGCTAAAAGTTTGGTCATTGCATTTTCTTTACATTCACAGTTGGTAAATGATTGAGGTTAATAGAATAATAAGCAGTGTTACCACTGATACGTGTGAAACAAACAATGCTGATATTATTGCTAACTTTATTTACGGTTTCAACCATGTTATATATGCAGTTTGTTAACCTAAAAGTAAGAAAAGTAAGCAAACTCACCTCGTGATGCAGATTGTTATGTAGAATATCTCAAAGAAACTTGGATCTCAAACAGCCCCCCTTTCCTCTTTCAACATTATTACATCTACACCCCCCAACAAAAGCTGCATCAAAACCAGTTGACACCAGGACTAAGAGCCCAACATCCTTACACTTGTACACTAAGACATCACTTTATTCATTAAAGTTGGATTAAACCGACTAGCACTTTTTGTGCTGATCTTAAAGGTTTAATCATTCAATCCTTGCTAATTCACTGACAGTTATTCTGAAGGAGCATCCTGCTAGAGGCCTCACTATATAATGCAGCTGAAGGTGAGATGGATAGGTACAGTAATGCTGACTGTAATAAAGTATGCTCAGAGGTGAAATTCTTCCAAACATCACAAGGAGTATTCATTAACCACTGACAGCAGTGGTTCAAAAAAGATAAACATTTTAATGGGATTCCATGAAATTATAAGAGTAGGATATGACAGTCCATGTGACCCATGGACCTTAATGAATTCTTTAAAAAGTGCTGATGAAAACATTTTTGCAGATAGAGCAGTGAGCTTCAAGAGTCTCAAAGGCTTGCTATTAAGGAAAGAAGAAGAGACGTGTGCAGAATTTCAACTCCCCAAGAGACCGTTTCAACTTTTTGCAAATATTGAAGGCCAGTGATAATATATGGACAAATGTGGAAGAAGCAATCTAATTTTAGACAAAGACGGAATCAAGAACTTTTTACGGTCAAGCAAAGGTCTCCGAGGTCTTGAAGCATGAATTTCAGCGTCTAAATTGGCAGATTACCTATCAACCTCTGATTTATTCCCCAAACTAGTTGCCCAAGCCTCTTTTAAAAACACCCAGTGTCACTAACTGTTCTGAATGATTAATTGTGGGCTTTCACAGAGTAGCGTGGCATTAGAAATTGCATTTAAATCTCATACTTCCTTGGTGCAATTAATTTTTAAAACGGATTCCAAGGTGTTTATGCTGATGTGGACTTTAATACCTGACTCTTAATAAATAATGGATTAGGTCTCAGCCTAAAATAAAGTCAGGCTGTTTATGTAATGAGCGCTCACCTAAAACACACTTAGTGTGAGATATTCCAAAACTCTCATTAGCATCTGCTGTTGCAGGGCGTCATTACAGCAGTGAAGACAGGGACAGACCCACACACACCCACACACACACACACACACATTCATGCACACCATGCATGCATTAACTGAGGACAAGCCTGTGAGGGGCTTTTTGTAAGAGAGGTGTGTACTGTACACACCTGCAAAGTACGGTGTGAGTCAATGCATGTTACAGTTAGCTCCATAATTACTCGCACCATTGGTGAAGATTAAAATGACATAAAATTCCTCAGTCATATATAGTAATATATAGTACAGTATAGTGTAGTATAGTATAGTATAGTGTAGTATAGTATAGTATAGTATAGAATATATAACTACAGTACGTTTGCCTTTATAGTTCACTTTATTATTGTCTTCTTATTGTTCTTATTGTCTAAGAACTCTTCCTAAATCACTGGAGGAACAAATATGAGTTGATACAGAGGCAAAATGCTCTCTCATTCATCATTCATCAATATAGGGAAGATTACTGTATTAATACGATAAAATAAAACTGTATTAACCTTCATAAAACAGGTGATAGCCATAAAAGTGCTTACATGCTTGAAAATGTACATATTTATTGTTAAGACAATAATAAAGATGTTTAAAACAATCGGTGTATTATTGCCCCTGCCTGGTAGAGGATGAAACTTTACTTTACTCTTTACTTTATTGGTTGAAGATTTCCAAAAGGTGGCATTTTGGGGTTACCAAATCTGACACCACTTTTATTTTTGTAGGATGAAAGAAAAGGGTTCCTCTGGCACACTTACAAACACTTTGCTGGCGAACAGGTGGTGTCTAGACACTAATGAACTTTGGCTGGAACTGGATTGCAAGATCAGATGAGACAAAAATGGAGCTTTCTGGTAACCAACATTGCATAAAAAGAAAGATGGTTATACTGAAAATTGCATGCCAACCATTAAGCATGGTGTAAAATCTGTGATCCTTTGGCAATATTTTTCCTCCAAAGATCTTGGGAACCCTGTGAAGATACAAAGCAAAGTGGAATGAATAAGGAACCCCCTAAAAAATGAAATTAAATGTACAATTAGCATCTCAATTTGTACCTTAAAGGTTTAACGGATGGAAATTATTGTTCAGGTTCTCTAGGTTCCCCTGCACTATCAATATGTGAGAAATTGCCCTGGGTTATGCAATACTGTATGCAAATATTGCATGCAAGTATGAAATGATACCTGAATCGCAGCCCTTAACTTAAGATATACGCACAGTCAGCACCAGGGAAAGCCTGTTAGATTAACAGAGAGCAGCCTACTGCTTATTGCACTGCAGTGCCTCAAACGGGCCCCGTTAATAATGCACACTTACTCATGCATATTCTCAGCATCTTGCCGAGAAGGGTGGAATTAAACATGTTTATCATCTCAAAACTGACACTTTTTACACTATGCCACTTTATTGAGCTCCTGCTGAATGGCCATTTCTCTATCGCTCCTCATCCACTACATGGAGGTGATGGAGTAGGGGGACATCATTTATCAAACCTTATAATTTCACACTGATACTTCTATGTGCAGAACAGGCAAAGCTTTAGCGCTGGGATATTCATTCTGTCAGACACGCGTAATTAACAGGGCTGGGCTGACAAAGCGCAGAGCCGAGCTGTTGTGAAGCAATCAGCAACATATTCTTTAGAGCATAATTACACCTTTCACTATAAGCCTTAAAAGGCTGTAAGGAATAATTTAAGCAGCATAAAGATCTATATTTAATGTGCCCACTGGCATTGCAAGAGGCTAACTCTCTAGTAGAAACCAGTGTTTTAAGAACTATTCAGCACACTCACATGCACTTCTGCATTGTAATATAACACAGATATTCCGTATGTATAATGACCTCAATGCCTCTGGATGACCCACTTAATTCTTTGGCCACCTGACAATTTCTGGACAGCACATGGTCCAGCTCTCCTCAGAGATGCTGAGGCAGCTGGGGATTGCCTGGCAAACCGCGTCACTCCACAACTGCAGCTTTAAAACAGCATCTGTAAAACAGAGCTTGCTTTATTATTCATGTAAATCACACGGACATTGTGCACACACAGGTATTCACTTTGTGGCACAAACACAGTATCACTGACTTAAAATACGTTTTTTATAAACACGATCAATTTCACATCAATTTCTCGCCCATTTTGCGAAGTGCCACATGATGGCATGTGATGTGATGTGATTGCAATATCCATTTCTAACTGACATGAAACGAATGACTGACTTATTAGCGCCCCAGGTTACCATGCAAATGGCAGGTAGACCTGCCCAATTACTGTACACACACGGCACACAAGGTACAGTGAAATAGTGGAGTTGTCTAAAAATCAGGACAAAACAGAAATGAAAGACAAAGAGATAGCCAAAGAGATAGCGGTGCTAATAAAACTAGATGTTCTTTTACACCAAAACATTAGACATAGGTGTGACTTTACTAAAAAGTAGTATACTAAACCTAGATTCATTAAAAACATAGTCCGTGAAATGATAACTCATACTGCTTATACGTATGAGATTCAGCAAATGTAAACTGCACTTATTTGGTATTCTTTCAGTCTGTGTTTGAGGCATGTGCCTCCATCTAACAACAGTTTCTGCCACTTTGTCTAAAGGAAGTCTCTTAACAGCAAATCTTTTGTGAGCCTGATACAAATTTACACCGTGTTTCACTGTGGAGGAAAATCCATGCAAATTTGGCTGCTGTGAGTTGCTTAGCTTCAAGGGGGAATCCAGACGGCACGTTTTCAGTCCATCCTCAACACACTTCTTTTCACTTTTGTCTGGAGTGCAGTTATTACAACACACGTTAAGTAGAATAGAATAACTTTCCTGACGAGCACCATGAAAAAAGTATTATATATAATCACAGCAGTATCAGGAAGAGCTTCTCTCTATAGCCAGTCATTTATCAAACACCAGTTTAGGTTTTTTTTGAGCACCTAAAGCCATATGACACTCTACACACAGATTATTATAATCTAAAAGGGAAGAAGATATGTTCTATATATTACTAAACAGGTCATTTTTGAAAAGTTTTATTGTTTATCTCAGTCTTTTGTTTTCTCTCAACTTGCTTTTTTGTGCTTTTCAATCAAATGTGTTAAACTGGACTCTAAGAAGAGTGTTATGCTTCTTTTTAAGAAAGCCATGCAATGCATCTGAAAATGCATCAAAAAAGTAAAAAAAAAAACCTGAATGTCACCTAAATTGATTCAAATATGTACTCAGCTGCAGTCTTGACAGTTGCACTTGTAATACCTCCTCCCTATGCTTTGTAAGATCCTCCCATTTTCTGCTCAATCTTCCCTCACAGCATATTTATGAGGAAGAGAAATGTATTTTGCATTTTATCATGTATGCGAACCATACATTTTGCATTTCTGAAATGGGATTTTCATAATGGACTTAAAATCACTGCATTTCTTTAGATTCTTTCAGTGGTGGCACAAACACAGCATCACTCACTTGAAAAGATGTACATAAATACTTTTCTACCATGTTATTTTCACTTTTTAGTGATATTTCAAGCATAATATCCATGACCTGAAACAGAATATTTTCACAATGTGTTCGTATTCACAGTGTGTTTCATTTCCTTGGCAGCAGCACAAACACAGTATCACTCACTTGTAACAGAAGTTGAAAGCACAGTCTTTTCATTTAGCATGGCTGAAATTCAGGTGAAGCCTGAGCTTCTTGCTCACAGGTATGTCTCGACGCTGTCAGGGCAGTGTGGTGTTTTATGTTCAGCTGTGCTGGAGATTTGGTAATGGGAGTAAAACCTCCTACATCCCTAAATATCCTCAGGCTAAATACAGACAGGGCGTCTCTGGTGCGTGAGTCAATACCCCACCTACTGAGCTATTGACGTGCTGGAGATCTCAAGGATAGGCTTGAACTGCTGCCAAAGCCAGAGCCTCTAATCCCCGAGCCAAGGAGACCATGCTGTACCTCTCCAGGATAAGTACCATTGTTAAACCCCCTGAATCATCCCTGAATTGGGAGAGGTCCACTCAACACAACTCCAATCCCTTATTTCATTTTTTTTAATGCCTTCGATCTTCTGATCTGCCTTGGTTTGTGTTTCTCTAATCCTACTGCAAGATAGCTTACATGTTTTATATGTTAATATCTCTGCTCTAAACGGAATCATTCGTCTAGAACTTGGCAGATCAGTCCAGGGCCATTTCGGGCATGACAGATGTATATGCAAATATACCTTCCTCTTTCCTATTTTTGAGGCTTTACCACCAGCATCACTTCCAACTTCACATATGATGATAAGGAGGTACATTTATTTCAGTAATGATCATTTAACTTCAAATAAAAGCCACTGTGTGGCAGATGGTGAACTGTGCATGTTTATTACCCAGCAGACCAAATATGAAAAAGGTCATAAGTATGCCATTCTTGCTCCAACAACATTGTCAATTCTGACAAAGGTCCAATACAGCTCTAACAGAATTCTGCACAGGGACAGAAACAGAAGACTTTCAGTAATACAGCATTTCTGGGTGATTATGAGGCAGTTTTTGTGTGATTATATAGTTGTAATGTCTTATAAAAACTTCCATTCTCTTACTAACAGGGCAAGTCGAGTGGTATTTCTAAGATAACAAGTAGTTTAACTGATCTAAGGTTAATAGTCTGCAACCCACTGATGTTATCATCTAAAATGGAAAGATAATATTTGTTAACCTTTTTTAGTTTAGTAATGCATAGTTTTGTATTAGGGGCTCTAGTAAGTTGTTGGTAAAAGTACAATTTTAAAAAACATGTTACATTGTTTAAACAATTTAAACTGAAATAATAGACATTTTTGGTGTGAGGCAGTATATGAGCAGTTGCATGTTTATTTTATATGAAACAAAATGCAGAGATACTAGAAGATAAAATAAACTGGAAACATCTGGAGCACCTGAAACCTGCATTGTAAAAAGATGTTTTGCTTTAACCTGATTGGTACTTTTTTATGGATAGTTTAAGGATCACTTCTAAAGATACATTTTACATTATGGAAACATACGTTGCTGTGCAAAACTCAGAAACCACTCTTTCTTGGTGGTCAAATGACCATTTTTCAGTATCCAGAAAAAAAGCAGAAAATATATTTAACAAAGACGCACAATGTCCAATCCAGTATCCAGTTTTGAATGTGTCCATTCTTTACTTTTGTGCCACTTTAACTCTTCTCTCCTTTCAATCTTAAATCCAACCAGTTAAAGCAGCTTCCTCCCAACAAAAATTGTTTCCAAAGCTGACACTGACATTATGTTTCCCTTTAAATAGACACTAGCATTCACACAAGCAACTACTCACACACACCTTAGCTGCCTCACATATTTATCTCCCTAAAAGAGAAGTTTCTGAGGAGATTCTGAAAAGAAAGGAAGCAGTGACGATTAACCTGTATTTTAGTTTGACAATCAATTAAGTAAATAAATAGAAAGTCTCTGATATATGATGGGAGTGGAGACTGGAGAAACAGTGACACTGGCAATGTGTAATTGATTGATTGATTGATTGATTGATTGATTGATTGATTGATAGATAGATAGATAGATAGATAGATAGGAAAATAAATAATTCCATAAGGTTATTATATGTAAACAAACCAGATTTGCTTATCTGTGTGGTGGTTCAACAATGTTCTTCATAAAATTACATAAAAATTAAAAAATAATAATGGTAAGCCCTGAATTGCTTGCCATAGCTGAACTGACTTTCCTTTTGGTTCTTGCGCACGAGTCTACTGTGAGCTCATCCTTTGCAAGCCCAGCATGGGTATAATGCATTTTTAACAAGGTACTGTAACTAAGATGGTGCTTCTGTAAAATGTGTGAGCAGACCATAAAGGGTTGAGATGTGTAGGACATATTTTTTCATGATCTTGCCCATACAATGACTAAAAGGTACATTTAAGATATATGTATGACAAGTAAATGTTTGTCTGTCATACAAGCATTATCTTGGAATTCAAGACATGCATTTATAAAATTCAAAACATGCATTTATAAAATTCAAGACATGCATTTATAAATGCTGGCCTCTACCATTAGTGCAGAAATGGCCTGTCAGTCATGTGCAATGAAGAATTCATGCATGTTTTGATTTTTGCACTTAAAGAGAATTCTTTATAATTCATCATTTGTGAAGGGTCACATAGGGCACTGAATCTTAACGACAAACTGTAAGAGACAGATAAATTAATAAATTATAGAAATGGACGTACAATATATCTTCCCAATTTGTATTTTCTGTATCTTCAGCTGTATTTGCTGTCTGTGTATGTCCTCAGGTTTTGGTATATCAGGGTGAGATGTTTGTTGTTCTGTGCTCTATTAATAATGTATTTTGGAAGTCAGTGGAAATAATGAGTGTACTGCTGCAAAAATCAACTAAAACAAAATAAATATGTTTTATCTGAAGGATTGCCAAGTTGTATCCAACTGATGTCATGAAGAAATAAGGCACTGTTTGTGCTGTGGATGCCCCTTATTACGATACAAAGCGTATGCTTCAGTGGCACTGTGCCGGTGCAAAGAGTACATTTGAATGTATTTCCATAAGCTTAAGGAAATGCATAACTATTTGTGTATAGGATGCCCTGAACGGGCCTACTTTTTATTTCAAGTTGCTTTTTCTAAAGAAAAATGAATCCTCCTCAGGATGTTTCATGGCTTCTTGCTCCCAGTTGGCTTTGAAGTAAGTTGTTGAATGTGAGAAAAAAAAAAGGAATAGAAGTTGTAATACGTGAGAAAAAGAGAGAACAAGAGGGAGTTCTTCTGAGAATCAGTTTTTCTTCATTCATCTCCCACTTTTGAGCATCAGCCTCAAACTCCTCTTGATTGATCTCAGGTTTTTATTGCTTACCATTAGAGAAAGCATTATGTTGTGTAGTTAACAGACTTCTTTAATCATGCATGTGACTAAAATAGCCCGGTGGGCCTATTAGAAGATTTTTTTCCCCCCTTGTAATTACCAATAGCTGTCTCGTATACAAGCTCTCAGCTAAGATGCTATTAAGCATGTCTGTCTCTCCTGCCAGCACTACTGGAAGACAGGGAGCATTCTTCTGGAGTAGCACTCCAGGGACAGCAACACTCCTGAGGAACATCCTGAGTCTGTCAGTACCATTCAACCACTAAACACACACACACATATGCCATCCTACAGTCTCACTAAATCTTCATCAACATTTTGGGGAGGGGTTTGCCGGTCTGTGTAATATCCACTGCATTACTCTTAGGAGTAAAGAGCCTATCATGGCAGAGCTGACAGGTTTTTCAAATGGAATGAAATTCTCCTCTTGCGTCTACGTCACTGTCTAAAGAAATGCAAACTTTACAGGAAAAGGGAAAAATGCTTTTAGCTTTAAAGGTAGGTTCATGTGATTAGGTCATTTTACATTTCGTTCAGTTCTATCATTAAATGTTATCACAATGTAAAGAGCGGCTGGTAGCTCCTATTTGTGACATTTCCAATGACATTTGAGTGGTTTTATGTATCAGAAACACCAGAAACATAACACAAGCTGTTTATGTTACTGTGCCTTTAACTGTTCCGATTGGCTGACCTGCATTGTGCCTGACCGACAGAGACCTTATAACTTCTGTGCGAAAGGGCAGGGCTAAAGACACAGTAACATAAACAGCCTGTGTTATTTTAAGGGATAAATAGAGGTCGGAAAAGGCTTATAAAGATGAGAATGCTGTTTTTTTGTGACATTGCGAAAACAGTGAAGTCACAATAGGCTATTTTTGCAGATTAGTTTTCATTTAGTTGCCGTTTGGAGTGGGGAGAGAATGGTGTTGCGAATTCAATAGCACTTATGTGCTACATTAAACTCTTAACAAATGTAAGAAAAATGGATGTCAGAGTCATTGTGTTGGACATTTTCTGGGCATGCAATATGTTTAGTGATTTTGCAATAAAAACATATGCAATTTTGGTATTTGTTATGATTGTTATGACACCTATTCACACAACACACAGCTGGTCTCACCTGGTTGCTGATAAAGGCTAGATTTACCAGTGCCTCTCTCTCAAGATAATCCTGATAGTTGATTTATGTTTTTTAGGTGATTTAACTGAATCAGTTTCTTTTATCATCCAGCTGATCACAACTGATCAGTCTTTATGCATTTTGAACATGTTTAAACATTTAATCAGGGTTTGTCTATAGATTTTTTTTAATTTATTTTAATTGAGAGGTTACTGAGAGAATATACATGAGTTCCTTAGACTTTACTCGGAATATATCCTTTAGTGAGGTTAGTAGATAATTCTGTTTGTTCCATTTCAAAAACAGTGCTCAGGTGTTCTTGGAAAGTAAGTTTGTATTTTAGTTACCAGGTGTTTGTAACTTTCTTTTGGACATATTAGTAATGAAGATATAGCTCACAAAAAGACGAACATGTGACAAACATACAATATAACTAAACTATAACATTAAAATATGCAACATTTTATAATATTATTTTAACTGTAACCATCCTTACCTGTTCTAGGTGCAATGCACTAGAGGGGCTTTCTTCTCTTCAGGGACTAATCATTATCAGAGATGTCGTTTCAGCACTAATTAAGGACTTTGTTAAACTCATGTACTTTGCAAGAATTACCAACTCTGTTGCCTGCCTTTGTCTAATTCTCGGATTCTTGTTACCGTTCTTGTGCTCTGTATCCTCATCTACAATTCTGTGCCTGCTCTATGATAGCCTTGTTTTTCATTGTTTTTGTTTTGACCTACTGTTTTCTGGATTACATTTCTGTCTGCCTCTGATAACTCTGATTTGCTTGTGCCTTGACTCTGCCTCTGCCTCTCTGCTACTTTGGATTTGTTCTACTTTACAATATTTTATACCATAAGAAATGTAGCCAACAATCTAATGCATGCAGGCACTTACATACATACATCTTTTAAAAAGTAACCAAAGACTGTCACAGAAAAAAAAGAATGCCATACTATCATAGTTCTTTTGACATATGAAAATATATTCAGTTGGTTCTAATAAAGATGTAGCAGAAGACACACTAACCTACATAAAAACCCAGCAGAATGGTAATAGGCTAGCAGGCTTCTTCATTCAGAATGAGGTTTTAAGACATATTATTGGGAATATTGGGAAAATAGACGTACAACAAGCCGTTAGCTTGGTGCTAACACATTATAAATGCTGTGACAAGTAACATGTATTATAGTAGTAGTGGTAATCACAAGTAAAACCTACAAAGATTCACCAAAAAGAGAAACTGTTCACATATTTTTTTAAAGTTGAAAGTCATAATGTTTAAACTAAACAGGGGACTGAAATGGAGGAACAGGCTGAAATGATAGGACATTATTTCCCAAATCTTTGTCCTGTACTGTCTCATATTCATTTTTCATCTTTATTCCAAACCACTTGAGTATACAATAAAAAAATAATCATGTTTGCTGTCCCGATGCTTGTGGGTTAGGTTGTATTCTCCCGTGATTGATTGCACTCAAAAGGTTGCCTTGTTTTATGTCCATTTTGTGATGGATGGGGAATCTCTCAAGTCCTTGAAAGTGTACATTCCTTCAGTCACCGCTCTCTTTGGACTCTCATGTCAAGGCTCATATGAAGTTTATGGAATAATTCAAATGCATTACTTTCTCCCCTTCTAGAAATAGTAATTACTATCCAGCTCTATTGAGGAGGAGACAGGAGACACGGGCTCTTCCTTTGCTCGGGGACACACATATGAGCCCGTCATGTTCTCTCCTAATGAGGATAAATGGCAGCAGTGACAGATATGTGCTCAGGGGTCAGATGCTACCACGCTAAAGCCCCTTATATTATTTGAATGGATGCTTCGTTTTCTTGATTCTATTTTCAGTATTTGCTTTTGTCTTTTCAAAACATTCAGTTGTATCTTCAGAAAGGACACTGGGCAGGACCAGTTCAAACCAGTACAAACAATATAGTGATGCATTCCATGACTGAGATTAAACTAGAAGGGTGTCATATTCCATACACTCTTAGAAAATAAATAAATAAAGCCTCTTTCAACCACTGAAAATATTTTTTCTAGTAAAAACTGAAATAAATAAAGAAAGGAACAGTTATGCTTTGCTTATAAATAAACAGTAATGCTTTGCTAGTCACGCCACATCACTTTTTCACAGAAGCAGCCATGCATGTGCGCAGGGTACATTTAGCCGCTTTTAACTTCAGTGCTATGATGTTTTCATTGACAAAAGTGCAGTGGGAAAAAAATAGAGACTGACAGAAAAGTTTAGTTTGTCAGTTGTGATCTGAATGTATATTCCTGATACGATGGCGGCTTCTGTTCACTCAGGAGATCTTCCAGGAATGTTCCCCGGTATTCTATTAGATCTTGTGCAGCTAAATTGCCGTGTCAAATTCTGACTTGAGCAGCTCGCATTCACGCTTAACCTCTTCCCACTGAATTACCATTAAAGTCCCAGGTCAAAATTGCATGTGTGAAAGAAGCTAATGGTTCTTGGCTTATGGCCATAGGAAAAAGCTTGCATTCTAGAGTACAGAACCTTAACATTATGTGGAGATTCTTCAACTTAAAAAAAGGCTCTTCACACATTTTCTTTTAAACAATGGTTCTATTGAAAAGTGTTTAGACAATGTCTGACATCTCAGTTTCAATACACGTTTGTAGGAGAAGGTGTACATAATAATAATGAATTATTATTAAAGCTTTTAAATTGCAGGCTTATTATTTTATTAACCAGATGACATATTATTCAGTAACTATTACATATATACAGTATATATATATATATATATATATATTTTTTTTTTTTTTATAAGAGTGAATAATTGAAGTGTGAACCTTTCTTTGATTTCAAAAAGTTAATGATAATAATAATAATCATCATACGAAGAAGAAGAAGAAGTAGAAGAAGAAGAAAAATTATTTCTATTATATAACTTTATTAATTATTTGATTATTATCATTACCGTCCAGGCATCAGTATAAATGTCCTTTTATTTAATAATTAACAGTAATAACATACTAGTTTAGAATAATTAGACACAAGAATATGTGTATATACATATATAAAGTAAAAGTAAAAGTAAGACATATTGTAAAGTAAACATTTAGAAAAGGTTGTATACTTGCAAAACAAACTCATCTTTTAAAAAATGGCATGTTTCAGTGTGTGAGTGTTGGTATTGATGATATGAACTTCTGTGGTAGCTTTTTACAGCAAGGTCAGTGTTTCTATCTTTGGTCAAGTGAAAATTGTGCTGAAGCCTGTAGAACTATAGATTCACCCCCTCCATCCCAGAGTGAATGCTTAATGTCTGCAATGCCCTTTTCAACTCGGTGGAAAACAGTTTAGATGAAAGGACTAATCGCATCTCTCTGGGCCATTCCAAGGTCCTGTTGTCTTTATTCTGCAAACATGTGCAAACTCTTCATCCTTATGTGGGTCATGAACGGCACAGCTAGGTGGACTTCCCCGTACTGATCACACAGGAGGCAAATTAACAGCTGCATGCTCTGACACACACTACCGATCTAAAGTTTAGCTGACCTGCATTCCTGTCATGTATGAATATGACTGACAAAGGAAAAAAAAAACAGGAAGAACTTGCTCAGGGTTGTGTTGCTCTGCTTCGGAGGAAGTGGTTGGGTTAATGGATGACAGGAATGAATTAATTGCACTGTCTGATTAATTGCAATAAATGTCCCAGTGAAAGCGAGCTCCATATGTAAGTTAATCTGAAGTGTAGGGAGGATTGAAAGAAAGCAATAAAATTATGCATGGTAGTGATTTTAGCCTGGCAAATGTTTCCTTTACATTTCCATTTTAATTGCTGCCCATTCCAGGCCATTGCATGCGCAAAGCAACATCAAGCTTAAACCAATTTGTTTTGACTTTTTTTCCCCTTGACTCCAAACTTTTCCATTAACATCCCACCCACATAATGAAATATTGTCCATGTAAAAATGTTGGACATACAATTTGTGTAATACATAAATCTAATCACATCAAGGATCACTAGGCATGGACTATGAAGTTATCTAATTTGTATCAACTTTATGGAGCAGAAACCCGAATTTGATCAGTGCTGCACAGACAGCATTAATCAAGAAACATCCATTTACGTTGCCCCGAAGTATTAGCATTTTACTAGAGGAGAAATTGAGTCAACACTGAGATTTCTGGGAAAGGAAAGCACCCTTGGCAGAAGGGTTTCAGTCAAGAATAGTCTGTTAGCCTTCTGCTTAGTTTGGTACAGGATTTATTCAGTGGCTGGGAAGTATTTGCCAGTTGTCTTGACACAGATTAATACTTGTCTTTGAATAAATAAGTTTAAATCCCTGATTGAAAAAAATCTCTTTTGAACGCAAAATATAATTAACAACTCAATTTTTCATAAATATTGAGGCATTAAAAATTCTGTTCTCTTGAAGGAATTGTTATTGTTGCTGCAGGACTGCAGAGAAGCCGCAGTTTCCATGGGTTGCTTTTCATGGTTTCATGTCTCTGTTTTCTGAAGTGACTATACCATTGCAGCTTTTATATAAAGCCTGACTAACTGGGAAAATACCTTTCAGTGTCCATTCATTGCAGAGGGGAGAAGACTGCCATGCTGATTCACATTATTGTCACAGTGTAAAAGCCTGAGACAGGCTTACCTCCTGAGTACGCCTGCAGAATGAGCCTGTGTGTTCTCTACCTCTGGAAAACCCAGGAGAGCAAATGCATACATACTTGGTTTGGAATGGTTAGTCTGGTTATGACTGCTAACAAATAAGAGCTTGGCTTATTATTATCCATTATGATCTCTGCCTCTTTTACTGAGAGCTGAGCATATAAGTTGTCAGTCTATTTTAGTTTGGTAGCCTTGGAAGAGATCCGGCTGTGCTGAGAGTCCTTCAGCTCTTGCAGTGCTTAACAATGTCTTACCTTCACTCTTTAAAAATAAAAGTAGCCAAAAAGGCTCTTTGGAGCGATACCATTGAAAAACCACTCTTGGTTCTCTAAATGGATTGTTAATAGATTGATCCTTTAAGAACTATTCTTGTACTTGTGATATGCAAATGGTGGTGAACATTTTAAGAATTTTAGAACCCTCATATATATTCTTCAAAACAAAGGGTTCTGTGTAGTGCTTAAACTCTTTTGTTTGTTTGTTTCATTATATAGTTCTTAAAAATAGAATGTTTTTGGTGAAATACAAAACCATTTCAAATGTTCTTTTAAGAGGTTCTCCAGAACCCCGTTTTTTTAAAGGTGTAGGGAAACACTGTGGCATCACTCCAAATAACCCTTTTTGATTCCATTTGGCATTTTTGTTTGTAAAAGTGTAATGTAAAGATGTCAAAGCTCTTTCATTGAACTGTATGCTTAGGACAAGAACCATTTAGGAACCTGGATGGTGCCCTGGCAGGTAGAAGCAGATGGTGGTAATATAGGGGACATTCAGGAAGAGTATTCGAGGAGGCCCCTCCTCCTCATCACAGCTGCTGTCACAAACACTTCTTATTGCCGGGACGTTTCTGTGGCTCTCTTTTGCTGGTTGCCAGGCAACCTGCGCTGCATTGATATGCGCGGTGGAGGGAGCAGGGGATGCCGCCTGCCTCTGGAGCGTCAGCGCAGGGCACGACTTCCCTCTAGCACCCCGCTCAACGACTCATACACACTCTCACACACACACTCGCACATGCACTCACACAGCGAGCGGCTCTTGGCTCCTCATCGCTCTAGAGGAAAATAATCTTTCTGCCTCTTCTTATGCCATCATCTTCCTCTGTCCTTCTCAAAGTGACTTAACTAGTTCTATAGTTTTTTGTTTCTGCTTCAGACCCTCAGGTAAAGGACCAGACACCTGAGCAAAGCTTCCATTCTGAAGAATTTCCTTCAGCTCAACGGAGAAAAGATAATTGATTTGCCATCTTATTAATGAGGGTTTGTCCATTTAAAAAGAGGAAGATTATACCGAGCATGTGATTCAGCCTTACTCTGCTCCTCCTCTCCTGTCTGCTCAACCACAAATCATACTGTAGCATAGAAGAAAAAGAGGAAGAAGGAGAAAGAATGCAGTTGCTTGTATAAGCTGTACTAAAGAACCTGATGACAACTAAACTCACACACAAGTGAGATGAAACAGGGCTGGAAATTGGAGACCTGCCTCGGGGAACGACCGAAAACACAAAGCCTGAAAGTGGGCAAACTGACAGACCCAGCAGCTCTTTCTCGCATTGGAACTCCTCTCCGGCGAAAGGATGAGCGGAGCCAACTTGTCTCTTAGTTGCCAGGGATGTCTACAAACTCTAAGAGGGCAATCCCTCCCAGCATGTCCAGTGCTATGTTCCTCCTGATGCTGTGCAAGGTAAGGCAGACGTCTCCTGTCAGAATATGCATGTCTCCACAAGACAAGTCCAGGTGTAATCAAAAGTGATGGATTTACATATTTCAGAATTTTAATGTAGCTTGCAACAATTATCTTGTTGGAGAGTAAAGTATATCCTAAAAAAATAGATTTTAAACCGGTCCATTGCATAAGACACTTGTCTCTTCAATTGAAAGCTATGTTATGGAGTTTGTTTGATTGCAAGTACGGCCATGTGAAAGTTTTATTTTATTATTTTTTTATGTTAATGATTGTTGGTGCAACATCTTTCTTTACCGATCCATATTGTTAATTTGGTAGTATTTATTTGTGTATTTTGTTGATTGATTGATTGATTCATTCGTCTAACAAGGAAAAAACTGAGAAAAGGAAAAATGACTTAATCTTCTTTTAAGTGGATAAATTAGTAATATAAAGGAGAATGTCATTATTATTTATTATCAACAAGTAATTAAAGATATGAATATAAAATACATTCTCTTTCCCTAATCTTTTACTGTAGGGTAATCTAGCATGTTCATCTATAAACAGAATGTCTTGGAGAAAGTTGAATCCATCTTTAACATCTACCATCAAATCTAAATCTGTGTGTGTGTGTGTGTGTGTGTGTGTGCGTGTGTGTGCATATCTAAATGTATTGGGGTTGTTTATTTTAATTCCATTTTAAAACAATGCCAAAAGCAACTCTGCCTGTCAGAAGGGGTTAGTGTCTTGAAACATTGGATATGCTCAGAACTATCCGAGTGGCAAAAGGTTTTACACCTCAGTGCTCCAGAGAGCTCCACTCTGCCTAGGTGTAACCTATTTTCCCAGGTTTGACAATTCTTCTGCCATGCACCTTTTTTCTGTGCATCTTGCTGCTATAATACATGTAGAGCAAGTTTTTGTAGGACTTTCTAAAAAAAATTTACCTGCAATGCATACTCAAGTATATCTCACCTTTCTTAAATTCAAAAGTGTTTCTCTTTCATGAATACAATATTTGAATGCAAGTTTTCTTCCCTTTATTTCCATTTATATAGTAATGTGACAACATATGCGGCTGCCTATAAAATTCCTAGTTCTAGTTTCAATCAGTATGTCTCAACTAAAATAAATGTTTTGTGTTGCAGGGGTGTAGGACAACTGCAAGGATCCATACAGTGATGCATACTTTATTTTCTCTTTAGATCTAAACAATTTGCATGTTAGTTTCATAATAATTATTGAATGATTATACTGATGTCTGACGAGCAATAACTAAATAATAAGCTTGGGATTTAGCTTAACAAAGTGACCTCAGAGTTTAAAGGCAGGCAAAGAGGTTAGTTCTGTCAAAACAGGATTTCTTCCCAGATATTTTAGACATTATTCATGTAGTGAAGATTTCAACTTCCAAGTATCATTTAATTATCATTGGTAGAGTCTCATGGAAACAGAGTACATCGAAAACAGTACTTAAAACAGTACTTCACCAGTATCCCATGGTTAAAAATGTATTGGAGTTTGCAGAATAATGCATCATTGCATCTGTAAGTTCATATACTATGATGGTGCAATGTACGTTAGATCAGAGCTTTTGGGGATTTACTGAAGCTAAAGTTGTATTGCATTCATTATTTTTTTGTATGGAGAAGGTTTAGTATTAAGATCAGATTTTGACCCTGTAAACTTTTGGATATTTTGAAATCATACATTTTACAGTAACACTCGGGAAAGGTTATTCAGTGCCTCTCATGCTGAATTAAAAGACTGGCAATGTTAGAAATCTGTCTGGCCCTGCACTTCAGTATATCACCACAGTCTAAAGTTCATCAGATGATATGAGTCAGTATATAGCTTCAAGTCACAGAGTTTAACATAAGACTGTACAGCTCATCATATAGTGTGACATGGTTTAGCATAGTAAAGAACTGAGCCCATCGTGCCCCAGGCTGATGCCTGAGGAACAGATGGAGTTTAAGCTTTGTGTATCTCCTTGGGACTAGATGAGCCTTGTTAGCCAAATGCAAATTTAATTTTAGCTGGTTTTAAGCCCAGTGTGTCTTGGGGAAAAAAAACAAGAGTCAGAGCTCTGTGTTGCTTTTACAGTGGAGGTTGCTATCTGTCTAGACTTTTGTCTGGACCACATTTGGTTCGGACCACACTTGGTCTGGGCTTTTGGAAAGTGGCATTTGTTGTGTGTTAATTGACTGAAACAATCGTACAGGCAGCTCAGTGTATCAAACAATGTGTCAAACAGTAAAGAGGCATGATTAACTTTAAAGGGACATGTAACAATTACCTTAGAAACTTTGAGGCTGATGTAACACAGCTTGGCAGCCACAAGGCCATGTTGTACCAAATGGATGGCCAGTGGAGAGGCTTTGGAAAGTCTCCATACCCATGTGATATATGAGCAGCTGCTCTCTCTAATGAAGCTGTTTACTTCCGCACATTTTGGCTAACCTGACATACTGTAGCTCTCCCACAAACCCACTTTTTATCACGACAGTTTGATGGCACGATGGCATATTCTCTCCCATACAAAAAGTAGACCATTCATTTTAAGGGAAACTCTGCTCAGTAGCCTCAGATGTGCTTCTGCTACACAGCAATGCTATAGATGACAGACAGAAAAACTAACTGAACAAAACACAAGTACAGCAGGAAAAAAGAATGAATGGCAGACCCATTGTGTAATTCCTCCATCAAAACAAAAGGCAAAAACCAAGGCTGTAAAGTAATTAACATTTTGCCCACTTGATAATGAAATGATTGAAATGAAATGAAATTCTTTCATTCAGCTGCCTAGGGATGGTGTTGTAATCTAAAACAGTGAGTGAAAATGGGACACATTAGTTTGCTGTCACATTGCTGAAACAAATGCAGGTGCCACGCTGGATATGTGGTGACCATTTTTCCAGGATAGCTGTGGATCATTAAGAGTCCAATATTTTTGCCACATTTCTCTGACAGCAGGGGAAAATTGAGCCTCTGTGATAAACATGTCTTACTCAAACCTTTCCTAAGGTTGCATAAATTCTAGCTGTCCCAGTAGCGCAGTTACAAATGAGCGGCAATAATCTGGATATTGCTGTAGTTGATTATAGTAAACAATAGGTCAGGACTAGATCCACTAGAAGTCATGAATAAAACAATATTTTCTCCTGCTGATAGTTTGTTGGAAGAAACAGGTATGTAAACTGAATGTAAAGTACAAAGTACTGAAATGCTGAAATATAGTAAAATAGCTTGCTGACCAGGGCTGGTACAATTTGTTGACTGAACTTGACAACTAATTTATTAAGCGCTCTTTATGAATTTGCAGTACTTAACTGATAATTCGGCTTATGCTAATGCATTTTTAAATTCTCTAATATCTCTTATCTTACCTCTCATCATCTTGAATAGAGCCCGATAAACACATGCATTTTAAAGGGTTTTTTTCCAAGTATTTTGGATTCTTTGAATGAATGATGGTTTGGTGTGCTTTTAAAGTCAAATTCACATATATACATATAAACATATACATTTATATATACACACATGCACTGTAACTTGCACACAAAGCCCCTCAGAAGCTGACTCAGGAGAACTAGCATCAGAGTGTGAATTACCCCTCCATAATTGAGGGGTACCACCTTCATAAGGCTGTTAAGAACCCCCCCAAACTGCTATTTTTGTCTCTTGGGGAGGGGGTCTGGGTCTTGATCAGGGGGTACAGTATCCCTCAGTACCCCCTGTAATTCGAACCATGACTAGCATGCCCTGAGAAGATGCTGTAAACTGAACAGCCAGTTGAAGCACTTACTGTCAATACGTGACTTACTATACCATCCACAAAGTAACATGTGAAAGTCTTTAATTAAATTACCAGGACAATTAAATGCCAAGAGGGCTTCAGTGGTGTTACTGCATGGTTGTTTCAGCTCACAATTTAACCACTCATTCACAAGCATGGCAGAATATCATAAACATAATAAACCACCAATTTATCTAGCATCACAGTGGCATTTCATGGGTGTATATTAGCTTCCATGATCTGAAATAGGGCAGGGTACAGAACTGTAAGATCTTATTTAAGATGTAGTACCTTTATACTACCTGATGTAAGTATCTAGAGGAGAACCTTCAATTGTGTATACATATTCAACCTATTTTCTTCTGTTAGGACATATTTTCATCCATTGGAGATATATTATTCAGTGAACATGGAAATTAATATATTTTTGATGAAAAAAATCTTTTTACAGCCTTGAATAAATCATAAAAGCTTGAAGAAAACCAGAGTAACATGCACAGAGCGGCAGAGTAACAGCAATGCTGTTTCCTGCAGATTTCAGTCAACTACGCTGTCAAAAAAAATAGTTGATGGATTCACTTCGATTCAAACTGGAAATTCTAGGATTATGTTCCCCAATCTTACAGTGACCTGCTCAACCACAGAGAACACATTTAAATATATGATATCCTGTAGTCAAATGTTTTGTGCTCATGATGTGCCTAAAGCTCTAGCTTATTGTAGACTCAGATGCACGAGGACTGAGAGAAGAGTCAGATCATGCAAAACAAGAGTCAGTTCATGTAAAACTGTTCCCATACTTTTCTATACTTTTAATTTAAAATGTTCTATAAATATCTATAATGAATTTCAAATCTATTAGGGTTTACACATTGCCCCCATTAATTAAGAGAGATGTGTAAAAGGACTGTCATTTATGCAAGGCGCCACAAGTAGTGTGACCCCTTGTGAAGAATATTCAAGCTGCTGAATGTGAATGAGTGAGTGAGTGAGTGAGTGAGTGAGTGAGTGGGTGAGTGAGTGAGTGAGTAAGAGGGTGAGTGAGTGGTGAGTGAGTGAGTGAGTGGGTGAGTGAATGAGTGAGTGAGTGAGTGAGTGAGTGAGTGAGTGGGTGAGTGTTTGAGTGAGTGAGTGGGTGAGTGGGTGAGTGAGTGGGTGAGTGAGTGAGTGAGTGAGTGAGTGAGTGAGTGGTGAGTGAGTGAGTGGGTGAGTGAGTGGTGAGTGAGTGAGTGGGTGGGTGAGTGAGTGAGTGAGTGAGTGAGCAGAGTTCATGAGTTCAATTAAACTGTGTTGTCATTACTGCACTAAGGAAATAAGAAAGACAAAGCATTGTTTTTCCACTGCTTTTATTTTATTATTTGATTGTTAAAGGGCTAAAGAGTGGGTACATCGCACTCTTCAGCTGTACACTCTCCATTGTCTAAGTAGACTGACTGATGGCCAGTTTGTGTCTTTCTTCTTTAACAGATTGGCCTGAGAGAGAAACTGCAGACTACTTCAAAGAAAATGGTAAACACTCCTCTCAGTGATGAAGAAAAAGGAATTCAAGACAAGGAAAGCAAAGAGGAGTCCATTCTGGCCATGCTAGGCATTATCGGAACAATCCTCAACTTGGTTGTTATCATTTTTGTGTACATCTACACAACATTGTAATATCCATGAGCAACTATAATTTTATGTGGAGTAAGTATTATTGATCTTCATCATGACCTATGCCAAAATGTTAAGCATGGCAGGCAATATTACTGACTCCACAAAAGACCACAGACATCTCGGATTGTATGGACAATACCCCATCAATATCCCACGGCAGCTGAAGAGAAGAATGTTGAGACTGAGGGATTCTGACTCTATCACTGTCTACAGCAGGGGATACGGATAGGAACATGCTGTAAATAAGAATCATTTTTCCTCCAATAAGCGCTTGGCACCTTCAAGCTTGTGAATCAGATTTCTGTGCATGGAACAGTCTGCAAAATGTTCATAGCTGAGGTGTCTGAGCCTTTTGGTTGTTGCCATCAAAATGGTATAATTTTATTGTTAACATTATAGCTAAAGGAGTGTTCATTCAAAGCAGGTCAGAGGTATTGCACTCCTTTTCAGGAATTCTACTATTATACTGGCAGTTTTGTTTACATAAAAGGATTGTTTTTTTTACATTGTTCCAACCACAGTTGTTTGGTTGGCAGTGTTGTGATGAACAGTTAAATGAAAAGAAAATCGTTTGGAATATTTGATATAATTCTCAATATTATCTGAATATTTATAATAGTCTTTTATATGACAGTAATATCCTCATGTGAAGTGGTTCAACTATGGCTCTACAACTGACATTTCATTATTCTGTCAAATTTGTAAAGGCCTGTGTTGTAAGTCAGCATCTGTTATATACTGTTATATATTACACCCTATTCAAGTGGGGTGAAGCGATGGGTGTCTGGCATTCTTGATATTGACATTGGTGGTTTCTTGAGTGTCTAAATTATTGTATATTGTATGACTTATCTTTTAGAAGTATGGAAATTTATAGGCTTGAAAATGTAGGCATTTTTGTGTAACTGCAATATTATTCATGTTATACTCATTGTCTTTAGTATGTGTTGCCTTAAAAGAGTGATATACACTCATCAGCCACAACATTAAAACCACCATGCTCACCCCTGCCCACCGCCAAAAGAACCTTCACTAGATATATGAGCATCAGAACTGAACAATGAACCAGTAGAAGAAGGTGACCTGGTCTGATGAATAACATTTTCTGGTTGGCTGATGTGTCACTTCTTTGGGGAAGAGATAGCACTATGAGAAGGACAGCCGGTGTAGGCAGTGTGATGCTCTGGGCAATGATCTGCTGGGAAACTTTACAACACATTGTTGCAGACCAAGTACAGTCTTTCATGGCAATGGTATTCTTAAATGGCAGGCACCTCTTGCAACAGGACAATGCATCCTGCTGCACGGCAAAAATTGTTCAGAAATGGTTTGAGGAACATGACAGTTTTGACTTGACCTCCAAATTCCCCAGATCTCAATCCAATCAAGCATCTGTGGGATGTGCAAGACAAACTACTCCAATCTATAGAGACCCTACCTCGCAGCTTAAAGACTTAAAGGATCTGACGATAACACCTTGGGGCCAGATACCACAGCCCACCTTCAGAGGTCATGCGGCGATCATGCCTCAATGAGTTGTTTTGGTGGCACCCACGCAATATAAGATTTTAATGTTATTTAATTCAATATTAGGTTTTAATGTTATGGCTGATCGGAGTAATTTTCATACTCATATCTGCATCGTGGCCCTTTGCATCCTGTGAAGATGGATTTCTATTCTGTTCTCCATGGTGAGATGTTATTTTGAAGAAGTCCACTGTTGAAAGGGACAATGGGGTAAAAAAAATGAGTAGGACTGTGACAAAGGGAATGTCATCGAACTTCAAAGTCAAATCTCCTCTGAAAATACAGTGTAACTGGCAAGTGACTGCACCTTTTACAACACAGCATCAGTATGAAACCTCCACTGATGACAAAAGCACAACAGAAGAGATCATATTTGCAGAATGAATGTATATACGTACATCATGTATGCATGTGGAGTATATTTCTTCAGATATGAGAAACCCATATGAAATGCATTTGTCACTTCATTAAGTGCCTGTGTTTAGTAAGAACTTTCCCAATTATTTATACAGTAGAAGACATACTAAAACACATTAAATCATATTCAAGATCTGTATCATTTAAATGGATGTTTGCTAATTCAGATCATTCTTCTTATGAATCCATGGAAATCTGTATGTTGTTCAAACAAGTTACCAATTTACCAATGAACCATTACAGGAACCATAGCTATGTATAATCTAAAGTCCTGAAACAGGAACACTGTTCTAATTTAACTGAAGTTGCCATTTTATTGTCCTTTATTTATATTTAGTGCTGGTAATTTGCTTCTGTTTAATTTCAGTTTATATTGGTACACTATAAAAAAGAAAGTACCAAAACAGATGAAAATATCAAAACTGGAGTAGCAGTCTTTGATGTTTTAGTAGCAATTTTAGGTTCTATGTATTCTTTTTTATAAGTATGTAATAATGAATTCTTTAATAGTTCTTACAATTCTAGATGCTAATTTCTTTCACATAGCGATAATGGCTATATATTTTGTGATGTTCATGTAACAACTTCACTTTTCTGCAGATTTAGTAAAATCAATGACATTTGAGTAAATATATAGTTACGCTCTATGGCTGCTTTTTTTTTTTTATTATTAAAATGTATTACGATCACCATCACACACCCCAAAGGTCTCTGACATTTAAAAAGATGTTTTCTCCTTGTGCTAAAGTGAACAGAACTGTCTACATGATTTTGCACAAAGGGAGATTCCTGTGAGAGCTGAAATCACTTATGGAGAAAGAATACCAAATACAGCAGAAACCAAGGTCCAACAAACAGAACAGCAGAAACCAAGTACTTCCATAACATGTAAGCACTGTCATGTAGGTCATATATGTGTCAAAAATTATTTTCAATGTTTCAGCATCATTAGACGTCAGTAGTATTTGTTGCAGAGTGGAATAATCCAGTTTGGACAAAAGAAGAGCCCTAAAAACCGGCTTTTTTAAATATGTGGAATTAGGCAGTGAACCAAATAAAAACTGTTTTGTCTGAGGTTTCCCAGCTGCCTGAGTTCAAGCCCAGAAGCCACTTCTCACTCTTTCTTCTACCTCAAAACAGAGTGGGCAGCTGTGCAGCATCCTTCATAAATTTAACACAGTCACTGAATGACTCAGCCCACGCTATGCAGTACTAGTGAAGGCGTACTCATAGCAAATAATTAATGATCCACTTGAAGTACATTAATGAACATTCTTACAGTACATGACTGATAGTGGTCAACATAAGGAAATGAAGAGCACGGTTTCAATTACAAAATATTATTGATGTTCACAGTTATGTGAATAGATCATTGCAGCCCTAATTAAATATTTTTCCTTCACTTTTACAATATTGTATAGTGTTCAAGCCACAATGATTCTTCAAATGTGTTTTACAGTTTTACCCAGCATCTAATGTTAAATTCTGGGAAAATATTTATGGTAAAGGCATACAGTAATACAGTAAAAATACTGTAATAATGCATACAGTAAAAATACTGCATCAATAATGCATCAAAATACTCACCAGCCTCCTCAACTTTATTATAAAACTAGGTGCCAGAAGTATGTTTCTGAAGCAATGAAACATCATTTTAATTACTGCAATTATATTGTGTGTTCAGTTTTTAAATGTGAGAGCGTACTGCGATGCATTAATATCTATTAACCATGGTAATATTTAAACTAATCAAGTGATAAAGTTAGTTAACAAGCTAGCTAACCTTAGACAATTATCCAATGTGATGCTTACCTCGTATAACCTGTTAAAACTCAAAATAAAGTATAAGATGTTTAAGTGAGTTTATTGACTTTTTATGTCATTGAATAGCAAACTTTGTTACAGACTTAACTTAATTTCTTTTAAGTATGTGATTACCACCGCTATGGTAATGCTAATTTCAGCTAGCTGTTGGATCCTCTATGTAGTCTCCAGGGACTTTGCTGCATCACGTTGTTGCCAATCTGTCTATCTATGTATATTTATGTATATTCACTTTCCCATGTATGTTCAGTTTTTACAGTACAGCTCTAGCCTAAACCCTGACTTTTGGAGATTGTAAGACGTACTCTGAATACTGCAGATACAAAGTGAAAAGGAGATTTTGTCTTCGATATATTCAGAAGTGAACAGTAACAAAGTACATTTACTTGAGTACTGTACTTAGGTACAGTTTTTGAGTATCTGTAGTATTTTTTTTGGAAACTTACACTTCACTTCATTTGGAAGACAAAACCGTACTTTTCACTTCACTACATTTCTATCAAGGTTCTCGTTACTCGTTACCTTCAGTTCTGAAAGTG
>JBBPCY010000001.1:30604429-30621874 GCA_037974405.1 Brachyalestes nurse | reverse complement strand
GAGAGAGAGAGAGAGAGAGAGAGAGAGAGAGAGAGAGAGAGAGAGAGAGAGTTGGTTCTGTTTTCTTCTCTCTGCGGTCTCTCGGTAGATCACTGTATGTTTTGTTATGGATCAGTAGCGCTCTCTCTCTGGACTCAAACCGCTCGCAGCCCGATGAGTTGTTCTGGGAGTACAACATAATAAAACGCACCTTTCTGTTTCCTCGCTGCGTTAAAGTAAGCTGAATTCAACATGGACCTGTCGTTTATGGCCGCGCAGGTAAGAATAAGCTGCATGCTTTTGTGTTTTTTTGTCTTTCTCCCCCCACAAACACCCGGAACACGGTGAGAAGAAGCTAATAAGTTTAGCGCGAAGAGGAAGCAAAGGTGTGGCTCTGCTCTTCTACGCTGCGTGCTTTTTTTAATTGAGGTTTATTATAGTACTCTTCTTCACTTCTGGACTCTCCAGAGTTGCCCCGTAAGAGCTTACAGAGACCACAGACCTGCTGTCAAACTGTTGCTGGTAATAGTTGCCCTGGAAACACTCAGCAATTTGTTAATTCTTATAATAATCTCCCATAAGATTATTTTACATTTTACTCAGAAATAGTGACATTTACTCAGACATATCATGCTGAATTTCCTTTTTACCACTGCTGTCTATAAGAGATCAAAAATATGGGTGTATTTGACTACAGTACACTGGATGACTTCAACCTTACAATTATGCGACTCCCTCAGTGTTTTCCCTTTAAACAAGGCCCTTAGAGGAAAGGATGGTGTCCACAAAATTGCTCTGGCCACTTTGCATATTTGTGTTACCCGAGGTCAAATATCTGAGCAGTGCTGAATTGCATTGGAACTCTTCGAATAAATGAAGCTATTCAGTCTTGAGTGGTTTTATGAATTGCACCCCTGGATATCCTCTCTACTTGAAATGCTTTGGAAAGAGCCCTAAATGTTCTCTCTTCCTGCTCTGTATCCCCTTAAAATGGCTTTGTATTTTTATTGCATGCAGAACCAAAAAGACTTCTGGAAAGACTATTTTACACTTTGGCTGGTTCTGTTATTTGAACTCCCTTATAAAGTGCATTTGAATGTGCTGTTAGTTTGTGGATGAAAGCCTTCAGTGTGTTTTTCCATTAAAACAGACACATATATTTTTTTTTAAATGTTTTTACAGTGCTCCTATAGATTCTATTTGCAAATAAACAACAAATGATATGAATTAGGTTTACAGTTTTTTTAGTTTAGTCTTTAAGGACAGTGGCAGAGTGGTTAGTGCTGTTGCCTCACAGTAAGAAGGATCTGGGTTTGAATCTTGACCAGAGCCTCCCGTGTCCTTTCTGTAGAGAATCTGCATGTTCTCATGATCTCTGTTTAGGTTTCCTCTGGGTGCTCCAGTTTCTTTCCACCACAAAGACTTGCATGCTGGGATTAGTACAGTGACTTTAATGGGAGTAGTAGACACTGGCAAAAAGATCCAGGGTTAGTTATCCACTGCTCCTAGATCGTAGTGGGTGTCTGCTCATGGGTTAATCGTAGAGGCTGTATTTCACTGCTCAGTGTTTGTGTGTGTGTGTGTGTGGGAAATAAAGTACCTGTACTTCACACTGCAGGCACATCCTGCACTGGTATGATGATAAAAGCTTAATGCTCCTTTTAGATACCTGATTTGCACCCAGCTATAGCACACAACCAATTACAAAATGAAGAGTGCATACTCCATTAGCTGAGAGCATGAAATATTTCATGCATGAAAAGGCAATGATAAAATATTGCCTTATGCAAACTTGACATCAAGTGGTTTTGGATATGTGTATAGCAGCTCACAGAACAGTAGTTACAGACAGGCTCAAACTGACCCCAATTACTAGGGGCACATATCAACACAGGATAAAATTTAACACCATTAGTAGACTGTGGTTTTATTCACATTCTCAAAGATCCAAAGTACAGGTAAATCATTGTCATGCAATCTAAAACACTCAAATAAATAATGAGAGTCCTTATGCTCTATCGACATTCAAAACATATCATTTTGAACCAAATATACTTGAGTTTTATCGTGTTTACTTCTCAAAAAGTGGATATGTGTTTGGCACAGTATCTTTTCTCTACTCTATGGATGTATTTTAATGTATTAAGACCATAAAGGTCATTAGGTTCAAACAACATAAAACTGTTTTAAATTTTTACTTGCATCGACTTACCAGACTTCTCTATTGAGCGTAACAGCCTGTGGGGCTTTGACATTTCCACTCATGCCACACAGTTCACACATTTCAGTTTTTCCCCAAACTGCCACAAACCAACTAAATTGCATAAGTTATATTTCTAATATATTAGGAGTCTCAAAAGCAGAAATTAAGGTGTAGAAACATTAACCCAGTTTGGCACAATACCACACAAACACAGCCTGAATTGTACCCCTGAGCCTATTTTTGCTGGCACTGTAACTCACAGGGTCTACACAGCAAACCCTTTCAGATACAATGTGTTTCATGATCATGATCTTGTGACAGATATAATAGAAAATACACGTAAGGACAAGAGTATCATACGGACATAAGCAGATGCTCATAACTGACACCCAAACTATGCTTTATTAAATGTATTAAATGTATTAAATGTGTAAGGATGACATTGTCTTTATTAATTAATTGGCGGGGTGTCAAGATGTTTTTTAAAAGACATGGATAAACTGAAGATATCAAAAATGATATAAATGCTGTATGAATATTTCGCTTGAGTATTCAAAATTAGTCTCTGTGTGGTTTGTAATGGCGATCTATGTGCACTTGTTTTCCTTTCTGTAGTTTCATTTCACAGTACCAGTACTGTTTGAGTTGGGAAATGATTAATGCCATAGGAGAACAACTGTTGGTTCCCTAAGGAACATTTCAATGGAAGTTTGATTCCATATAATGTCAATGTCACACAGCAGTTGAAAGTGTTTTCCTGAAACTTGTACGTCCAGGCCAAGAACCTTTTAGGAAGACACCAAGCTGGTGATCAGTCAAACTACAGGAGAGACCATCATGCCACCTACTTTATGTATGTCAGACTGTTCACTGACAGAATGATGAATAATGAATATTAAATTCAAATGAATGCACTTCACGTATTCATGCAGGTATGAAAGGGTACTTTGAACTTTTGGATACTGTTGAGTGTCTCTAATATGGTCTCTAATAGGTCTGGATGAAGGTTAGATGTTTCTCTATTATGTTTTGCTGAAACTATCGACTTAAACATTTATTTATTCTTTTAATAGCATTAGTTTCCACATATTTGATACAATGATTCAGTGAGGTCACGCAGCCCTAATACACATTGCATTCATTATTAATATAAAATATCACTTCTGTGATTGAGGAACCGATTGTACTGTTCTATAGTGTAACCACCCACGCTGTATGAGTGCAAGGAAAATTCAGAGAGCAAAGCTCAGACTGTAGTCTCTCTGTAGGGCTTAGTATTCTCAGCCAAGAAAATTAATGTTTCTCAAGGTAATCTTTCAACCACCTTCTATTTATTCATGTTTGAACTTGATAAATGTTCTCATTACCTTGTTTACAAAATAGGTTTCAAATTCAAAGATTTTAAGGGTTTGCTGGAAAAATTTATTTTTGGCCTCTTTTTTTAAAGAATGTAAGTGATTCATCACACCTGAAGCTTCACACAAACACTGTACAACAGTAAATGGTACAAAATCTGTGGGCCTAATCAATATTCAAACAGCTGCACAAACTTAATTAATGTATGTCAAATGTTTTATTCAGTCTAACAGAAAACAGTCAGCATATACCGATTTTTAGATCAACATTTTTTTTAAGTTAATAATCAAGCTGCCACCTTGGTTCACTGCCTCTTTTGAGTACAAGTGCAAATGCTTAATTGAGTAACCAAAGGAAAGAGTAAAAAGGAAGTTCATGTCAAATGCAATATGTACAAATATTGTCCCTTACATTACACTATGGCTTGGCTTACAAACTATCAAGTTTAATTGTTTACCTGGCATTAGGGTTATAGAGAAAGTAAATATTAGAATTGGAGGTAAGGTAATTGCTAGGTTTAGATTTGAGGGCTAAATTTAATAGAATCTTTAGCAGTTAAAAATTAGGTGAACACCTACAAAACATCTACAGGGCAGTATAAAAAATTAAGAGACTAAACTTTTTTTTACCATCATGGTTTTAGGGCAGTCATTTCCTAGCCTGTCCTGGAGCCCCTCCTGTCCTGCGTATTTTAATGTTTTCCATTCTAACACACCTGACTTGATTAATCAGTCGGTAACTGACTGATTGAAGTTGAAGTGGGTGTGTAAACTGTCCAGGACGGGTATTCCAGGACCAAATTGGGAATCACTGACTTAGGTGATTAACTGACTTATGATTTATTTTGTGACTTAACATGTAATCCAAAGACCAAGTACACAGAATATCTGATTTCGATTTACTGAGTTGCTTTAGGGAAAATAAAAAATATAAATTGATGCATACAACATTTATTGACTGCCTGGCATCATTACGCCAAATCTCTAGTGCGTGTGTTCACATATGTTTGTGTGTGTGTAGGTGTATTTGTGTGTGTGTGTGTGTTATCAGAGTTAATGGGCATCAATACTATCCAGTATTGTGTTTTCACAAATCACAAACATTCCACATAAAGGCCTCATGCATATTGCATTTTTACAGACTTGATAAATGGACCTATCCATACTCTGCCCACACAACCATTGCTTGGATATTGGTTTGACAAGCTGTTTTGATTCTTACAATGTTTTTGTAAAAAATCTTGCATTTAGAGTGTGTTATTCATTTTAAATATTTTTTTTGTATCCGTGTTAAAGGTCACATTCTGCCTTTGTAGATCAGGTGGACTTATGTAATTAATCAAGACATTAGTTTGGTGGGAAATTCGTGGTTTCCGCCAATGTTCTGTAAAGCTTGTCCGACAACAGTTGCTAAGAAAGAGCGTGTTTGTGGACAGACTATGTGTAAGTCAATTACGAACTGGTCATTGTGGATGTGTATTCCCTTCTTCCTCTCTCCTCCCCCAGAACCCATTATATGCTGCTATTAGTAGAACTTGGTCATCTCGTTGCTTAAGGTCAGATTCCATCGCAGCTCATTACGCCCGTGCGTCCTCGCTGTGCTTCTCCCTTACAAACAATCTGAAGACATGTTGAAAGTGACTACAACTGTTCATCTTTTGGGGGAATTACAGAGCTGTTTACATGCATCTGCTAAAAGGCTTGTGGAATTAGTATTGGATTCTGTCATGATAGTTGTAAACATTTACAATTGAGGATAGCACTGTTCACTATTTAAAAATAAAAAATACTGCAATTCCAGAGAGAGGACTGAATTTAGCTGTGCATAAAGTAAGGATGTTTGATACTGTATGTAAAAAATCCAGAAATAAATCATTTATTAGGAAGTCCTTCAAGAAAAACTTTAAAACATGGCATTCTTATTGCAGATATCCTACAGGCTGGAATATCTGGATCTGAATCTAAAAACAATTTTCAGAGTGGGCCTTAGAACTGACTTGCCCAGGGAGCCCAATTTCTGTGAATGTTATCATTACCACAAAGGAAATATTTGAGGATAAATTTGAATTATATTTAGATTCTACAGGAAAGGAGCTGAAGTGTTTGCTAAATTATAGAAAGGACCATTAGATGCAAGGGGCTTGAACTGACTAAATACACTAAAACAAATATATTTTGCTTGTTATAGAAGAAACAAGAGACAAAATCAATCAAATCAGATATTTTCATAATAAGCCAATATTCACTCTTTACTATTTACCCCTTAACACTAGAAAAATATGACCTGTGTGAACCCTGCCAGTCAGAGCAGTACCATAATCATCGTCGCTTAAATATACCTTTAAAACTTATTTAAGGTACAAACCTTATAAATATTTTCAGCATAAGCATTTTCATTGTTCAGACTCAAATGTATCTGGACAGGACCCTTATTTTAGATGCAGTTTATACAGGCACTGTAGACTGACTGATGTTCGCAGGCTCTGATATTGTTTGCATGACATGAAATACTCCGAAAAGTTCAGAGTGTTTGGTATCTAGTAATGAAATGTGATGTTCACAGTCACACATTTGTCAACTGGTGTAGGAATAGAGGCAGAGAAAAGAAAAGCATAATTGGTTAATAGGACATGCCAAATGCAATGTAGAAGCTCCGGAGAACTCCTTTTTATAAACCATACAGTAATGGTAGCATTCAGCAAAAATGGATTAAGCACAAAAAACATGAATTGCTTTTCCCCTGTCTGTCAAACAAAGCTGACTGTCAAAGTTAGACATTTTCACTTTATTACCAATTTCTCTCTCTCTCTCTCTCTCTCTCTCTCCTTTTCTCTCTCTCCAACTTATTTACGTAAAGTAAAGGAGATCAAACTGTAGCACTGACTCCAGAGGCTTACTGTATTTTCCAGACTTGCATTTTAAAAAGGAAATCCTCTGCAGTGATTAGCATGGTGTTTAGCTATGCCTGTGCAGCTCGGTAACTGTGCACTGTCAGATTAGCTTGCGGAATCTTGAAAAAGAATATAGTGGATTAACTATTTAATCTTCGTGTTTGGAAATTTGACAGCACTGTAAAAATATGGTTTATATTTTTAGTCCGCCTCATATTTTGCACATATTGTTATTCCAGCAACCTTGAACTGCCTTTTGTCAGACTGAATACCTCAGTTCTAAATGAACTCTTAAGGAGTCTTTGTGATTTTGTTTTTTTTTTTTTATCTTGGCCTCATTACAGAATGATATAGTACTGTAGTAGTGAGGGGCATGTAAACAGCAGAAAGCTTTCACAGAGGGAGACATACAGGGGACAAGATTTTTTAGCCCAGCTCATGGAGCCTGTTGAGAAGACTAAAACATGAGCGGATTGAGATGTGAGATGGAAAAACATCAAGTTCACTCTTCCTCTTCGGTTCAGTCTCTCGCGCTCTTTTTTCTTCCATCTGAACAATTTTTTTGTGCCCCACACACACACACACACACACACGCACACACACACACACACATTCCCCTTGCCCTTGGCAGTTCAGAGAGAGAGAGAGAGAGAGAGAAAGATGTAGACTCAGAAAGGGTCAGAAATACAGAAACAAAGAATATATGACAGGTGTAAACTGTGGGGAATTTTCAAAGGAAAGAAAAACTCAAAACAAGCCTTGTCCATCCCTGAAGCTCAGCAGTGAGGTGTACGCTTGGCATGCTACAGGAGAACATATGTCACTCCACAAAAATAACACTCCTTCTTTTATCAGCCTCTCAGAGGCCCACAGAGCTCTACACACATCACAGTGTCTCTTAACAGCAGCTGGGCAATTAGTCCTGAAAGATTCATTTTTAAATTGAAATTGAAATTTGAAAGAGTCTTTTTTATCACAGGAGGTCCATTTTTATTTAAGCCTGTATTATTAACACTGTTGTCTTAATAGGTTCCAGGTGGGGATATTTAACCAAAAATTGTGAGCCACCAGCAGATGAGATTGTTCAGGACAGAAATAAGACTTGGACATGTTGGTTGTCTTAGGCAACAAAAACAGGTCTGAATTTGCAAAATTACGGAAATAATCACTATTTAAATTGCAGTCACATTTTCTATACTGCAGTACATCTTCAATACTGTTAAACTAGCATCGGTGTTGATTTTTAGTACATCATAGAAATGTGTTGGGTGTTTATACTGTTAGAAAGAATAGTTTGAAAAAACAAAAATGAATCAGTTTCATGTTTCCTTTCTGCAAATCTGGTTTCTGTTTGGTTATCATTTACAGTATTGTGTAAGTGTCCCATGCTGAGCTCCAAAAGCTAGGCTTTGATCCAGGTGGGCTTTCCAGACAGCTGCGTCATTGAAGGCTGTTACAAGCTGAAGGATCCCTTCAGTGCAGCTGAGAAATGCAGCCAACAGTCTAACCATTTCCGATGACTCTAACTGAATATCCTTCACTGTCTTCTGTAGCCCATAGCCCTTTTGTGCAAAGTGTAATCTAAAGAAAGTTCTTGAGAAATGGTGGAAAGCTTTCACTACTTTACACTACTACAATTGTAATGGAAAAAGTGCTATTTCTTTAGCTGTGTGTCTTTTTTGTGTATCTGTCTGCCACATTAAATCCTTCGCATCAGTGTCTCACTTACTAGCTCATTGTCACCCACAGTATTTTCAGCATCTTCAATTTCGGCACTCACTTTTTTATAGTAACATGATAAAGCAAGCTTGAATAATGTTATAGAAATCAAATGAAATGAACCCTCTTGTTTCAGTGTGCCTTTGTCTGGTCTTACATCTTTTTGCATGTCTTTTTTGTGTTTGTTTAAAACCATGCTTAACATTTATTTTTGTTTAATTAAATAACCTGCATACATCCTGCTTAAGAGCCCCATTGGTCACAGAAAGGGTCTCTTTGGTGCAATTTTAAAGAAAAATGAGCTTTTCTTTGTCTCAAATGAAAGAAAGCAAATTAAAGAAAGTTAATTAATGAATTTGAATTCTTCCTTCCTTATCCCCTTAGGCAAAAAGTAGAGATTAGCATAGAGATGTGCATTTCTGGTGATGAATGAGAAAGCACAAAATGTCCTTATGCACCAGTAACTAAGGCTGCCAAAAGATCTCTGAAATGTAGAGGAGAACTACATATGAAAATAATGAGATCTTATGTAAATATTACTGAGATGAGCTGGACACAGAATTGTTAAGCCATCTGTGAGATAAGAGTTTGGTCAATGAGAGAAAATCTAAGGACTTTTTCCTCAGTAGCTGAATTTCAGGAGGACAATAGAAAAAGATCACATAGCATTTGCATTCAGGTTGATTTCAAATAGGAAGCATGTCATGGACTTTAAATAAATAAGATCTTGTTTGTGATCTTATTCCTACCAGTGGAATCATAATTTTAGTAAAATTATTAAGGCAAACTAAATATCATCCCATTATATTTATCTGGAAAATGATGTGATATTGAGGCTCATCACTACCTCCTTGGTCATATGAGCTAGCTGGCTAATTATTTTTGCTAACATTGGTTATCTTTTAATGTGGGTCTAAGTGATTTAGATAATGATCGCCCCTGCGTTTGTTAATCTTGTATGACTAATTTTCAGTCTTGCCCTGGATAAGGCTCAACTCTAGGAGTCTGGCAGTGCTAATATCACGCTCTCTGAACACGTTCAGGAACATTATTCTGTCTGCACAGACTTAATAACAGTCCACAGAGTAAGCTGGACTCTATCCAAAAAGGCAGTGTAATGCGAGCAGAATTCTTAGAAAGAAGGAGCTTGGCTCATCCGTGTCACTGAAGATTACAGTTTTATGGGTAATGATCTGCAATGTATCTGAATGAAGTCTGTGTAGTTTCTAACAGGCCTGTGAAACAGTGCATTTTGGTTACAACATAAACAGCACAAGCCACCGCCAGCTTCTGTGATACATCTGTGGAGACCATGGTGTTTTTCATCCAGCCCTATTATGGATGAAAGACGGGCAGTAGCGCTGTGATCCAATAAAATTTCTTCTACCCCCGCCCTAAAGTTACTCAATATTTCATGCAGCTGGAGCACACAAGAAGATCCAATGGAGCAAAGATTGGCAGCAGACAAATGGCCTACTTTGGGCTTTACAGCATCACTTACTTCAGAGTGTAATGAAGACTGTTTTTTATTTATTTATTATTTTGTATGCTGTGATTCTTCATAATGAGCCTCTCTTCCTATAATACCAAAACCTCTCTTGCAAAACACATGATGAACGGGACATGGCAAGCATAGGATAATGTACCGTGGATATAAAGGAGAATAGCAGTGGAGATCATTTTTGGCAAGGGACAACCAGATGGATGTGTGGGAGTCTGGCAGTGTGGCCTATGGCAATCAAACTAACGACATCAAGCCGGCCTGCTTTGTTGGTACCTTCAGTTGTCACAAATATCCATTATTGTACTCGTTGCTAAGTGCATCAACCCAGCAACAGGCAAAAGCTCATGGACTACACAGAGAACCCTCTTAAAGTGACAGACATGCCAGATAAAAGTAGATACGTGGCACAGTAACAGAGAAAGCAACTGCAGATACATGTTCTAGATGTATAGCTATGTCACTGACAGGAATGCTGCCTTACTGCTTACTACTGTCAGTGTTTCTGTTTTAACTGTAGGACTGCCCACACCTGCATCATGGTCACTTAATCTGTCCATTCTGACCCAATAAATGTGTCACCGTAGGATCAAATAATAAAATAATGTAATGACAAAACTACAGCTTTAAAATGGTTCGTGAATGCAGTACTTCAGTATATACATTTATTTATTTGTGTTTAATGGGCATTTTATTTCTGCTCTAAAATGCCTGCTTTATGAGCTGAGAAGCTGCTTCAGGTGTAATTGAGCAGGAATTTATGAGTTTGCTTTAAAGAGTCTGGAAAATTGGCTGCCAGTTTTGAACAAATGAACAAATTCACCTTAACAAATGTAAAATATCTCTTCAAGATCAAATTGTTCTAAAGTAACTAAACTTGCTTACAACTTTGAAGTAAAAATAATTCACAGGAAGAAATAATTTCACATGAACTTCACAGATATTGGCCCAATACCTGACGTCATTGGCACCATCTCTACTGTTCATACACTTCTCCCCCAGAAAATGTACAGTGCAACAAACAGAGACACCTTTTTATTTATAGAATTCGAATAAACCCGCCTACAACAACTAGGTGACTAGGTGTCTCCTGAACACAGATTAATCCTTGTCTTGGGACACACTTCAAATTGTGGGGGCCACTGGCTAATCGGGCTCATCTCTCATCTATCAAAAAGAAAAGCAAAAACAAAAGCTTCTTAATTTTACAGATATCCGAACACTGGATCTTAAAAACACAAAGATTTACTTGGGCATCTTCTAAACTTGGCTGTTGTGGCTGATGTTTCATCTTAAAAGGAATGTTTTACTACATTTCCACTTCTAGGCCTTGTATTGTACACAGCTGTTTTTCATATATATATATATATATATATATATATATATATACACTCACTTGAATAGATACACCTGTATCTATACAAATTGTACTTTTTATCACACATTATTACCATTAGAATTACTTCAGCTGTTTCTAACTGTCTCTAAAATACAGATATAATTAAGCATATCTGTACTCTTTGTCAATATTCACCTACTGCTAGCTGGGTACTGAGACCTGCTGCTGTACAAAAACTTCAAAGGAAAGTTCAAACTGAAAGGTTCAAAGGTAATACACTGGAGCATATTGGGAAATGTAGTGTCTATAGTGAATGTGTATGCTTATGTGTCACATAGTTTCACTCAGCAATCAATGTTGAAATGAAAAACCTTGTATTGTCTTTTTTCTTTGTGATTATAGTGGGGCATGTGACCCCAGCAAACTGTGTTTACTGATGCCCATGTTATTCAGCTAGAGGGCCTTGAGCTGGTTTGTTTGAAAATGTTTTGCCATGAAACTTTGATAAACCTGCAGAAACTACTACATCTCAGTGAGGTAGTGTAACTCTCTTAAGGATGCCTGTTTCACTTCAAAAAGTGCATCCCTGGGGGCTGAAAAGCAGCAGATTTGCTGTGCAATAGGAAGGGAATTGATTTGCAAATGATGCACCGCATGAAAGGCGCCTCTGCTCTTTAGTTGCAGTATCAGTTGGAGTCCGCAGCAGGTGGTCAACATTACTAGAAATTCAACCCTTGTATTGAGCTGTAAGGCTGATTCTAAAAAGTTTGCAGGCAATATTGACCAAGGTTTTGTACAAAATCTACAGATTTTTCAAACACTGCATAACCCCTGTGTTTCATCATGCTGTGTGATGCAATGCTGTTGCATACTTTCAAAAGCATTGCTCTTTTATTTTTGCTGTAGTGAATGTTTGGATTTAGCCTTGTATTCTATGTTTCATGTTTACCCCTGAACCATGACCTATGAACAGCACATTTTCATGTCAGCTAAGGTACCACTACTGTAGTGTACAGATTCATTTTCATTACAGTCTGTAAATTCTCTTGTCATGGAAGAGCACAGCCGTTTGATGTACTTTCAGAACAAGCACTTAATCTCAGAAACAAAGATTTTCTTGGAATATTCCAATCATGATTGGGCTGCTGAGGATAGAAGAAACATCTTTGAGGTGTTATTTTACTGCATTTCCTCTTCTAAGGCCAGGTGGTCATTTTCATCCTTCAAATCATTTTAAGATGCATTTAAAAACATTCACTGGTAGCTACGCCTAGCCAGTATCTACACTCGTTGTAGGTTTTATAAGATACACTAGTACATTTAGGTGCATTTTGTAGTTACAGATTACAGATTACAGATCTACAATTACAGATTTTGTTATCAGTCAGTGTCTCTTTTCCCTGTTCATCAATAGCTAGAACCCCTACAGGAGCAGCAGTGAGACTCTAATTTAGATGATGGATTAATCATCACAGAAGTACCTGAAGTACATCTAACCTGTTCATCCACAATGTAAAGTTAGAGAGATCTGATATTGCATTGTTTTGTTAGTCATTCTCATTTGTCAATGGTCATTGACCTGTGGCCAGATATTTTGGGTTGGCAGTCTATCCTCAATCCAGCAGTGATACTTGTTTGTTGTTTAAAGGGTCAGTATCATACATTTAAGCTTTTCTTTTGAGGTTCATTATGAAGTTTGATTTTATATATCAAGAACAGATTTTCATTTTTACATGAGCTATTCCAAACTTTCTTTAGCCATTAGATGTAAAGAGCCTGTTTTTGTCACACACACACACACACACACACACACACACTCACATGCCACTACCATGTCAGTGTAATAGTCCTTGTCAGATAATACCTGTCAATAAGTATAGATATAACGTAGTTAGTTATACCTAATAGTAGCCAGTGAGTGTATATTAACATAATAATCTCTGATCATGACAACACATCATCTTTCTCAACTGAAATACCTCAACTGAAATACATCTTTCTCAACTGAAATCAGTAACCCTTCAGTAACCCAGTTGCCTAAATAAAATGTTTAAAAGTACATGATTTAACTTATATGTTAAAACGGAGTACCCCATTTCAATGCACAGTGTGAGATTTAATGTCTCTATTAGCTACCCAATTATTCAGGCACATTAACTACATTTCCTTAAAAGCACTGGAAATGGCTGTGACCTCGTCTGGTCCCCATCTAAAATGTACAGCTGCTTTGGGATGCCCTGTGCAGAGCTTCCATTTCCATTCTATTAATGCCTGGCCACTTATCTGCCTATTGAGAAAAACTCTAGGCATGTAAAGTCCACACTGGGACAAGTTGTATGAGAGATAAGACTAATGGCATTAGAATAATTTAGTGTTTGTACACTTTGTACACAAAAGTTACCTGCAAAATGTAAGCAGTGGGACTGGGTAATTCATTATTCATTGATTCCGTATCCAAGCTGCTTACCCTTAACCAGGGTTGCAGGAGGACTTTCAGCCGCTTTCAAACCAGGACCTTTTTGCTGTGAAACAGTGTACCACTGTTAATATTTTTTTTAATCTTGACATAGACATATAATGGTGTGATTAAAACCAACATTGCAATAATATGGAAATGATGTAATACTTGAAGATCAAGACTCTTTAACTGAGCAGAGATGAATTAAATTGAAGTGAACTGCATTGTAATGAAATGAACTGAACTGAATTTAATCAAATTGAAACAAAACAAAACAAATCAAATTGAACTGAACTGAATTTAACTGAATTGAAACAACCACTGAGTTCAATCAAATTAAGTAGTTCAGAATTGTGTTGAGTTGAGTTGACTATTGTCCAGCTAGGGCAAAAAATGTCTTTGGCCTCACCAAATACACTTCTTGAGAATAAACGTCTTCCTTGTGTATGAAGAAAATATTGTGTATGACGTGTATGAAGAAAATATCTGTTACCATTCCACAAGAACAAAGGTTTCTGTTTGTTTTCTTCTAAAACCAACATGTAAGTGCATTTATCAGTCTATGGTCTAATTATTGTTAGACAGAAATCAATATAGTTGTCCAATGGGTTCTTCTCTGGTAATGCAGTCCATGATAAATACCCTTTTAGATGTAAAGAGAAGCTTAGGAGTAAATGTATGTCTCATTACTCACTAGCTATCAGCTTGATAATGAAGGCATTAGAATTATAAAACATACCTGTAATTGCTATGTATGCTAAACAAGCCTTCAATAGCCAATAGCAGCCATCAGTTACAGCTAAACATACGGCTCTGTAATAGAGATCTGCAGGCGGTGTTTAATTTGACTTGCCCTGCTAAGTCATGTACATTTTCTAAAGTCATGTCCATTGTTTCTAAATGAATGAGAAAAATAATATAGAAGAACAATACTAAACCTCCAAGATATACGTCAGTCAGTCATAACCTTAAAACTACCTGCCTAATATTGTGTATGATACTGTGTAGTTTCCACTCATGCCACCAAGACAGCTCTGACCTGTTGAGGCATGGACTTTACAAGACCTCTGTAAAAGGCATCAAGACTTTAGCAGCAGATCCTTTAAATCCTGAAAGTTGCAAGGTCGGGCCTTCATGGATCAGACTAGTTCATCCAGTACATCCTACAAATGCCAAAGTATCTTGAAGGCCAATTGAACTTGAACTTTGTCATGTTCCTCACACTATTCCTCAACAGATTTTGTAGCATGGCAATACACATAGTCCTGCTGAAGGAGGCCACTGCCATTAGGGAATAATGTTATCATGAAAGGGTGTACTTGGTCTGCAACAATTTTTAGATGTGTGGTACATCCAGATGTATGCCAGCCACACAGTCCCATATTCAGCCAGTTGTTTTCTGACACCTTTCTGTCATAGCGAGTACAGTTACGTTCAAAGAGCACCCGCGTATAGTGTTGTGTTTTTAAAAAATGCCTAAAAATGCCTATTTTTATAGGGTAAACCCTAAATATGCCCCCAAATATGCTCCCCAAACACTTTAATTTCATTTTAAACTCAGTATAATACATTACCCTTGACGAAAATGTAAAGATAAACCCATATCCCTACTGTACAGTTTACACTAGAATGTAAATACAGATATTACCGCTGTACAGACTGCACTGTAATTCATGCACGGGCGTTTTCTGTGGTATGCTGTCCATTTGTTTTGTATAAGCAGAGTAAATACAGTAATGCATTTTTTTAGTAATACTTATACAGTAAAATGTAGGAGTAATCACCAATCATTTTTACAGTTCAATAATTTACTGATTCTCCGGCAGTGAGTTGTATTGTAGAGACCCGCCGGTTAAAGCAGACACTGGACAGCTACTGAGCTCAACAGCCTCTTTTAATTTAATTTACAGTAATAAAAATAAAGAGCTTTAAGAAGGACAAAATGAAAATCAAGAGAAGAAACAAGCATTATTAACCATCCCAATGCAGCTGTCTTTATGTTCTCTGGGCAGTAAGAGAGAGAGAGAGAACGGCCATCCACTGCACGGCAGAACGGCCGTCACAGACTTTTCCAGAAGAGAGAGACAGAGAGAGAGGGAGAGAAAGAGAGAGAGAGGGAGAGAGAGACAGAAAGAGAGAGTAAGCGATAGAGAGATTTAAATTCAGCGCGACAGAACAGACAGATTGCCAGTCCGCCCCTGTATACATTTTCCTTAAGGGTAATGTATGAAGCTGAATTTAAAATGAAATTAAAGTGTTTCGAATTCCGTCGGCTTGTAATTCTCGCCCAAGATGCTGAGCTGCATTGCCAGAAGGCACAGGGCGTTTGAGCGGCATACAGCTTTTAGAAGAATGAAACAAAAACAGGAGGGCAGCAGCCAATAACTGGAAATTTAGCTGAATTTATATTTAGATTACTATTTATGTTATTAATAAATTATATATTTTAATCATTTAGAACTAAAATGCGTAAAAAAACATTGCCACGAAAAAAAGCAAAAAAAATTGCAAGAATATTTGCTGTTTCCACGTTATTGTGGAGATTTCCGCATATTGTGGTTCGGTTCTCAGAAAAAAATCAGCGTGTGACTGAATCCGTGACACCTGAACCGCATAAAACTGGAGCATTACTGTATATACAAACAAATATTCTTTACTTGGGGAGTTTTTCCTTGCCACTGTCGCCGTCACCCTTGGCTTGCTCATCAGAGACATTTCATTCACACACATTCATACACACAATTTTCTCTCATTTGTGAAGTTGCTTTGTGACAATGACCATTGTTAAAAGCACTATATAAATAAAATTGAATTGAATTTAATTGAATTTGTCACATGCATAGTCATACAAGTACAACACACAGTGAAACGATTTCTCTGCATTTAACCCGTTCACCAAGTGAAGCAGCGGGCTGCTGCCAATGAGGCGCCAGGGGAGCAGTGTGGGGATGGTAACTTGCTCAAGGGTACCTCAGTGGTGACACTAGGAGTTGGGATTTGAACCCCAACCCTCTAATTGCAGGGCCAACACCCTAACCACCATATATATATATATATATATATATATACAGCCGAGTACAGTACACAGTGTGAACCATGTGAAATTCTTTCTTTGTGTTTAACCTATTTAAATCTATTCACCCAAATGAAGCAGTGGACAGTCAATGGGGTGCCCGGGGAGCAGTGTGTGGAGGTGATACCTCAGTGGTGCCGCTAGCAGTCCTGGGATTCAAACCCACAACCTTCTGATTGCAGTTGTAACTCCCTAACCATTAGGTCACTAGCCTCCCCACATGTATAACAATATCTGAACAGAGAGCACTGATGTTTATATTCCTTTACTCACCATGTTGTCTCAGGTAATCCACCATGCTCCTGACCACCAAGGGCACACCATCTTTCACCAAGCCCAGCTTGCTCATCTCCAGCAGGGACACACCAAACACCCTCTGGGCTCCTGTGAGTGGGGCAGCAGTAAAGGATGGCCAGGGTTTCATGGGCTGCTGCACCATCTTCTTCATGTCTTCACGGATCTGCACCGCAGTCTTGTTGTGCTTTGAGAAACATAATAGAGGACAACAGTTCATTACAGGCACAGTTCTCCTCGCCCTCGTCACTGCGGCTCCTTCTGCCTCAGGTCTCTCCTGAGGCTTTGCAGGGTTCCTAATGCGAGGCAACAGAGTGTGGCCTGGATACAAGAGGGACCTAACCTGTCCTGCTTCTGTGTCAGGACACCAGTTGCTGAGCATCTGTATCTATAGGAACAGACTAAAGCAAGCAGAGCATACAGAACCCACAGCTGAGAGCTTTCACAGACAGGTAGGAAGAACACACAGAACCCACAGCTGAGAGCTTTCACAGACAGGTAGGAAGAACACACAGAACCCACAGCTGAGAGCTTTTACAGACAGAGAGGAAGAACCCACAGAACCCACAGCTGAGAGCTTTTACAGACAGAGAGGAAGAACCCACAGAACCCACAGCTGAGAGCTTTTACAGA
>JBBPCY010000001.1:30570252-30604329 GCA_037974405.1 Brachyalestes nurse | reverse complement strand
AAGACAAGATGACAACTTTTAATGAAATTTGCAGCTTGTAGCAACAAACAATTCTTTAACTGTAGCATAAATTGCAAAATTCCTGTAAGTGTTCAAAACTGCTGTTTACAAGTTGCACGATTTACAGCATGCCACAATCACCAGAAACCCTCAGTTTACCCTCAGACACCACAGGGTTAAAGTATTGAATAGTACAAAATCATATTAGGTAACGTTAGGCACTTGAAATTATCCACAAAAATAAACTTTTGGTCTCACTCAAATATAACAAAAGTGCATTCTGTGGTCAGTGCTCACAACTATATTCAACTTTACTACACTGACTGTATATAGTCCCAAATCTACACAAGACTCTTGCAGGGCTACCAACTCACACAATGAGCGTGAGACACACACACACACACGTGTCTTCACACGCTCTCACGCCATACCGCCGATTTCTCATGCTGAAAATCTATTTTATCTATCTGAACTAGGCTGCCCTAAACACTACTTGCGATCCATCACAATTATACCTTACGCACGGCTGAACAGACAGAGAGGTGTTCCCTCCTGCCTCCTATGCACACAACCCCCCCCACCCCCCCAGCATTCTCCAGTTGGTCCGCCGCCGTGCACCAACCATGCCCCCCACCCCATCCTCAAACACCACCCTCGTTACGTCGCCGCTAACTGCTCCTGACATCGGTCACACACCTTTTGCATTGCACATTCTTCTCTTTTATTTTCTTAAAATGTTCATAAACTTTCGAGCTCCGAAAATAAATAAATAAATAAAGGACGTGATGACTATTAAATTACTCGACAACGATTTTGATAGTCAACGTAATCATGACTATTCGACCAATCGAGCCGGCCGTTTTGGGTAACAGGGAGATACACTAAGAATCCAATACATGCACAAACTCTGCCACATCAGCCTGGTCACCAGTGTCTCCCTATAGGACACGAGTTTCATCATTTTTCAAAAGTCTTTCTTTCCCTTGCCCTTACCAGAGGAACATACCCTCTCTCGCATTATCCCGAGCTGTAAATACATCCCTTCTCTCTCACGCCGCCTCCCTCCTTCTGTCCGGGACAAGATCTGTTCTCAGTTGCCTTCGCACAGATGGCCTCAGCAGCTGAGGAAAGCCAGAGAGGCTGAGGGAGGGATGGAGATGGAGGGAGTGAGAGAAAAGAGTGGAGGAAAATGGATGGCAGAGAAAGAGAGCCCCAGGGAGAGAATCCGTACTACTGGCAGACAGTTCAGACTGAATTTGACTCCATTTCAAGGGAACATTAGCAGAGGCAGACAGAAGTGAGAGAGAAGGAGTAAGAGACTCAGAAAGAGACTTGTCCTCTCAAACTCAAAGGAATAGAAGTGCATATCGAAACAAAGACAAGTATATCAGCAAAACATACAGCCTTCTATAGCAGTGGTTCCCACTAAACCTTTTCTTTAAACACATCCCCAACACTTCCTTCAACCCACATCCAGCTCCTCATTAAACTGGATCTTTAGGGTTTGTATTCACAAACAGCATCAAAAGCAGGAGTGCTGATCAAAGGCAAGCCAAAGACATGGACATCAACAAAACATACATGCATCTATAGCAGTGGTTCCAACCAAACACTAGAAGTCAATAGTCACCCAAATCTTTTTTGTAAACATGTTCCCAAAACTCTCAAACACCATCCAGCTTCATTAAGATGGTGCAGACTTGTGAATGTGGTTTTGAACGCAGTATGACTTATTGTAAACAATAAAACAATAAAACAACTGTGTTGCCAAATACTTTTTACAAAATAGGGCTTGTTTTCACAAACCGCCTCAAGAGCAAAAGTGCTGATCTAGAACCAGTTTTTGTGACAACAACCATCATAAATGAGAAGCCCACCATATGACCAGCCCGGTGTTGTCTGAAACAGCTGCTATAAGTTTTGTTTTTACTGCTCACAGTAAGTCATACCGTGTCCTAAACCACAGTCACAAGTCTGATCTTCCTTAATGAAGATGGATGTGTGTTGTGGGTTGAGAGAAGTGATGCATTTTCACAGAATGAGTTTAGTTGACCATTGATTTCTGATTGACAACATCTATGGTCAGTGGAACATTGTTTAATTTTTTTTAGGGATGCACCGAATATTCGGCCACCGAAAATTTTCGTAGAGGGGGTGGGGGGGGGGTGTTTGGTGTCCAGAGAGGGGGCGGTGGGGGTCGTCCGGAGAGAGGCTGAGTCTCGGCACGTGAAGTTAAAGAGCAGCAAACGAGCATGTAGGAGAGCAAACACCTGTATTACCGGCCCTGTTGTGCTTTTTCTTACACTATGAGTTCTAATGGATAAACTCTTCCAACAAGTCAAGATACAATATATGTCCCATTAAAAGAACTCAATAGCTGTCTTGAAACATTTTGTTCTGTTGTTAGGATCATGAGTTAAAATCCCAAACAATGCCAAAAGTAAAAAAATAAATAAATAAATAAAAAAAAATCACTACTGGCCTGCTTAACGGGACGGGAAATGTTGACTGGTGTGTTGTGTCCATAAAATATTGTCAAATGTGCACCTGTTAAGAAAAGCCATGTCTCTAACCTAGCTGGCGAGTCTTAGCTAATGTTTATGAACCAGTGGCTCCAGCCTTGATTCTCCAAAGCTTTAAATCAACAGACTTTTCTCATCACTAGACTTTCATCTATCAATCAAAAATCTCTATGTCAAACATCTCTATGTCTCCCCTGACAGGCTCTTTGCACCTGACTTTCAAAATATGGATATGGATTGAGGTTTGGCTGCTAAAAACTCAAAAAAGTGATCAACATGGATATTTAGATTTGACTGCTACTTCAAGCTTGTATTTGATAATGTACCTACTAGCAGAATGTTTAGGTGATGTTGGCATACTGTACTGAAATGTGTGCATTTTGTTTATTTTACCCTTTGTCTGTAATGCTTACCCAGGCAGATTTAGTCCTATTTTTTATTTACTATTTAGGAATGTTTATGGCCTTTATGTACATGAAGTTTTGAAGCTAGTTGATGGGTTAGACCAATATGGGAATTTTGGGCTGATATCAAATATTTTCCATGTACATAAAGATTATAAACATTCACAAATTGTAAATGATAAATTAACTACCAGTCATAAATCGTTAATTACTATAAATGGTCAATTTCTATAATTAGTAATTACAATAATTAATTAATAGACCAGCATCACTTAAATGTTCTGCTAGTAGAAATGTCATCAAACACAAGTAGCAGTCAAATCTGTCCAGCACTATTCCAAGTGGATTTAGTCCCAATATGTTCATGGCCTTTATGTACATGAAACATATATCGGCATCAGATATCAGCCCAGTGGCGCCCACCTTTCTCACCCCCCTCTCAGCCGACTTTCTGGTGGAGAGATGCTGGCGTGGACGAGCTCTCGCTGTGCCAGAATGATAAATCACACTCTGATAGTAGGCGCCGGGCTGAAGTTTGACTGTTTCTCCAAACCACAGTGATTTCTTATGCAACCTCCCAACTCAAATGTACAAATGTACTGGAATACATATTTATATAATAATTTATATATCTGGTGTGTATATAACTGGTGTGTTGTGTTAGCTTTATTGCTGTCTGTATATCATATATGAGAGAAAGAGAGAGTGTCAGAGTGTATATCTTTTACAGTATAAAAAATTGTGCCAATATATAATTTTTATGCATTTTTGTGCTAAATTATTAATATAATTAAAATATAATTTACTAATTTTGTAACTTAAATATTAACGTTAAATTCGGCTAATTTTTTGTTACTGTCCAGAGAACAAGAAAGTGCATCTTCAGATTGTGAAATACTGGTGTACTCAGAGGCGGGAGGTTTGAAAGTACAGGGGTAACGTTGGTATTTTACATTTTAGCATTGTGAGAGTTCAGTGTAAACTGTACAGTACGGAAACGGGTTTATCTTTACATTTTATTAGGGGTCCAATACGGGATCCCTATTGTATCTATGCTGGTTTTTATTTTTAGGGGTCCAAGCACGCAGTGCGTAGGATCCATATTGTATCCATGCTGGTTAGGGGTCCAAGCACGGAGAGAGTAGGATCCCTATTGTATCTATGCTGATTTTTTTTTTATTAGAGGTCCAAGCACGCAGTGCGAACGATCGCTATTGAATTTATGCTGATTTTTTAATTATTAAAAAATCAGGGAGCAAAAATCGTAAGGTGCACAGCCTTGCAATTTGGTAGGTAGATGCGGTACTCCAACCGCTACTCAGACACCAAGAGCCACGCCATTGCGCCAATATATGGCGCTATAACAAGCACTTTTGCGTTAAGCTTCAGCAAATTTGAACCGTAAGTCCGATTTTCAAAATTCTTTTTGCATATTATTCCTTGGCATCAGCCGAATGAAATGAGACCTCGTCCATTCATTTCTGCCTAATTAGATTTTTTTGCTAATTTGCATAATATGCAAAACCAACTTTTGCAAACAAGACCCTGGTTTTTCCACAAATCTGCACAAGTGTGGTCTTGTTGGAATTGCAAGTCACTCATTGTCAATACTAATCAAAAACATGTGCAAATTTGCAAAAAGCATGGCCACCATATGCAAATTAAGCTTGTTGACTTTTGCATACAATGACAAACTGCAATTACTCATAAGCCCTTGGGTCAAGGCTTACCAAACTGTAAACACATGCACGGTATCGGTCAAAAGCAGTACCTTAATTTTTGTCCAGTTTTACCACTTAGTGGCAGGTCACAAAGCGCTTATAGGTCACAAAGCGGTTATAGCACAAAATTGCCTCAATCTCTACAGCCGTGTGTCCAATGAGCTCAAAAGTTTGCGTTCTATGCCTGAAGACATTGTTCTAGCACATACTAGAATGCAAGTGACATCATGCAACCATATCATGAAATACATGGCCGATATCAGCCAAAGCGGCCCCCAAAATTTAGACGTGGCAAAAATCATGGTTATGCCAGGCTGACTATTCTCAAACTTGGAACATTTGTTGACATACAGGGTTAGATGACGCAGTTCAAATTTGGTCCACTTTGCCCATGGGTGGGCGCTATTGCACATGTTCAAATATGACGAAGGTTTTTTGAACAGGAATCATGATGTGGAGAAAAATTTATTAGTTAACCTGTTTGCAGTATTTTATTCTCAACATATTACCAGTGTGTTGTGTCTTATCTTCATGTCTTAAGTACACAGTGTCTTAACACATATGTCTATACATCCTGATGTCAAACAGGACTGTTAGTTGCAAGGCCGTAGAGGGTCATGACTTATTAGACCTAGATGAAAAGAAGTGTTGTCTGAAAAAGGTGTGAAAACTTTGAGCGCTAAGCAAGCAGACGCTGAGCTACTCGAGGAAGTAAAAATAACTATTTGCAGGCTCAGAACAGCACATGCTGTCCATGCTAGACCACATAAAAAAACCTGTGTCAGATACATGTTCCAAAACAGGGGCTGGACGGACAATGAAAGCTCATCTGACAAATCTCAAGCAGCACTCTCTTGTCAGAGCACTCTCTCCGTGCTCTGGGAGCAGACCTGCTCTATTTGCTGGCAAATATAATAAACTTAGTTTGATTTTAAGAGTCTCTCTGGTCTTGCGTCTTGAGTTTTAGGGAACACGGTTAAATTTCTCCATAACACATGACATATGAGACATAGAAATAAAACAACTGACTTGCATACACCCCTGATGGATGTCAACTCTGAAACCATGGAATTTTTTTCATAACTTTCTTTGTGCACAATTTGCATTATTAGAAAATTGTTCTTTTACGAACTACTCTTAGGTTTTTTGTCCTATCTTCACAATTCTTGTCTTACATGAATCCAAGGTGCCCCAAATAATTATCAAAAACATTAGAACTTTTCTGAACAGCATGGCCAAGATCTGCGAGTACATTCATGTGGATGGGCCCAAATTGCTAACGCTAGGTCTGATCGGCACCAAATTTGGTACAGATGTTTAATGTAGTACTGAAAGGATGTCTGCAAAATTTCACTGACATTGGCTTATGGGGGCGCTACAGTAGATAATTGCATTTATTGCTGCAACATGTGGCTTTTAGTGACATCACTTCACTCTGATTTATGCATAAACTGAAATACACTTCAGTTATGGAATTTCTGAAACCATGCATCCCGATTGCAAAAATGTGTGAATGGCTTCCACATTTGTGTATTTCAACATCTTGTAAATTTTGTATAATTTTGTCAAAGAATGGCTAAATGGTAAGCCAAAAAGCATGTATGATAATTACACACAGGAAATTATTGAACGATACATTTGGGATTTCAAGGCACATGTGTCTCAAAATGTCATCATCAGAATAAGCATGCCAAGTTTCCTAAGGTTTGCAGTTTTTTTGCCAAACCATATTTGTAGCTATTGCCTTTAATGGGTGTGACTTGTGATTTCACACTATTGACACCTTCTTAGAACTACTTAATTGCTACTTGTTATAATTTATGGTACCATCTCCTCAGTCAGTTTCTGCAAATACCAAAAACATATGAAATATTGTCTCTGTGCAGCAATAACTCAGTGCTGTGGTTTGGAGGACTGGGCGCAAACAGCTTGGACCCCGCTCATTGCCGCTCCCGGCTATATTTATTATTATTATCATTATTGTTGTTGTTTGTTTACTATTATTATGATTATGATTATTATTATTATTATTAAATTATTATTATTATTATTATTATTTTGCCCCCAAGATAAGCCAAATGCTCACACAAACAAAATGTTCTGGTCATACCTCTGCTCCCCAGGTGCTGTGAGGGGGGCTGGAGCCTAGACCAGCTGCTATGGGCGAAGGCCACATACAGAGACAGACATCCATTCACACTCACCTTCATACGTAGGAGCAATTTAGTGTGCTCAATCAAACTACCCCCAATGCATGCACGTTTTTGGTGGTGGGAGAAAACCGGAGATCCCGGATGAAACCCTTGATCATGGGGAGAACATGCAAACTCCACACAGAAAGACCCTGCGCCCAACCCGGGAGTCTCAAAATGTCCAGGACCTTGTGAGGCAACAGCGATAACCCCTGTGCCAAGGGTAATGTATTAAGCTGAATTTAAAATGAAATTAAAGTGTTTCGAATTTAGTCGTTTTTTCTCTCTCTGTCTGTCTCTCTCTAGGAAAGTCCAGAATGGCCATCTGCTGCGCACCAGACGGCCGTTCTGGACTTTTCCAGAACGCACAGATTGCCAGTCCGCCCCTGTATACATTTTCGTTAAGGGTAATGTATTAAGTTGAATTTAAAATGAAATCTCGGCCCCCCGAACCACGGCCATCGGGCCTGTAATTCTCGCCCGAGATGCTGAGCTGCATTGCCAGAAGGCGCAGGGCATACGGCTTTTAGAAGAATGAAGTAAAAACAGGAGAACAGGAGGGCAGCAGCCAATAACTGGAAATTTAGCTGAATTTATATTTGGATTACTATTTATGTTATTAGTATATTATATATTTTTTATAATTTAGAACTAAAATGCATAAAAAAACATATTGCCACGAAAAAAGCAAAAAAAACCCCATAAGAATATTTGCAGTTTCCGCGTTATTGTGGAGATTTCCGCATATTGTGGAGAGTTCGGTTCCACGTAAAACTGGAGGATTACTGTATTAACATGTTTAGCTATTTGTGCTACAGTAGCTTTTATGTGGGATAAGGCCAGTGAGCTAGCTTTCGCTGCCCTCGTGACCTGGTCGGCAGTTCACTCATTGTCCTTTCTTAGACCACTTTTGGTAGGTACTAACCACTGCATACCAACAACATCCCACAAGACCTGCTGGTTTGGAGATGCTCTGACACAGTCGTCTAATCATCACACTTTGGCCCAAGAAACTTTGGTCAAAGACACTTATGCTTTCCTGTTTTTCCTGCTTCCAACACAACAACTTCAAGTGGTGGACAAAACAAAACCGAATATTTGGGGGTGACGAAATAAAACAATTAATTTTTTAGCAATCCTTTAACTGAAGCAAACACTTATTTAAACAATTTTGCATCACTTTTTAATAACCCTAAATTTTGTTGTGTCAACTGGAGGTCTTGGATCTTTGAGAACCATATTTCAAACCCTGGTTGTCCTTTTTTATTCTTCAGTATTATACTATCCTCAAGTAATAGAAACATGACAGGAATACAAATAGTCATCAAAAGAAGCTCTCATCCTTTTTGTGCAATGCCTTAAAACGGAGAATGACTCATCCATTTCAGTCACAGAAAAGCTTTCTTTCTTATCTGTATGCTTATCTTCTCCAACCTCAAAATGTAAACCTTCCATTTACTCCCAAATTAAGGTCCAAGCATGTTTGTTTCTGTCTCTTTTTATCTGAAGCTGCAGGTTGAGTGAAGGCTCTTATGCGCTATATGTCTGTTGTCATACCTCAAAGATATTTTTAGCATTTTTAGCCTCCTCTTTGACAAGGACCGCCAGTCTGCGTGCTATTTTAAGTTTGCCTAGCGTTCTCAGGCACGAGGCAGCCTCATACAGTATGTACAGTGGATATGAGAGGATACTGCCAGCCAGCCTTTCTCAGAGCACTAATTGTCTTAACCAATAAATCACTTTAACTTGCCCCTCTTTAAATATTTATTACACATTAATTAAGCCCTACTTCCTTCCACTGGCCGGAGATGTGTGGGAATATATGCTAGGGGTATAAAACACTTGTTCTCATTTGCAAAATATGTCATGCAACAGTTCAAATAATGCTTAAATATGCCATTTAATATGCATATAGAAATGCTTTTGGAAATTTTTTTTTTCCTGTAAGCACGATAAAAGAGAAGGAAGCTCTTGAGAGTCCTTGAGCTGATGTATTCTGGCATGTTAAAGAGTCAATTAACTCCTTAAATTTAATCACTTCAGACACAACTTGGCTGTTATTAATCAATGACTTAGTACCTAGACAGTAGAAGCAAAATGATAACTAATTTTGAGGATAACGTTTGTGTTAAATAGAATCTTTTGATACTTAAAAAAACTCAATACAGTGGGTTCTTTGTCATTAAAAACTATATGTAATGGGTTTATTGTCTTTCAAGAACTATAATAAAACAATGTCTCCGTCATTAAAGAAATAAACATGATGGGTTCTCCATCATGAAGATTATACATGACAGTGATGATAACAGACTAAATAATAACGGATGCAGTTAAAATATATCTGAATATATTAACAAGGGCCATTTCTCAACATCTGGGGGCACAAAGTGACTTCCCCTAACCAACCCAAAGATATTACTTTGTGTGCAAGAATGCAAAATAATGCATTAAAATGAATTAGAATGATTAGAATAAGTGCAGAAAATAGAATTAGATAATAGAACAAATCTTTCCAATTCTATGCTCATGGCCTCCTTTGACTCTAAGAAACTTCCCTGATTATCAACCTAGTGGTGGCATAATTCATGTACCACACATAAGAATGATTTCTTGATATCCAAAGTAAGTGTAATTGTCACGGTTCTATATCCTACTACTGTCATTGTGATCAAGGGAGAAAATGATCAGATTTGCTTCTCAAAATGCATCTTGTAAAGGTTAAACTAAAATTGTTATAGTAGTTTACACCATAAACTGTTTCATACTAATAAAATAATGCATTTTCTCTTGTACAGATCCCAGTTATGACTGGAGCTTTCATGGACTCATCGCCCAATGATGACTACAGCGCTGAGCACTCGCTCTTTAACTCATCTGCCAGTGTGAACGCGGCCCCCATAGTCTCAGTGCAGACGCAGCATGACGAGCAGCAGCACATGTCCAGTGATGCTGTCTGGCTGTGGATTGCCATTGTTGCCACCATTGGGAACATTGTGGTAGTCGGAGTGGTTTATGCATTCACATTCTGAACCATCTGTTCTAAGAGACTTCTCTGCAGCTGAACTCCTGAGTCTGAGGATGAAGGATGTGATAAATTGTAAATACCAGGTACCGGGTCCAGGTCTAAACCACTAAGCAAATCTCTGAAGTCAAAACTTTCGTTCTTACACCACTATCTGGACGCCTCCAGCGTTACGCATTACTGAGCAGTGTCCTTGTGTTTAGCGGGTGTTCAAAGGAATTAAATGGGCTTTAAGGACTAGACCTACTTAAACGTTCCCCGGAGATATGAGAAGCAATTAAGAGAAGTGCTGCTCAATTATTTGGATGAAGGAACCGCAAATCTTGAAACATTAAAGGGAATCAGGTCTCTGCTATGGCATTATTATAAGCTTTTACACACAGGAATGCGGTTATTTTGCTGGCAGAGGATTTCAAGGGGCATTTTGCCTGATATATGAAGTACATTTGTATGTAAATTGATAGTTTATTATTTATTATGATAAAAGAATGATGCAGTTTGTTTCTTTGCTACACACCACATTTGTTCCATAGCAATTTCAGGATCTGAACTCCCACAAACGTTCCCACAACAAAGACAATCAAGGGGAATTTATGATCAAAAGCTACATGAACATTAATGACTTGTTTGTGAAAAAGCACTGCCAAAACTGTTCAGAATGGATTACATAAACAAAGCAGTTTGTCGTGCCAGGCAATTTCTTCCACCAGGCTCTCCATATTCCAGACCTGAATCTCAGCTCTGTCTCTGTTGCTCCCCAAGAACCCCAGCTCTATCTGTGTTGTTCTCCAAGAAATCTCGATGTCAGAGACATTCGCTGAATCAGTTTTGATCAGTTCCATTTGTTACCATGGTGATTAATTCCTTCTAATTATAGACCTTAAATGATGCTTCCCCAGCTGCAGGGAAGAAAGCTACAGAAGAAGAAGTCCTGACTCTTGGATGATGTTTTTTTTTCAGCCAGCTGTTGGGAGAGAAGCCATAAGCACACATCGTGTTCTCTTAGAGATGTACTTTAGACTGGGTTGCCATGGAGAAGGACAGAAGGGGCACATAGAGAGTCCTAGTACTACTGCACAGCTTCGGTCCTCTAGTGGGCTCTCACAGAAAAACCTCTAGAGCATTCTGCTAAAGTCTGATCGATGACCATAGCTCACAATAGCAATGTGTATAAATATGTTAACAGTTTTGGGAAGTTATTTCACAGCTGAAAAATATATTATTGTTACACAACAGTGACATAATTCACAATAAATGGATCATACAGTACTATTTATTTTCAGATGGCAATTGACTGAATTCAATGAATAATCACTGGATTTGAAGATTTTAGTCATTTCTTGGGATTGTTTCCAGATCACTTTCTAATCTAGGGGCCTCAATGTCGAATCATGGAGGGCTGGAGCCCAGCACAGGTTGCTCTAATACACCTACTACATCTGGAAATCAACAGATGAGTTAAATCAGGTGTGCTTGCGGAGAAAAATCATTCAATCATTCCTGAATTACAGCCCTCCAGTAGAGTTTGAGACCCCTGCTTTCATTAGCCCATTTAAATCTGCCTGCTTATTCAATTCCATGTAAAACAATGGCTTTTGTTTAGACATGATTCGTGTAATAAGTAAGACATTAACTGATTTTAATATGTCATCATTAAAGAAAAAATAAATAAAAAGCTGAGCAAAGCTGCCTTTAATCGTTGGAATAATATGGAGTTGAGATGCTGAGATGTGTGAAACAAGTGCATTGAAATGCATTACTTTGATTAAACATCTGGTCCACAATATAATCAGTGTTTTTGTTTGTTTTGGGGTTTTTGTATGTTTTGGGGCCAATTGCAAATTTAACACACAAGTCGTCATCTATGATGTGATGCCGCAACACGTTTAGGGACTTTGTGTTTTTATTTTTTTTTAAAAAACACTATAGTTTCCATTTACTTTGTATGAAAACTTTACGATGGATGGAACAATACAAAAATTACTTGAAATAAAATATTTTGTAATATAATCATGCAAGTAAAGATATACTGCAGGAAAAGGCTAGTTCAACATCATCACCTTGAGACAAAACAGTGGCAAGGGTGAATTACACTAAATTTTACAGGAAAAAAAGATTCATTTTGTTTTCCTGTTGGTCATTGTGCTTTCTAGTCATAAATAGGTGGCTCTTCACATGGAAATGATAACTTCTGAAATAAAGAATGTCCTGGGTTTTCAAAGTTGGTTAAAAAGGTATTCTATTCTACGAAGAATACACATTTGAATGTGTATAACAAGAATAGCAATGATATTCTGACCACAAGAATGCACCTGTTTATATTATTTTATACTATTTATATTATTAATTTTATTCTGAGAAAATCACTGTGGCAAGATTTTCCCCTCACCTGCTTTATTAAAGGACCACTGTGGGGAAATTCCTCAGCCCTCAGTCAGGTGCCCTACTGTTTCTTCACATGGCTGCCATGAATAATGGACTGTTTGGGTTAATGCAAGCCTTAGGTTGTGTGTACGTATTGGTGAGCGCTGAGATCTGATGTGCACTGAAAAGCAGGAGTCTCCTGGGATGCACCTCCACACTGCACTCTCCCCTCAGCCCATGGCTGCTGACAGCTCTGCAGAGAAAGTTTGAATATGCTAATGTGTGCCAGGCTCTTCGGACACATCTTGTCAGAATCTGTCAGCTCAAATACTCAGCAGTAATACCAAGGATGTTTTTCTTTTGTTGCTTTGTTTTTGTTTTTTCCCCCAGACACAGCAATCCCCTACAACTGTAATGCTGTAATCCATGCCAAGTTACACAAAAGCCCTCTAGCTTTGCAAAGATGTAAACAACACACTCTCAGAGCCAGAAAAAAACACTTGTCCTTTGTTATAATTACCCCTAATGACATCTGCATGTTAATGTAGGCGTGTGTAAACTGACTGACAGCCTGTTTACCAAATTCAGACCTTCTACATGAACTGCCTCCTCAGAATCCTGCCTCTGTCTCACTGCTCCCTGCTGACAGCCTCCTACCTACCCTGCATGTCAGAACACAGTAGATGGGCTAAAATACCCAAAAAAATCAATGCATCAACCTTCGTTTCGAATGCTTACTGTGGGAAAAAAATGTAGGATTCCTTTCATTTTTAATGGGAATGTGATCCCATGAGTTTGGAGAGGTAAAGGAAAACTACTGCCTTATCCTATTAGAGTCAAGTCATACCTAAAATGTCTGGCTCTCAGCTAGGATTTTAAAATGAATAAAAGATTGGAATATTAGAATTCACCAAAGACCAGTTGCACTTTATGTTAACTGCTGTTATTACAGTGCAGCAAATAGTTTAAAATGAGGTTAAGAACTGAACTGTGATTACAATAAGGAATTGAATCCACCGGATTCCAAACAAGCTTTTCTTTCAAGCAGTATCTCCTTTTCAGAACAAGATCTCTGTCTCTTTAAAGCTGCAGTGTTATTTTTAAAACAATCCAGAATGTCTTGGCATAAAGTCCAAAGATGTAATTTATAACTGGACAGAGCGCCAGATGCTTAACCCAGAGGTTACTCAAATAATTCCGAACTTCTTTACTAACATCAAAGTTAATGACAGTTACAAATGAGAACGCTATGTTTTTTTAACAAATATTTACATGCTGTTATGAATACGATATGATGGATCCTTCATTCTTGTGAGTGACGCATTCAATACGAACATCCACCATACAACTGTTTGTTTATTTGTTATTTAAAATAACATGTAAACAAAGAGCTGCAGATCTTAATAACAACAGCTCATGAGATTGTGTGTCTGTCTCTGTTCATCTCACTTAGTACACATCATTAACATCTATTATCTTACATCAAGCAATAAATATTCATTAATAAACATAAGACTGCTTGGCAATTAAATGATGTAAAGCTTGTTGTTTAAGGGGACAAAACTGCTAGCATTTATTCTAATCCAAAACTCTTCCTAAACAGTGGACATTAGTCAGTGATGGTCAAGATGGCCACTCACTTAACAGAGTGTGGTACAATCAGAAAATAGCTAGCTCGCATAAAGTACTAGCTAGTTACCAGTGACCTAAAAGTAATATGGCGTCAAGCTTCAGCCCTAAAAGTGTTATGAATAGCTTGAATCTCAAAAATTATAATAACTATAAATAGCCGGTAGCCCCAGATATTTCTTGGAGACATGGCAACAAATGCATACAAAACTGACCTCCACCTCCATAACAGTTTGTACAAGGTAGAAACGTCTTGATGCCGAGTGATGTCAAAACCTTTTATTTTTGTTAGATAAGTTCACACTGTGTTGACCTGTATTTACCTTGTATTTTTACAGCCCTCACCCCCCGCAACAACGGCCCCTGATAATTCAAGATCCTAAAAACACCTCTGAATAACATACTGACTGGAGTCTCTTTTTGAAGTGATAATAAACAAACAGAATTAGACTGGTGACACCACAAGTGACTATTAAACAAGCAAATTTCAAAATGATTAAGAAGCGTTTTCCCATATAGTTTAACAGTAGTTATTTGTGTAGTACAAAATCATTTTCAAACATGGGAACTGGGCAGCACCAGTATTATTTACACTATAATTATGTTTAAATGCTTAATAATTGCATTTAAATTGCATTTAATTTATTATTGACTACAGCTTATACATTTTAGTCTCTGTAATGCAGTGTTTCACTGCAATGCTAAAAATCTCTTTCATGGGGGGATATGATTTTTTTTCTCTTGTTCCTTTCGCTGATGTGTTACATCCATTGGGCGAGATGAAGAGGGAAAAAGTTCACCTAGACCTTTGGGTCTAATTACCCGCATAAAAAAAAAGGAAAAGTGAGAGCACGCTATTTGAAACGCTTTTGCTGCCTCTCTGCCTTCTCGACCTCTCAATCCACGAGAGAACAAATCTGATCAATGACTTTCATATGAAATAATGATCACACTGACTACACTGACTGCGGCTTTTTCATCATTTACACTTGCTTTGCCTTTGATTTCTGTTTCATTTAAATCCACCCGGACATCCTTAACCAGACAGAATACTGACAGCAGCACCAGAAACAGTACAAGTATGTTATATACTGCCTCAAGGAGACAAGAGAGGAGAACGGTAATCCTAATTATGTCATAGCAATCTGTGAAACTTTTATCTTGAAATATGTTTATTATAATTACATATATTTGATAATTATCATTAACAATTGTTATTTTTATCATCGTTATCCCAAATTGTTCTTGTAATGCTTTGTTTTGTTTTGGGGTTTTTTCACAGGGGTCCACTTTTTGTGTGGTTTCATATAATTAAAAAGTCTTTTTCTGGCTTTTCTTTATTCCTCTGAATTTCATAGCATTTTTTTACTGCTGAAATATAAAAATGGTCTCTTGTCTTTACTTCATCATAAATGGGCAGAGGTAACCTGAATAGCATACAGGTGGATGTATACTATATAGACAAAAGTTTTGGGACACCTCTGTTTTTCAGGGTTTGGGCTAGGCCCCTTACTTCCAGTGAACGGCAATCTCAACACTTCAGCCTAACAGGGCATTTTGGACAACACCATGCTGCCAGTTTAGGGAAGAACCTTTCCTATTCCAGCATGACTGCACCCCAGTGCACAAAGCAAGGTCCATAAAGACATGGTTGAATGAGTTCGGTGTGGAAAAACTTGACTGGTCCGCACAGAGCCCTGACCTCGACCCCATCCAACCTTTGGGATGAACTGGAACGGAGATTGTGAGCCAGACCTTCTCGTTCAACATCGGTGCCTGACCTCCTAAATGCTCTACACAATGAATGGGCACAAATTCCCACAGAGACACTCAAATCTTGTGAAAAGCCTTCCAAGAAGAGTGGAATCTGTTATAGCAACAAATGAGGGACCAACTCCATGTTGAAGTCTATGTATTTGAATGCAATGTCATTAATGTCCCTGTTGGTGTAATGGTCACGTGCCCCAGTACTTTTGTCCATGTAGTGTGTGTGTTAGTTTTTGTGACACCACAAAAACAATGTACATAGACTGTATAGACTGGGGAGTAAAGTGTACATTTTTAAACATTTTTCATCTGCTTGTTTTCCTCTCTGCAGGAAATTTAATTGTGATACTAACATATAACACATTTGTCTGTTGATGGATTTTTAGTGTCTCTTCATTACGTTATCTAATTTTTTCAGTACATGGTAGAGTACATAACGTGTCAGATCTGACAGTGGGACGGAGCTGAGACTTTTCATGCTCCCTGCAGGTGCTGCCAATTTTCTTACAGAAGCTCCCTCAGAGAAACTCATTATTATAATTAATCATTAATACGAACTGGTGACTGGCACCATTTTCAAATTCAACTTATTTCTACACTTTGTATATGATGTTTGTTGCTCGTACCTTAAAGTGAAAGGAGTGATGCTGTTCCCTTAGCTAGTATTGGATTATTAACCTGATCTTTCACCGAGCTGTCAGTAGGTCCAGGTTTCTTTTCTTCACTCTATTTAATCACTTTAATAGATCTCCATAATTTTTGTATGTATAAGAAACTTTAAGGTTGTGCACTTGTGATAAGTATAAAAAGTGAAGAGGAAGAAGAAGTCTATATTTTACATGAAGAATATTTTACATGATCATTGTGTCACTGTGTGAGTTTCTGTTTACTATGTTCTGTGCAAAGTACTGTAATATAATGCAATACAGTCTCATCACATCACAGAGATTAAATGGAGTGAGGAACTATCACTATGATAAACTGTATTTTACAACATTTTCGTTAGTGGTATCAACAGTGTGTGGGCCCTTTCATGTCAGTAGAGGGCACTGAAATCTAAAGAATCTGACAAAGAGCGGGTCAACTGAAACTAAAAGGGTTTAAATTAAAGAGCATGCTAACAAGATTTTCTCCCAAGGCCAACACTGAACTCTATTGGAGGTGATATTGGGGGAAATAACTCCCAAAACTAAATAAAAAACAAATCTAAGAGTAAAGTTCGTCATTTTCCGACAGTTATCAAAACATCACACCACAAGAATTCTGGCTGGGCTATTAGTTATTTACACAGGCTTAAGTGTCTTGTGTGGGCTATTAGGACAGCATCTGAATAAACTATGCTGACCCCAGAACTTCCTGAGGTGACTATATATTGCCTTGAACACAGTCATCAGTGGAAAGTTTGATGATGTGTTCCTGTTTGGTGTTGCCAGAGGTCTGAGTGACTATAGTTTGCCAATAGTGGCTATATATATTTATCTCTCCTCGTGTAACGTGATGTATGAAAGTTTGGATAATGAAAGTGTTCCAATATGTAGAGGCAGATGTGCTCGATACTTTTTATTGTTGTGTTTGTGAAGAATGTATGCCATTTTAAAATTTTAAGTAATACGTTTTTTTTTGGGGGGGGGTGCTTCTTTTTCAAATATGGGTTTACAGAACTGCAGAGGAGCCAGTAGTACCAGACGTGCTAAATGGTTTTCTGGAGCTATTTTGCTGTTCTTTCTCTCTCTGTCTCTCTCTATCTCTCTCTCTCTCTCTCTGTGGTGACGGTGGTTGCCAGATTGACATAAGTCAGCACTGTGGTGACGCCTAGAAAGCTGAGAGGCTTATTAGTGTGGTATAAAAGCAGCGTAATTTGACTCAAAAAACACAATTAGACCTACTACAGCCACTCTAATCTAGAAATACACCCTCTTTTTATAGAAGTGTGGAAATCTATTTATGTCTTCAAATTTGAGCCAACAAAGACAATAATGCGGACTATCTACTACAACTCTAATACAGAAATGCACCCTTTCTATGGTTATCCTGTAGGTGATGTAAGATTTAGACATACTGAGTATGGAAAATAAAACATATCAACATGCAAAGTTAGATTTATATCTTGGGCGCCAAACACCCAAACATGCATTTTCAATGCAAATTTTTAGAAGATTTTTTTTCAATGCAAAACATTTTCAGAGCAAATATTTTTCTTTTTGAATGTGCACTCTTCCATTTTCAGCATTATGTTATATAACAATACACAGACAACATGCACCAGCATGTTTTAAGATATATTTGTTTAAATGCGGTCGTCTGAAGTTACATGTGTAAACATGGGAATGGTTCATTGTTTGGAATGGAAAGATATGGTGTACCATACAGTTTGCCGCAGCTAAATACTCATTACTTACCCATTACTTTCAGACGCAGATGCTGAAAATAATACATTTGTGAGAAAAGACAGACACTAAGACTACTGTAAAAGCCATTGAATGGACCTGGTTCTGCCTCTAAAGAGGAAAATATGAGTGTGGAAATCTATTTGCGTCGTTGTGAGCTCCAACACAAAAGTCCAGGATCATCACAAAAGTCCAGGATAAATGACATTAAAGAAACTTGATCAAAACAGAAGAGGAAAAACTGCTTTCCTTGTTTAAGTTATTATTACTCTGTTTGCTTTGCTCCTATGACTAAGAGTCACTGTGTCAAGTGTTTGCTTCCCACTTGATGCTAAAATTAAAAACTGTGAGCATATGTCACCACATCAGAACAAAACTCTATGCGTTATATAATGTGAAAAAGTACTGTTTTGAATTCTATCTGCTCCTCAGAGAGTGCCACATGGTCGCACAAAGAGCGCAAACACCCATTTCCTGTTTTTGTTAATCATGCTTTTTGCACCCTTATCTTTACATTGCATCATGTGAACTCGAAACACTGAGGTAGATTTGCAGATTAGAAAGAGGTTACAATTACTGGTAAGTTTACCAGTTTCACCCCATTACACTGTTCTCCAGAACACATTTGGTAAAGATTAAAAAAAGGGCATGAAAAAGTGCCCCTCTAAATGTTTTTGTAACACCATTAGTGGCACCTCCACAAATTCATGTGGACAAAGAGACATATATTCCTAAGCACATTTTTTTTTAGAAGTAATGACTTCCTATTTTTGCGTTACTGGGGTAACACACACAGGCCAAACTTCCCTATCTGTCCAACTAGAGGATTTCAGAGAATACACTAATGAAATAAGACCTTCATAAATCTCACAAAGGCCATAAAAAAGCAGCCCACATGAAAACACTCAAATAGCTGGACCTGTGATAAATCTGCCTTCAAGATAATATAAATGTGTTTTGGTCACACAGACAGTGAGGAGGACAGATTAAGAAACATGTTCTTTAAGGATCACAGTTGCACTGGTACAGGCGTTAGTGACATCTTACGGTCGGCAGATCTCCAAAACTACAGTTAGACACCACATCCATGCTGCTCTCATCAAACTGGACATGGCCACATGGTCAGTTCTATTTTAACTCCTCCTCACTAGCACTGTTCCACCATTGTAATCTTGACTAGAATCCCATTTTGCTGTCAGAAAACACAAACAGTGGGTTTGACATAAAAAGAATATTTGATTTAAAAAAAAACTCTGCCCCAGTAAGAAGTGTGGTGTAGAATAAACATAAATAGAAACCAACAGAACTAGTTTCAGTTCAAGTTTATTTTCCCAGTGCTTGACACATCTGGAATTGTTGTAAGAATCATAAGAATCATGGTGAATGATTCAGTTGTATTTTGGCACAATTTAAGCTTCTAATTTGACTAACTGGCTACCTTGCTTGCTAGTTAGTTTAACTTGGTGACTGAAAGACAGATATAAAATGGGAAATATGAACAAAAGGAGGAAGCTCTAATTAAAACTATTAATACTCGCATTATAATAGTTAATTTGATACAATATAATAATTGTGGAAAATAGCTTTCGACAAATAAACATACCAATCTAATTTACATTCTGGTGCACTTACTGGTCATGTAATAAGCTTGGTATCCTTAGCTATGGAGAAAAAGTACAAAGGAAACCAACTCTGAGTCCTTAAACAAATGCCAAAAAACATAAAACTGTATGGTGGTACCGGACCAATGGCCAACGGAAAAAGCCGTTTGTTTGATACAAAAGCTTCTACGACTTTTTTACAGTGGAAATACATACTGGGCATTGAAAGAGCTAAACTAAACTAAAGCTACAACCTTAAAAGGTTTTTCAAGTTGTAGTGTTAAAAATAAGTGAAATAAGATTCTTCTATTAAAAGCAAAAAGAAAATACTTTTGAGTTGTTTTTTTTTTTCAAAACAGATGATGTCAACAAACATAAACAGGCAAATATTTAGACAATAAAAGTAAAAGGCAGCTTCACTACTAACTTTTATTGTAGGAATTTCCAGCAATCCAGGACTTCCTGACCTTAAGATCAGACGTGGAATTGATGCTTCATTCGGAATAGTTCACTCCTTAACTCATTCACTGTTGTGCAGGTGCTACATTATGAACTGACTGAAAAATGAAGATTTAAAGCTGAGTTTGACTACAACATGACTAACACACTTTATAGTGCATTACTAACATTAGAGGAATGGAGTAGTAGTGTGTCTGCAAGCACCAAGTTAAAACCATTCTGAAATACAAGCAGAGCGATTATGCATAGCCACATTTGTGTTTCAGTGTTTTAGGTAATACAGTTAACTGGGTGCTACAAAAGTAAAGTGGAGAGAAAATGAAACCACAATTATTATTAGGCAATGTGACAAATGTTCCCTTAACATTACTACTTAAATGAAGGCCTTGAGTAAAATACGTAGAATAAAAACATGCTTTTTTATTTCAGCTCAAACCTTGGGTCAAATTCCTTTTGATTTGGTTTTATCTCTTTTTAGTCTTTGTAATAGATATAATTGGCAAACTTTCACTCAGAAAATGCTGTAGAAATGATATTACAAAACCAAACTATAACAAAGTTGATTTTATTTTTAGACCAAACCATTTGGTCCTCCCTGTCTCATTGTTTTTTCCCTAAACAAAACTTGCCCTTCTCATTTACTGTATGACTGCTGATAACATCTGCTGATACATCTCTGAAAGATATTGTTTCAGTAACACTGTTTATTGAAGGATAATAAAATGATCAGTTTTGCAGTTGAGTGTGTGGACTGTGATGAGGAGGCGGTGTCTGTGAGATTTTGCAGTCTGCTGTAACTTTACAGTGGATTCTAGTAACAAAAATGAACACTTCACTCAAACACATTCATCAACAACAACACATTTGTGCATTTCCACACGTTTTGTGCATTTGTAGGCTACTCTAGTCTTACCGTTACCGGTTCTGTAGGCTAAATCAGGATTTCAGTGGTATTAAATCTAAATTCATAGCGTGAAATTTAGTGTTTATTGCCAGCCCAAAATACAAGGCATGAATAGAAATGAGAATGATGAGAATTTAAAGATGCTGGTAACAGTTATTTAAACTTCCCTCTATACCTACGTTTATCAGTTCCGTTAATCACTAATCACTGTCCGTTACTATTTCATTAAGCAATAGCATTTTCCAGAGCATTTTTATTAGTATGCCAATATTCCTGTCTACAGTAATAAAAGTGATCTGGAAAATGCTGAACTCATGCTTTGCTTAGACAGTCTTTGCAATTTAATGACTCTGTGTAATGACCCACAACAAAGACCTGCATGAACTATGCTTTTTACATTTCTTCTATAGTGAATACCTTAAAGAGGTGAATTCATTGTACATCTCATTAGATTGCTAGTTAGATGCCGTCATATCATTAAAAGAAATCCAAAATTAATGATGTATCCCACACATTAAAGAAAAATGTTAGATGTAAGATACATATTGCATGAAATTGTAGTAACAGAGCAGTTAATAGGCCATCTTCATAAGGATTAATAAGAATATTAGGAGGGTATCATCTCTGCATTTAGATATTCCCCCAAATATCTTGTTTGTGCATGATTCCACAGCTTTGGCGGACCACTGTAGAGGTGAAACATGGAAGTTGGAGCTAAATGCTCCATTGCCATGGGACAGAGGAAACGGTTATGTGGCTGTTAAGTACATTTCAATGCAAAAAAAAAGCTAAGTGCACCCGCAATGCATAGTAGAATGCATTTATCTGACACACAGCGCACAGAAAATGAGCACACAGCATAAATACAGATAGAACATCACAAAAGATCTTCGTGGTCAGTAATGACTGTAATGGCACAAAAGCATTTTCTTACTGTAAGCAGATCTCACTAATACGCAGCGTGGAAAAAAATAATCAATATGGACAAAAGTGCAGTGTTGAGTGTCGTATCAGATCACCATTACAGGCGCAAACACATCTCCCAAAGAGAAATGATCTTTTTATTATTCTTTCATACAGCATTTCACATTTTTACATTTTCGCATGCTCTCGTCCGGTTGCAATAAACCTATGTGAGCGCTGCGTTTATAGACTGAAATATTTTTGGTCAACATCTTCGTTCCTGAGGGAGCAGCATGGTGATGAAAACAAAAGCATGTGATTTCCCCAACTTTACAAATACAGTTACCATTTAAGGTCTTAATATCCTTTTTCCCCCCATCATTTATGTGCAAGACCTGAACAAGAGTGAACAAGACCTAGAGCGTTGGTGGATATCTAAACACACTTTTATAGGGTCATGACTTTCAAATGCTGATCCAAGCCATTACACACTTAAGCAGTCAAGGAGGACTTATCAGAGAAACAGATACTGACCCAAATATTCTGTTTATATTTTACTTTAAAGGAGGGGAAAGCCATCTTTGTTTTCAGTAGTCTTTACTGGACCAGTACACTATGAATTATGAAAAAAGGGAAGAAAGAGGAGGGAAGAGATTGCTTCATTTTGGAGTGACATCATATGAAGGTTGTGCTTGCCATGGTTTAAAGGAGTCAGGCCATGTGGTGAGCACATTAGAGAGCGCAAAGGAAAGTGGCAGGACATCCGGAGGGGGGAGCAGCCCATCTGGATCTATTTTCAAAGAGAAACTCACTCAAAACGAGGTACGTACAATTTTCTCATTTCTCATGGTAACTGAAAAAAACGTATCTCAATAAACATTAACGACGACTCATGTAACTATGGACAGAAACATCTCTTCTAAGTTATATTTCACTTCTTTTAGCCTGAGTATTGAGACTTTCTTCAGTGTTCAGGTAAAGGAAAACATCTAATGTAATGTAATCTAATGTATGATATATAATATGTCTCATCTATACATAACCCAATTTCAGTACTGTACTGGTATTTTCTGGATATTGTGGTCATTAACCGGAGATATTAAGGCACTATAATGAGCTTACTCATTTTGTGATTGTTAGGTGCCCACATAGGGACAAGGCCTGGGGTTGGAATGCAGGAGCAGTTACAAAGTCAAATTGCAGGTGGACTGAATTATGGTGGTTTTTTAAAGGAGGAAGCTGGATATATGGCGAGGTTTTATTACCAGGTTGTTTATAGACAAGAGGGAAACAAGACAACCATGACACCAAAACACAGGCAAACTAGTCTCTAACTAGTCTCAAAACCGACTGTGTTTACTTAGCTAACCAAACTACTAACACATGGAAGAAACTACCTAAGCCAAGCTAACCAAAAATACAAGAAGTGGCACCTCCTCTTACCCAGTGTGTCTAGACAATTCAGAACCTATATGATGGAATGTGTGTGCACACAATCTTATCTGTTAACGCACCCTTGGACGTTACACTATGAAAGACAGATGTGAAGATGTTTAAAACATTACTCTATTCTATTTAGAGCCAAGATAATAGTACATGTTTGCAAAATGTGCAAAAACCCAAAATTAGAACCATCTGAACAAACATTTCAGTACATAATAGCCATTTAGCAGAGGATGCTTTGAAAAGGTTGGAAAGGGGCCAGATATGAACTGCTCTGCTGTTTATACATGTAACTTAGCATCCCCTCTTCCTCCCACGTCTTCCTCTTCATTAGTAATTTCCATGGCTGAGGCTCCTAATCAAGTTAGTCTGAAGAGCTAGGAAATTATCTACGCATTGTGGTTGAGATAAGAACTGTAAAACATGATATGATAAGAGGGTGTTTCTAAAGACACTCAAGAGAAAAACACTCTACTCTCTTTTCATCTCTAGACAGCCAAATGGAGCCAGAAGTCCTAGGAACCGCATCATCGATTTCTCCCGTCAATTTAATCAACTTCACAAATAATAGCCAGTGCAGTGATTCGGAGGCATGGGACTGGCTGTACAGCATGCAGCCCATCTACATGTCTGTCATCTGTGTGCTGGGAATCGTGGGAAATGTTTTTGTGCTCCTGGTCTTCAGCCTCCATAAGAAGGCCTGCACTGTGGCAGAGATATACCTTGGGAACCTGGCCGCAGCCGACCTCCTCCTGATGTGCTGCCTGCCTTTTTGGGCCATCAATGTGGCCAACAGCTTCCAGTGGCAGTTCGGCTCCCTGATGTGCCGCCTGGTCAACACGGGCATTAAAATGAACATGTACTGCAGCATCTACTTTATGGTACTGGTGAGCGCAGATCGCTGCGTAGCACTGGTGCATACCATGTCCCATGGCAGGATGCGGCGACCCTTTTACGCCAAGCTCGGCTGCTTAGCCGTGTGGAGTCTGGGAGTCCTCCTCAGCATCCCAACACTCAACTTCAGGGCTGTGGAATACATTCCAGAATACAGGGTAACAGCCTGCATACTGCACTACCCAAGCCATGAGGTAGAAGTTGCTTGTGACATACTGCTCATTCTGCTGGGATTCATCATCCCCATATCGGTCATATCTTACTGCACCTGGAAGATCATACGTGCCCTTCATGGGCAGGTAATGGACAGGTTTAATGCAGTGAATACAGAGAGAAAAGCCACAGTGCTGGTGCTGGCCGTCCTTCTGGCTTTCTTGGTCTGCTGGGTTCCTTTTCACTTGGTAACTATTTTAGACCTCTTGATGCGATTTAAAGCCATGAGTGGATGCATGCTGGAAAATGGCCTAGAAATAAGTAACCAGATATTCACTTATCTAGCGCTAAGCAATAGCGTGCTCAATCCTATCCTCTATGTGATAGTTGGTAAGAACTTCCGAAAGAAGGTGAAGGAGCTCCTGCAGCAAATCACGCAACAAGGGACTAAAGTGAACAGATCTACACGATCACAACTGTCAACCACTCTGAAGACATTTGCATGACGCAAGATCATGCCAAGGACATGCCAAATCAGAACCAAATCTGTTACCAATCTGGTGTTATTAAATACAAATGGAATATGCCTTTGCACCTGTATAGTTCTCAGCCATACAAAGTGATGTATTTAAACATTTTTAAAATCTTCAGCAGAAATGAATGAAGATGAGAAAGTATAATAATTACGGCTAATGTGTAAACATGAGTTGGTATGTAAGTAAGGTATGTAATACTTAGGTTTGATAACTGAAATGACATAAGGTGGGATTTTTGGTGTCCTTCATTATGCACTTATTGTGACAATGATAAGAGTGACAAAACCTCTGTATGTTTTTCCTATTACCACGATTGTGTATCGAGGGCTAGGAGGATAAAACTGAACTGTAAATATTGTCTGATTGTGTTTTTTATGTTGGTGAGTGTCTTATGTAAGCTACAGTGGTGAAACCAGACTGGTGTTTGAGGCAGTTTCTAAGTGCACAACGTAAACAGGAGAGAAAATGAATTTTACAGACATTACTCACTCCACAGCACTGAAATCTTTTTTTCCAGGGCCTTTTTAAAAAAAAAACAAACAAAACAAAAAAAACAACCATTCTCCACCCGGGTTAAGCTAGAGAATGTGTCGCAGTCTTTCCATTTGTGACACAAACCAGGTTCTTTTGCTGTGGCTTGTGAATAACAGTCTTCTAAATCATGTGTTTTCCCAAAGCCTGTCGTCTGGTGAGACATGCTTTTAAAGCAGACGGCGGTGAGTAGTACACCCTCATGTGACCACAGGTTCCAGGCTTGGCAATAAACAGGACTGTACCGTAGTGTGTGTGGGTGGGTCTGAAAACAATTTGTAGTCTGGTTCTTTTGCTTTCAATAAAAATGTCTTTTTTCATAAATCAGTAAATCAGACTTTTATTAGCAAAAGAAAAAATTACCTCAGACTTTTTATGCTGAGAACAGCTCCTGCCTGTAAAGTTCAGATCCCAGCACTGTACACAGAGCTGAAAGAGTTAACACGTATATAAAAATATAACAAGACATATATACTTTCCCCAGTTACTAAAAGCGGTCTGTGAGGAATTTTGGCTGCTGAGGAAGAAAAACAAGTTAAAAAAAAGAAAGAAAGAAAGAAAATTTATTTTCTTGGTAGCAACCCATCCATTCAACTGGCTATTGTTACTATTACTACTACAATCATTTAGCAGACACTTTTATCCAAAGCAAGTAACAATATGAGGACACAATCAAGGGACGGTGTGAGATCAGTTCATTCCAAAAAAGGGGAAGCACAGAAGAGAAGAGTCTGGATTTGCTAAAGGGGGGTTCCATAGATTTTTTGAAATTTTTGCATAATTCAGTTGTTTGAGACAAACAAAGCCATTTAGAATGGGTCGCACCAACAGGGATTAATCTTAAACTGGATTTAAACAATGTTTACCTTTTCATCTGCATGCACCTAACTTTAAACCTAGTTTTAAAGTATTTTGGTTGAGTTTTACACATTCGTTTTAATCTGGTTTTACAGAAAACCTAATCCTGCTGTCACAGTAAAACCTAATTTGATCATCTCACGCCATGATTAAACTTAAACTGGGATCTGATGTTTTTCAAAGGAAATTATATTACGTATCACTTCATGTTTTCAGTTGTAACTCATTCATACATGTTTTAGTGGGATAATACTCTCCACAAGGGAGCACTGTTAGCATTCAGACTGCAGTTTTTATTCATCACTGAGAGGAAAACACCACAGAGACAGCTTTAGGGTTTCTATAATGCATGTTTGAGGTTACAAATTGTGTATTTATGGAAGCAACGGATGGAAATGCAGTTATGCATTTCAAAGGTTATGAAGAATTACTGTAAAATGAAGATCATGTTATGTGAATATACCTGTAGATCAGTCAGTGGATCGTCAGGGCAAACTACCATTGGTTTGAGGCTAATGTTTCTGCTGTGTAATCAAACTGTTTGCCTGGTGCATTTTTCGTCATTTAATTAACACATCAAAAGCATTTGCATTTCTAATATTTCAATTCAAAGTAACAAAATATTTGAGTCTCGCCGTTGACATCAATCCTGAGTCTATTAACAACAGACTGTTTAAACATTGAAATTCCTTGTTTTCTTGCAAAAAGCAAAGTTTATGAAGTAGCCCTATGCTAAGGGAGGAAAAAAATATTGATTATCATAAGTCTAGACAGACTATGTTGTTTGTTAAACTAGTAACAGTATTTACTTACCCTGGCAAATCCATCAAGGAGGACAAACTAAAAGTCATAGTTTGAGGTCTTTATTTTATTAACTATAGATTCAAATTTTAATCAGATTTCTTAAGCCAAGTTTAAAATTGATTCTTGCAACACGGCTCAGTTTAATCTAAAACCTAGATTAACAAATCTTTGAGTTAGATAAATTTGACCTCTAATCTTAATGTAATGCTTAGTTTAATCTTTGTGGGCGCACTTCACACAAAGGATTGCACAGAAAGAGCGTCTTCAGGCAATGTACTCATAATTAATTCATGTAAGAACACATCAATCAAAGAGTACTACTGCTATTGCATTTTAGTCTCCAAAATGTGATGATGGAAACATATCTATGGGAATTCACTGGGTCAATTAGTGAGGCCACTGACTAATCTTGTGTGGGCTACAGCTGCATTTTCATGACAGTATCTGAATGCAAGCAAAGATGGATATAAAATTAATGAACCAAAGTAAGGTCATGTGATCCTTGACTTATCATCTAAATACTCATTCATCATATCACAGGTAAACACAGGCACTGAGAGGCACTGAGAGGTGAGCAGTTATTCCAGTGTGAAGTCAGGCAGATAAGATCAGCCATCTGTTGCCTCCATTTGATGTCCATCACATCACAGTGTGTTTAAAGAGTTCCTGAGCTACATTAGCAACCACATGCAGTCTTTGTGCTCCATCCGATAAAGGGAGGTACCTCACCTTCTTCCATCCTTCACTCAGGTTTTGTGCTTGATCTGGTGCACATGGCAGAGCTGTATCATTGCTTTTAACTAATCGCTGAATAACATTTTTTAATAACTTTTTTTTTAGCTTTTCTGAAAACTAAAGTTCAGACAATTAAACTAGACACATACATCTGTGCTTTGGAACAGCATTTGCGATGAATTTGAGCATGACTACAAGCCCGTCACTGGAGCTTTGGGACAGGGAGTTGCCGGACTGTAACCACACAGAGGCCTGGGAGTGGGTCTACTCAATACAGCCGGCCTACATGACTATAATATTCTTTCTGGGTGTGCTGGGAAATGCCTTCGTCCTTTCTGTGTTCTGTTTCCAGAAAGGGCACTGCTCGGTGGCGGATATCTATCTGGGGAACCTGGCCGCTGCTGATTTGCTCATGGTGTGCTGCCTCCCATTCTGGGTCGCGACTGTCATTGACAAGTTTAACTGGTCATTTGGGGAGCCCATGTGCCAACTGGTCAGCCTCATAATTGGTATGAATTACTATTGCAGTGTGCTATTCCTTACACTGGTTAGCCTGGACCGTTACCTAGTGCTTACCAGGCCCATGTCCAGGGGCAGTCGGAGAGGAGCCACCCAGGCCAAGGCTATCTGCGTGGTGATCTGGCTTGTGGGATTCTTGCTCAGTCTTCCTGCCTTGCTCTTTCGCTCAGTGCAGTTTATCCCTGATCTAGAGACAAAGGCATGCTACTTGGCTTACCCTCATGAAGGCTGGAGGCTACGCTACAACTTGACGGTCAACGTGGTGGGCTTCCTGATCCCTGTGCCCCTGGTGTGCTACTGCAGTTACAACATCATCACAGTCCTTGGCAACAAGCAGGTGAGGAGGTGTTCAGCTCTGCAAACAGAGAAAAAGGCAGCGGTCTTGGTGCTCATCGTCCTTTTTGTTTTCATCACCTGCTGGCTGCCTTTTCAGATTTGTATTTTCCTAGACACTCTTTATTATTTCAGTGTTATTTCTGGTTGTCTCTGGTTAAATGGTCTGGACATAGGCACCCAACTGTCTACCTACCTTGGTTACAGCAACAGCTCTCTCAACCCCTTTTTGTATGTGATAGTAGGAAAACACTTCAGACAAAGAGCTAAAGGAGTATTTGTACAGATTCTGAACTGCGGGAGTCAAAGTGTCTCTCCTGCTCACAAAACCAACTCAAGCGTAAGATACACAGAGCCCACTAAAATGTGAGCTTAGATTCCACAGTGCCCTCTGCTGGTGTGTCGTTGTTATTACCGGTCTGTGTGTGGGTGATCAGTAGTTCGTTCTCATCCCTGGGCTGTTTCCCTGATCCCAGCACATCTGATTTTAAATTATTTTGCCAATTAATAAGCCCTTCTTAAGTTAAACTGAGAGTGTTACATCAAGAAAGACCTGAAATGTGCAGGCTGCATAATACACCTGGACCATGGTATAATGCTAATTGATGCACTGGTTTATCATGTTAAATTATGTCAAAAATGAAATCTAATAAAAATAGTAATTGTTATTACAGACAGTTTGCCACAACCATTTAGTTTTTATAATTTGATCAGATAATCCAATTGTATAAAGGCCAGTAATACCCAACACTGTCATAGCCACAGACACTACTGAGACTACACAGTCTCACTACACAGATACTATTTCTGCCTGTTAGTCTGCATGTAACATACTAAAGTATACTATGTAAATGTACTTTTGGTTTTTGGGTGTATCTTGGGTTCAAATATAATCTATTGCATCTATTTCTCTTTAGAAATGCTAATATTTCTTTAAAGTTGAAGTTTCTCTGAGGTGATCTAAAAGATGACTGTTTGACAATATGTTGTTATCATTTCATTTCTCAGCCATGCATTTTTTGGGCTGCTGTTTTATGTCTGTAATATATTGTTTAACATCATAAGTGTGTGAGTGGAATAAAGCATTCCAAAAATGGCTTGGTTTGTCACATGGATTTTTTTTCTCTGATTGTGTACTGTACAGCATTTTTTACAGTATATGTACAGTATTTACTTTATATAGTTTGACTACCTTAAGTACTTTAAAGGATCCTTTATGTGCATCCCACTCACAGGTTTCAGCATGTTTTGTGCGTAATTTGCTGGAGAGGGTGCGTAAGCCTGAAGTATAAACAAGATAGTAGACTTGTGGGTGTAGAGGAATGCAGCTTTGTACACAGAGCTCTCTACTTCCATTACGTTCACTCACTCAAGGAGGGCTTCGAAGTGAAACGCAGCACAGCAAACCCAACCTCAGAGGTGTGGACGTAACATCATTGTAAGCAGATTGTAATCAGTGTAAACTACCCAGAGGGCAAACGTGAAACCTACTTGCAACGTGAGTACATTTAATGCTTACTTTGTGATAAAAGGCTTATCGTAACACTGTTGTGATCTGCTAGTATGATACTGATAACACAGAAACAGTCACGGTAAGAAGTGTTTGCTAGTACTGTATGTACTACAGTATCTTAATTTACAACTATATTTACCAGTAGAATATGCTAGCATCAAAAAATGAACCAAAACATCAGTGAACGATTCACTTACAGCTCTGGAATGAGTTCAATAGCCTGTTATGTAACTGCTTAATGACCATCTCCTTAGAAGTTTCATTTTTATCTTCAAAGGATGCATCTAGAAGAGGTGTTGGGGGCAAAACTCCAGTTACAAAATTCCACAGATTCTCCTTCACCTCCTATGATGTTCAACTCATCAGAATGGCATTTAGTTCATGCCATCGTCCCTCCGTACATCTTCATTCTTTGTCTGGCTGGGATTCTGGGCAATGCTTTCGTGCTGTTAGTCTTCTTCCTGCAGAGGAGCCGCTGGACCGTACCTGAGATCTATCTGGGAAACCTGGCTTTGGCCGACCTGATCCTGCTGGCTGGTCTGCCGTTCTGGGCCATGAACATCCTCAACTATTTCTACTGGCCATATGGAGATTTTCTATGCAAGATAGTCAACCTATCCATCGTTGTCAACATGTACACTAGCATTCACATGTTGGTGATGGTGAATGTGGACCGCTACCTTGCTCTGGTGCTGACTATGAAAGCAAGATGGTTGAGGAGGCGGCGCAACGCAAAAGCTGTTTGTTTTTGTCTGTGGCTCTTCGGGCTGGTAATGGGCATTCCTACGGTGATTTACAGGACAGTACAGTACGACCCATTCATACAGAATTTAACATGCATTATAGACTACCCTTCAGACTCCATTAGGGTAGCAAACAGCATCCAGCTGAACCTGCTGGGCTTCACTCTGCCTTTTCTGGCTATTGTCTTCTGTACCTGTAACATTGTGCGAGCCCTGCACAGCAGAATTGAGAATGTGCACACTCAAGATGGAAATGATCGAAAGGCCACGGTACTGGTGTGTGCTGTGACCCTGCTGTTCCTCATTTGTTGGGGTCCGTTTCACATTATAACCTTCCTGGATTTGCTTTGCGAGCTCCGTGTCTTGGATATAATGAGGTGGTACCACACCTTAGACATCGGATCCCAGTTTTCCACATACTTAGCATTTCTGAACAGCTCCCTTAACCCTTTGCTGTATGTATGCACAGGCCGCTACTTCAGGAGGAAAGTCAGTGAAATCTATAAGAGGAGAAGAAGCTCAGCTGGGTCTATGGTCACCACCCTGCAGCGCTCAGTCGTGTCAACCTACATCCAAAGGACTGATCAAATCAAACCAGTCGTACTGTAGGAGCAGACCTGCTGCATGTGTGCATTACTATATATGGCTATGAAAAGCTAAAATGTAGGGTCACAAAATGTATAATATAGAAAGGATTCAAATAAATAGTCTTGGTAGAGATAATACAGCACTGGAAATGTACACACCAGCATTCTTTGACGCAAAAATGTTTGCCATAACAACTTGTGTGGTTTGGACATATGTGTGTGATGGGATATTTGGGAGCTATATAAACAGTTACTCCACTCTCTTGTTTAGGCAATTCCTGCAGCTTTTAACAGTCTTGCTGTTTAGTGTCAAAGCTTGAACATACCGTGCATTATTGTCAAAGGTGGGCCGAGTAGCCTAAAACATCCTCAAGCGTCATTAAGTGTTATTACAAGACTCAAGTACACTCTTCTAAAAAAATAGGTTAAAGAAAAGGTTTTTTTGTGTAATGCCATAGAAGACCCAATTTTTCTTTTCTAAATATTCTTTTCAATAGACCTCTATTTGGCATCATGTTTAAGTATGCAGAAGTAAATATAACGCTTAAAACACACTTGAATAGGAGCAAAAAAAAAGGAAGTTGTGGAAATGTTTATTACATCCAGTGTCTGTCACCACAGCTAGTTTTCCTCTTATTTGAAGTCCTTTAGGTTTAAAATAATATGCTACATCTGTATTGGCGTGACCAACAACAAGCAGGGGTGTTATTGAACAGAACAAAAGCAAATCAAACACACAAAAAGAATTAGGAACTAAATGTATCAGGCTGAAATGAAAATGAGTAAAAAATACCCATTTCCTCCCAGATGTACTGGAGTAGAAGTGAAAGTGTCAGAATAGAACAGATTGCTGGGGTAAAATTTGCCTCTCGTTCTTTTTCAGGGAAGTTCAAGTAATGTTAACCCTCATTTTGAAGGAACTGAACGATAAAAAGTATTGTGGCAAAATAGATGAATTTTAGCATTTAAAAAAATCTCATTTTGTTTTGGCACGAATTAATGGTGAGGTAAGTGATGCCTTTTAGGGTTTCTAGCATTTTATCTATTATATTACTATCTAGAACTCTTTGCTATGAACACCACTTTTTTGGGCCTCATACCAAAAAGAACACAGTGAAAATATTTGGCCTCTGTGTTCTCTGAAACAAACAATCTAACGATCCCTCTGCTGGAGCAGCAGCACACCTCAAGCTTCTATAAGCGAAGGTCACTTGAGTGTAACAAGAAACAGCCACATGCTGATACATGTTTTTTAGCGTAGTGAGGCCACTATGAAAAGATGAAACTCACAGGAGCCATAGGGCTGAGATTAAGCAGATACAGTTAACTCTTCCCTCACTTACAGATTGTTAACACAGGCAAGGCCGCTTGATTTTGTGTGTAGGAGGTGAGGGGATGGGGCGGGTGGAGTAGGTAGCTTGTGAAAAAGAACTACAGCGATCCAAGATTAATTTTGGTTCTTACAAAACTCTTGAGTTCCTACAAAAATCGTACAATTAATTCGAGCAGTTACTATAGCAAACGAAGGATACTACACTAGAATTATTATTAGTGTGTTTACTGCACAAGTATTATTACGTACACACAGGTATTAATGTTGCATATTAATAAAAAAAATATTACAGATTAATACCGAAGTAGGCCACAGCAATATACAAATCTTATGTTTCCTACATCGCATTTATATTCTTATTGTACTTTTCTATTTAGAATTTAGATTATTTAGCCTAGTTGCAGCACATTAGTCATTAACACTTTTGTTTAGCTAGTCATATGCCTCATGACTGATCATCAAGAACACTGACCAGTGCTTCAGGTCTTAACTGAGTATCTGTTGAGTTAAAAAAGCAAAACAATACTGATTAATTGACAAAGGCCTTTCAAGGGTGTGGTCAGTAAATTATAGCTTAACCATAGCTCAAGCTTGTCTGCTGTGCCAAAGTGAGCTCTTATTTACTGACATATTTACAATGTCTTCCATTTATTTAAAAAGAAAAAAAGCAAAAACATAGATAACATTAGCTAAATAAGCTTTACTTCTCTGCCTGCACATCCAGTTCGCAAAACTGCTGGACCTTGCTGCTGATTGCAAGACTGAATTTTTTGGGGGGTAAAAACAATCATTGCTGGTTATGACTGCTGTCCCAGATGAAAATAAAGATGCACTAAAGATACCCACCATTACATTATTCTCTGTGTTTTCAGTTTGCCTCTCCACAGACTCTGTTTTGTTTTAGAGAAAATAACTTGCCTGTATTATATTATTTTAAATTCATGCTCAGTTATTTGTGCTGAAGGTCAGTATTTCATTCAAGTAAAAAGTGAGAAGTGAAAATATTTTCCCCTCTAATAAATTATTTGCATTTGTTTGGAAAATTATAAATTTGCATGAGCTGCATTTGCATAGGAGCAACACCTAGTCACAGTATAATATCCTACTAGCGACACTACCTGACAGATATTCACACACACCATCCAGCTGCATGACTGCTTCATAGCCAGCATGGCTTTTAATAAATCTAATGAAACTAATTCTTTAAATCTGTGTACATT
>JBBPCY010000001.1:30496102-30565630 GCA_037974405.1 Brachyalestes nurse | reverse complement strand
CTTGTTGAGCGAGAGTGCCAAGACGGAGTTAAAAAGAGTTTGTAATATCTGTGAGAATCATGTCAGCAGAGTCACTTTCATGATGAGGTCCTCTTCCTCCTCTACAGAATTACAGCGAGTTCAATAAATTGGGTTTATTTCCAAAATCGCACATTAAGAAAAAATGAGAGAAAAACACTTTTAAAAGTGACATTATAAATTCTATGAGTATGTCTTTCACCTGATTCAACACATATAATCATAGTTAATATTTTGATCTCTTTTTGTTTTCAGGAACCTTCTTGAAAGAAACCAAAGAAACTAATATTTCAGATTATTTTTCACACTGTGAAGCAATATCACTCTGCTAACAGCAAAACCATATAATATTTTTCCCTACATTTTTGTAAAGAAGCAAACAACAAAAAGCTTGCTATGAGTGTTAATGTATTTATATTACCATAGTGAAAATGATAATGCCTCATTGATGAAAATTCCTTGTACATATGTTCATTTTGTTCATTTTTTCACTTCATTTGTATACAATGTATTGTTAGAAATGCTGTAAGGCAGTAAGGTATGGCAAAAAGACATCTACACCAAAGATGGATCTTGGATGGATGAATCTGGGATGGAACTGGATTACAGTTCAAAGCAGCACATTCCAAAATGTCATAAAACAAACACTCAACGAATGTAATAAAAAATGCTAAATATACTTTTAAACACAATGGATGCAACAGTTTACAACAAATGATCTTTCTGAGATAAATTTAAAGGTAAAACACTGGATTACTACAAGGAAGGACTTTTCATGGTGTTTTGCAGACTGTGCTAGGATCATTTAGCTGCTCTTTCTGAATGAGATTTTGTAGTGATATTTTGAGAAGCTCTAGTGAGAAACATAAACATAAGTATTTCCCTGTGGTCATTTCTGTCATTTGAGTAATCATATTTGCCACCGTAATGAGGATTTGAATACAGTTACTATGGCTGCAACCTAATATAACGTCCATTAACATCCGTTAATGTTAGCAATGCCACAGGTTTAAAGTGATGTAACCATTGTTGCATTTTTTATTTTGACCTTAGTGTCATTTGGGAAGATTTGTACTTTACTCAAGCATTATTGCAACTGAATACTGGCACTCTTAAACATTTATATTTCTAACAGAAAAACATTATCTTTACTTGTAACTTGCAAAGTACTTTTTGTCTTTTTGCTGCATGTTTTCCATTCATTTATTTATCTGATATCTGTGAGCATTTAAGTGATTCAAGGTAATTCATCATTGTGTAAGGATATTAAGACATTATTGCTACACTGGTGTAACGTTTTCTTTGCCTTTTCCGTTTTTTTTTTCTTGCCCTTTGTAAAGTCCTCCCCTGTTTCCTTGTCTGTCATTGTTTACCCCTGTAATGTGCCATGTGAGTTTGTTGTAGGTTTGATGTCAGTCTATGGCCCAGCCCCACCTCCTTCTAAGTGTTTCCACCTGTCTTGTTCTTGTCTCCTCCCCTGCCCAAGTGAACTCATATCCCTTGTCAGTATGTACACACCCTCTGTATTTCGGCCTGGGTTTGTGGTTTCTTTGTAGACTTTTTGGTAAAAACTTGCTGTGATTTCTAGTTGTGCCGTTTTACTAGTGGCTGTGTTTGCTCTGTTGCTTATATTTCCTTATGTTTTTGTGTAACCCTGGACCTCTTTGTTAACAAATTTCCCACTTGTGGGACTAATAAAGGTTTATCTTATCTTATGTTTGTGATCTTACGATTACCATCTGTTTGTCTTGATCCATTCATTAGAATGTGGCTGCCAATGTTGTTTAAAAGTGGTATTTTTAATCTATTTTCTAAAGCATGTCTCTTCAGTTTGTGTTAAAACAATACTTTCTACTTATGCATCCTTAAGTAAATTTGTTAATATATTTTTCTTCTCTCTCAAGCATTTCTTGACTCCATACTTTCACTTTATATTGCACGTTTCTGGCATCATTCTTTCATTTAAACTGCTCTGCAAGTTTACAGCTTTAAACACATACATCAGGCCGAATTGCTATGATTACTCATTCAGTGCTGAGTAACAGCCAGCGCTGTGTTGCAATAAGGAAGGCCTCAGCCAATGAAAAGAAATACCAAGTTTCGCCCACTGATGTATTAGTGTTGCCGCAATTCGTCTTCCTCAAAGGCAATGCTTGAAACAGAAACTGACAGGAAGTCAAACCATTTTGGCTCTTCTCGGAAGGCACTAGCTAGAAAATGGTCACCATGCTGAGATGCTTTAACAGATTTCTTAACTCCTTTTTTTTTACTTTTGTTGTTTTATCTGATTTAAAGAAAGAGACCCTGTAAGGCCTGGCTGTGTGTATGGTGAGTATATTCTAGTTTTTCCTGTGCCGTTGTGAGCCTTCAGGATCTAAAAATAGCACGAGCAATAAACTCATGCTTTCATTTGGTCTGTCGCGCTGGGCCTTCACACAGTCTGCTGGTTCCAACCAAAAATCATCATACATGTTAGGAAATCAACATTATCTGTGTACACTAATGTGTGTGTGTTATTGTAGGTCTGTGTGTGTGTATGTGTGTAAGATTTTAAACAATGTAGCTACCAAGAGGATCAATTTTAGAACTGTGACAATTACTCGATTTAAATAAATACTTTTCAATGAAATGACAGTGATGATTATTAGTGAATTTGAGCAATCCTGAAGGATATGTAGAATTCTCTTACAGGTGTCTTTCTCAGTAAGAAACAAAGCCTAATATACACACACTTAATATGTATTTTTGACCATTTAGGCAGCTTGTAAACAGTGCTGTGCAAAAGTCTTTACAAAATGATTTATAAACCAATTTATTTGGGCAGTGTTTCCAAACCACTAAAATAAGAATAAATACAAATAAATAATACATTTCCAGACCTCTTTGTTTACAGCTGTTATTTAATACTTGTTTAATCTAGTTAATCCCATACTAAAAATAAAGCAAGTGCTGGAATTTAAAAAACCCGTGTGATGATGGAGACCTCAGGAACCCAACCCGTGTTCTAACTGTGTTTTTCTAACCAACATGGTAATAATGTTTTTAAAAACAATAAATCCTCTGTATGTTTTACCATTTTTACATTCATTTGTACTTTTTCTAATGTTATGCAGTGTTTTGCTGGTAACAATGTAGTAATTCACAATTCTGGCAATTTTCTGCGTAAGGACTTGTTCCTAAAGTTTTTGCTTTTGGAAATCTCTTAAGTGGTTTTTAAATGATATATCCACTATTTTTCATTGGCTTTTTTTCTTTTCTAATTAATTGCTTATAAATTGCAATCATTTGTCTTTGCTTTTTGTCTATTCAGCTATAGGAAGATGAATAATTCCACGAGCAACACCACTCATGACGAAGATTGCTATCCTACAATTCAACTGAGCTACTGCTTCTTCATTCTCCATTTGGTTAGCATTCTGATAGGAATCCCCTTCAATGCATTCTCTCTGTTTGTGTCCTATCAACATATCAAACAAAAAAATGAGCTAGGGATCTACCTGTTCAATCTGGCTCTCTCAGACCTTTGCTACATCATTGGTTTGCCTTTTTGGATGGACTTTACATACCATGATTCCTGGCGCCTCGGGGAAACAGCGTGTTTTTTGTGTGTCTTCTTCCTCTTCACTAATTTCTACACTAGCGCAATGCTACTAAGCTGCATTGCCGTAGACCGCTACCTTGCAGTAGTTCACCCACTCCGCTTCTCTTTTCTTCGAACACCAAGCACTGCGGCTATGGTCAGTGCTGCAGTATGGGTTTTTACCCTCATATTCAATGGTATCACCATTTCGTCATATCCCGTCTATGATGTTGAGGACAAAATATGCCATGACATTTTGCCACTGGACGAACAGCAAAAAAAGGTCAATGTGGCCCGTTTCATTCTGGGTTTCCTCCTGCCTGCTATAGTAGTGGTGTTTTGTTACTGGAGGATTGGCATGGAGGTTTGTATGAACCAGGCCACCGGGCTCCCAGAGCGCAGACGGGTCTTCAGGCTACTGGGCAGTGTGCTTCTGAGTCTCTGTCTCTGCTTCGGCCCTTTGCACATCACCCTGGTGCTTAGGACAATTCTGGAGAACTGTAAGCCTCCTGGTTGGCTCTACTGGCTCTACAAAACCAGCGTGGTTCTCTCCTCCTTTAACTGCCTGGTTGATCCCCTCCTGTACTGCTTCATCACAAAGACTGGACGTACAAGTGTCACTCAGGCCTTTAAGTACTTTCGAAGTTAACAACAGATTAACAGATTTACTGTGACAAGTTATTTATGTCAAATATATATATATATATATGCAAAATATAAATGTGCACATTTTTGTATTATACCCTTAGCCTACATATATACAGATAAATATATACAGTAACCCCCCGAAATTTGTGGCAGTTACGTTCCAAAAACACTCGCGAATTGTGAAAAAAAATACAAATTTTTGGTGTGGTAAAAAAAAATGCCCAAATATGCTCTCAAAACACTTTAATTTAATTTAAAACTCAATACATTAATACATTACCCTTAAGGAAAATATAAAGGTAAACCCATATTCCTACTATACAGTGTACACTGAACTGCTGTCTCCCGCAGTGCTAGAATGTAAATACTAATCTTTGGTATGCGCTGTCATTGTCTTTGGTATAAGCAGGGTAAATACAGTAATAATTTAATTGAATTTACTGTAATAAAAATACATGGCTTTAAGAAGAACAAAATTAACACGAGAACACTTAGAGAAACACTCCACAAGATAGCTCCACGCCAGATGCGTCACAGGGCAGCAGCCAATCAGCAGCAAGGAGAAATAAATAACATTCTTGGATTGGCTACTTTGAAACCTCCCGCCTCTGAGTACAGCGTATATCACCATCCCAAGACACGCTTTCTTTATGTTCTCTTGACAGTTTCCGTGAATTAGCGGGGTTTCACAAACAATTATTTGTTCGGTTCTAAGAAAATATCCACAAACGACTGAGGCCGCGAACTTTGAATTTGCGAGGGTTTACTGTATATACATTTTTCAGTCATGTCCAAAGTTTGTTTCCTTAGTTTTGCTAAAGGCCTATAATGGTAGCTTAGCATTATTGGCATCTTCCAGGCTGCCTGCCTAAATTAAACACTTGCTCAAGCTCAATAGATGCATTTGTGTGATTTCCAACCCTATATAGAATTTACTTCTTGTTAAAAGTAGACAAAATCCTGATGAATTTCAGGGGTATTACATTAGCCTTGTAGAGCCTTTATTATACTAAGAGAGCAAACTTCAGACACCATGTATGGGGGAATGTATGCAAATCTGATTTGGAAACAGCTGCTTTAAAATACAGTGAATAGCCAGTATGTAATGACCATTTTTCATTTATTCAGAAAGAGACATTATGAAAAATGGGTATCTAGTGCTATTGTATTTTATGAATATGAACATGTTCTCTTTATACTATACTGTACTGAGAATCAGTGCTGGACTGGCCATCGAGCATACAGGGCATTTGCCTGGTGGGCCGATGGTAAATTTGGGCCGGTTGGGTAAATTTGGGCCGGCGCGGAATCCCGTCCCGGTAAGATTATTTGTCCTAGTCCAGCCCTGCTGAAAATAATGCACAACATGTTTTATTTGTTTGTTTCACTGCTGATTACAAACTAGTAATACTGTACTCTGTTATTTATTTCATTAATAGGTAGGGATAGTGGCACAGTCACAGAAAATTACTCCTCTTTATGTTAAGTGTATCTAATAACTACTTAGTTACACATTAATGCATAAAACAGTGATGCAACCACTGGTGATGTATTCACTACAACTGGATTACATTAGTACAGCTTATATAATGACAGATAATTACATATATTTATATTGGGTACAATTATGTAAATATATGAGTCAAAAATGAAGGTAATGCATATATGCATGAATCCACATAAGCTACGCTGCTATAATCCAGCTGTAACAGTGAGCCAATAGTTATATTGTTGTTGTATGTGTGGTTAATGTGTAACAATACAGTTATTAGAGATACTTTATGTAAAGCCGAATCCAGAAAAGATCTGTTTTTACCAGAACTGCCTGAAGAAGATTGTTCAGACTAGTTGTGTTGTTTCATTAGCATTACCACTAGATGGAGGCAAGACTTTTGAAGGCCAGAGTTTTTCTTTGTTTGACTTTTGTATTTGAAGAGATTTGTTTTAATTAAGTGGTCTGCGTAGCCACGATGTATAGATAATCAGTACTTTCAACAAAAAAAAGTTGTTTACTCTTCTCTCAGCTCTGTGGTAAACCTGGCGGGAAAGAAATGAAATACCGTTTCCTGTAAACCAGCCACAGAAGATCATCCCCCAAGACTGTGTGACTTTCATTTTAAAGATTAAAGAAGTCCAAAGTTTCATTCAAGGAAGACGTCAGGTCCTGCCCTGTGGTGCTCTATGCTGTTCTGCGTAAGGCCTTAATAATTACTGAACAATGTGTTAGATCTGGAAAAAGACAAACATGTACAATGACATTTAATCTTGAACCATCACGAACACAACATAAAGTCACTTACACCATCCATGTTTGGTTTGCTCTTTGCTACCCACCTTCACATCAGCTTCATCAATCAAACACACTCAGAGAGAAGATAGAATCATGGGGGCAGGAGGCATTTTTAATGGGAGGGGTGCAGGGCTTGCTTCGGCTGTTGTCAGGAAAGGAAAGTGGGGAGGACACGCGCTGCTCTCTCCACCTCGACTTTAGTCCATGAGGGGAAAAAAATGCATGATTTTGAAAAATGGGGTGGGCACGTCCCCCCCTGCTATAATGGTTCCAGCACCCATGGACAGGATAGACTGCACTGCTCCACATGGAGTGCTGTAATGTGTCTTCAAACAGGCTGCCAGTGCCATTAAAGCCAGGTAGGAAATGAAGAGCAGTTTCTTGGCCTGGCAGGGTGCCCTACCCCATATCTCCCCATTTCCAATATGCATTGTCAGCAGACTCCTGGAAACTCTAGTACCCTCTGTTGTCCTTGGCAATTAATTAATTACTTTCTTCTAGCATGTGGCATATCCAACACAGCAGATCAAGTTAAGCCAAATCATTTCAACCACATACACACAGTATACACACAAACTGCATGCCTCTGAGACCAAGGTGCAACACAAGAACAGAACAGAACACCACAAGGCCGCAAGTACAGACAGTACAAAATTACATTTAGATAACACATGCCACCGCATAGCTGTGCACAGAATGACAAGGAGTAGCATTTTTGTATGATGAACAAATTATTCACGTTGGACATCTAGTAAATTCTATTATGTTCACGCTCAGATTTCCATTATTTAATGAAAATAATGGCTGCTTTAGCAGTTGGCAGATAATTGCAATAATTGCTATATTAAAATCATGTATTTCAAGCAATTATAATGTAAATGTATGGTAGCCATTCACCTTTTAATTTAATTTGAAACACTGTTGTATTAAAGCAATAAAGAACACAAGGGTGTATGTTCTAACATAACACACTTTCTCTATAAAAAGTGCTCTGCTGTTTACAGGGGAAGTAGAATTCTACAGATGTACTAAACTATGCATACTTCAGTCACTGAAACCTAAACAAAGTAATTCATAGAAATGTAATGTGTAATAGTTAATTATGGGAAAATTTAAAGTGGTGTAGTCAAATGATTAACTATGCAAAAAAAAGAAAAAAAAAAATATATATATGTATATATACACTCTGCCACTATTTATCCTGTTCATCAATGATGAACAGGGTAAAGAGTGGCAAAGTGTAGGCAGGATGCATGTATAACAAAAAAATGCTACAAAATAACAAGAATCTGCAAAAAAACTAAGATTAACACTCAAATGGCAAATAAGACATAAGACAAAACAAAAAATACCTGGGACCAGAACGTTAACAAACTATGCACAGGGGTGAACACGAACACGAAGACCAGGAAGAAAACAAACAAAAACATGAGCACGAAGTCAGAAATGAAAAAGCATGCTAGGACGAAAAATAGACAGAAACAAGGGCAAGGAAGGGCAATATGTTACCTGATGAAATGAAAAATGAGTGGACACAAGGTATATGTAACTAATGAAGTGCCTTGTCGGTGTAGTTATTATATGTAATAACAGTAAAACACTGGTAAATCCAAACATTTTTTTATTTGAGAACTACTTTGTCTTACAAAGCCTTGCAAATTCATCTTCACCATCTCCACCATTTTAAAATACATCATAGGCTAAAATATTATCTCAGAACTATCGTAGAGCAGTGTTTCAGGTGTAAAGCAACATATTTTAATGATCTCAACTTTCTATGAGGTAGATTTTAGATACAAACACTTACAAAGACAGGTTTCTCTACAATACACTATTTCATGTAAGGTGTCATATTGAAAGCAAAAGGGTTTTGTAAGCTTTGACCTGGGTTTCCCTCCCTGAGAAAAGATGTTGCATTACAACATGGTGATTCACACAATTCGCGTATTAGCTGCTGCAGCTTCAGCAGTTCTGGGATTAGACCAGAGCCATCAGGCAACAGCATACAATCAGCAACACTGGACTGATAACGGGCCAAGTAATCAGCCCTGCTAATAAGGAAACAAATTGAGGATGACATAACATAATGCAGCAGAATGCTTCAGTAGAAGTTAGACTCAGGAATGACAGCACAGAGCTTAAAAGATTTGGGTCTGATGGTGGGCAGCACACAGTTTCTGGGTTAAGTTCATAGCCAGGTGGCCAGGCTCCTTTCTGTGAACAGTTTGCATGTTCCCCCTGTGTCTGGGTATCTGCCAGGAGTTTCAGTGTCCAACAGTTCAAAAACATGTACGTTGTAGATGCTTGATTGCCCTTAGGTGTGAGTGTGTTTGTCTATGTGTTTGCACTGCGACAGACTGGCAACCGGTCCCGGGTGTCTCACTGCCTTTCACCTTACAAGCACCAGGATAGATTCCAGCACCCCCACAACTTGTTTATGATAAGTGGCTTAAGAAAGGGATGGATGAGTCTGATGGCACACCACATGGAAATTTCCCTGGAATGGCTCTGATGGTCTCTTCTAACTGTAGATTTTCCTCTTTTATCCCAGTATGCCTTCCAGTACTGTTGAGGCTTATTCTGTCTTGGTCTCTAATGCACTAATGAGACATTGGAAGTCTGCGCCCTGCCAGAGGTGCTTTTAGAAATCAGATGAGTCAGTGTTCCTGAAAACACTCTCTTTCAAGACAGCTGCAAATGTAAAACGATTTATGTATGCCCTTGGTTTTCATTTTTACTTGACTACATGACATTTCTGCCCAACAGAAATCTTTGCATTCTGGCATTCACCTTCTGTTTTAGTCCTGTGTTGAACTCTCTGCCTCAGTGGTTTGGCAGGTGTCTTCTGTAAGGCTATATTTGGCTTGGACTAGACCTTCATCAGCCACCACCACCTGTCTGTCCCCCTCAAAGCCCCTCTAACCTTAACCGTTTTTTTAAATCAGCTGCCCTGCACCCCTTCCCTTCAGTGTCCTTTTCCTTCCGCTTGAGGAAACTGTTCTGCAGAGTCAGCGATGTCTTTATTGATTGCCACTCCCAAGTGCCAACATCTGTTTCTAAAGCGTTCTTCTTCTCCCTTCCGTCCCACTGGACAGTCAAGGCGTGGTCGGTGTCTAGCGTGGGAGTGCAGTGCAGTGAGGCTCACAGTTTCCATGGCAATTGCATTGCGCAGAGCTATATATTTTTCTCTCAGCATGTTCCAGGAGTCCATGGACTCTCTCTAGCATTCTCAAAGCAAACTATTTCTTACATTTGCATTGTGTAACAAAGGAAGAAATCATGATTCTGTCTTGAGATGAACGTAAATCATCTGTTGGCCATACATCAGCCAGGTCATGGAATAAAATTACTGAAAGACATCTGATACAAACACAAACACAATTATCTTTCAGTCTCTCCAAAAGACCAAAAGATATCTTGAAATTGTATGTTTTTCAGTTTTCTGTGGCTCCATTTCTCCAGTGGACTAATAGTCCTGTTGACTATTTACTGTCACACACTTGATGCTGAGGCCTTTTGCATATGTCAGAAGTTCCGGGGCTAGTCTGTTGGAAGGAGTAAATTCTAAAGGCCTTTTATCCTATTTTTTGTTTTCTTTTGGGTCCTCATATGATATCCTTTATTTGTCTCTTAGAATTAAACAGACATTTTTTATTACTGTGCCTTGTTAAAGACATCTCTTCAAATTGTGTATCATGCCTAATTCAAAAACTGTCCAGACTGAAACGTTCTTACTGTTCCATTAATGTTGTCTAAGTTTGAGCCAGATTACATTTACATTTACGGTTAATAACCAGAATGCCATGTGTGTGAAGTAGTAATTTAAGCCTGACCATGTTCTGCCCTGCAACTATCCATCTTTGCCCATTTCTTACAGCAGGTGAAGGTCCCCTTTACCAAGCATCTTTCACATTGCATAATAAAATGTATGGCTCTGTTGTAGCCCTGTTTCCTGGCTTGTGGTGACAGTTAGCTGGTAGTGCCATTTTAACAAGGTTTATTGTCTCAATATGGCAAGTAGCATCACCTTCTTTCTAATGAGGTTTTACTGAGATTTTAATGTGAAAATCTGGACATTTGTCTTATTATCATTACATAATAAAACTCATGGACATCATTAGGATCCTGAAGGAATCAGGACTACTGTTTTGAATTGTTAACAGGGATATTTGCTCATGTATTGTCATTTCTCCATGAAAGGTCTTAATGACAGATGGATCCAGGGCTATTGGCTATTTTTATCTCTTTTCACTTTTTTAAACATTGGACAAATCATAAAATGTTCAAAGCTGTATCTCTGGATTTCCAGATGATTTTCACATGCAATATTTTTATAATTGTCACATCAGGGGGTGCTCAGAGTGGTAAGTGAGGCACAGATGCAGGGGCCGGTTTCACAAAGATAGACTGCAACTATAACTTAGATATAGGGTATAGTCAGACTTGACATAAACTTCTAAATAATACTGTTGTACAAAGTAGTTAAGACCCCGACTATCTTAAGTTGCACTATGCTGCAAAGAATTTTGGGTATTTTAAGACTCTTTAAAAAAAAAATGGCGGACAGAGTGGAGACATCTAACTAAGCAGCACCTTTCTATGTATTCTATGTATTTTGGAGAAATTCAACACCTATAAAGATATTTTATTAGGGAAATTTTGTGAAGAACAAAAAGAAAACGCTATTTGGAAAAAGATTACCACTTCCTTTAACAATGTAAATCCCGCTATGGTCAGGGATGTTGTCACGGTTCAAAAAGGATTTAAGAACATGGTTTCCTGTTTCCTGGCTTGTGGTGACAGTTAGCTGGTAGTGGCATTTTAACAAGGTTTATTGTCTCAATATGGCAAGTAGCATTACCTTCTTTCTAATGAGGTTTTACTGAGATTTTAATGTGAAAATCTGGACATTTGTCTTATTATCATTACATAATATGTTAAACTCATGGACATCATTAGGATCCTGAAGGAATCAGGACTACTGTTTTGAATTGTTAACAGGGATATTTGCTCATGTGTTGTCATTTCTTCATGACAGGTCTTAATGACAGATGGATTCAGGGCTATTGGCTATTTTTTAACAGTGTAAATCCTGCTATGGTCAGGGATGTTGTCACGGTTCAAAAAAATTGTGCAAGAACATGGTGCAAGAAGCAAAGAAAGTAAGAAAGAAAGAAATTCATCAGCAAACCACAAATTATGAGACATCTCTTCCTCTGTTTTTTGCTCTGTCTCTGTGGTTACCAAGGTGACATAGCACTTTAGAGCTATGTTAGCCTGGGGGTGAGGTGGCTAACTTTTTAAGTCTGAAATGAGTTGGTAACTTTCGTGAAACTTACTTGCATTTGACTGGTCTTACTTGCTTTTGACTGGTCTATAAGCAAACTTAAGACATATCTTACCCCATAGACCAGACTAAACTACTTTGGAGAAACCGGACCCAGGATTCCCTTTGTAGGGTTTTTATTAACAAAACTCAGACAGAAGGAAACTCAAAGAGGCACGAGGGCCCAAAACACAGAGGACACACAAGGACGGGTAGAATGCAGGTATTTGTGAGGGTGCATGAGGGCTGATAAAATGTGCCATTTTCTTCATAATAAAAGACCTATTTACAAACCTAAGCTAATAGTGGCCTCTAGTGGCCACTGACAAGGGACGTCACAATAATCAGAACTACACAGACATTTTTTTTATAAATGAGCCCACAAGTGTCCACTTTATTAGGAACACTTACTCTATATCAGGACCTAAAAGATTTTCTTACTTAGCAGCAGTGTATCTCATTTTACTAATCCGTTGTCTGAAGCCTCAGACCAGTTGAGTAAAGAAGTAGAATAAGATTTGCTCTTTCTTCCGTTTGCTTGGAAGACAAACCTATTGCCACGCCAGCCATTTGTGGATAAGACATTGACCTGTGTAAAAAGGGTCAAGCCCAGTTTATGCTTTAGTTAAATATTTCTAAACATGTGTACAAAAACTTATTGTGCATTTTGAAAAATGTTACAATATTTATTGTAAATTTACCATTTACCATTTACAAAGCATAAAAATAAATAGATATGCTCAAGCAAAAACCCTAATGATGCTCTGCATGAGAAAACTGAATATCGAAGTACCAAAATTGAGTATCAAAACTAAAGAAATCAAGATGTGTGATGTCACCAGTTGTTAGAAAGTCACATTGGGTCATTATTTTACCCTTTATTGAGAACATGTACTGTTTGTATGTAGTGTTCGCTCAAGGTACTTGTAGTGATTGTAGTACTTGTAGTCATGTTCAGAGTAGGCATTTAAACTCAATTAACCAAATGAGAAAAGGTTACCACTAATGACATCTGCCACTTCAGAAGTGAAAGTCATAAACTAATCGAGATGATAACTAGGAGTTTATAAACTTGGAAGAAATATATTAAGAAATATATTGAAAACAATAAAATGTTGTTTCACTAAAATAGGATCTGATCTTAGATGTAATAAGTCATTATGGTTTGTACTTTGTCGATAGGCCTGAAAAAAATGATTAAACTTTTGACTGTCAATTTCTCTCAATAATTAGCCCTCTAGGACTGAGCCCTTCAGCACTGTCTCTGTTGTAAATCATTTAGGAGCATGGGTAAAGTCGTGACTGTCTACATTTATATTAGGAGGCCACTCAGGCATTGGTCTGGTCAGGTTTTATAATTGATTACTTGGTTTTCAAGATCACAAGAACACCAGAACACTATGTTAACTATAATGACTGGTCTTCAGTCCTGGAGTCCCACTGCCCTACGACACTCAATAATGCTGTATGGGCAGTAGCCCAAAAAGGCTGTTGTACAGACTTACTATGCCAACTGGAAAGCGCCGGTAACTGGAAGATACATTAAGAAAAATATCATGGAAAATAACACTGTTGTAAGACAACAATAATTCAAATTGAGATAAAGTACAACAGTCAAATAAATAAAATGTGTCTTTCAAAGATGACAAATTTTATTTCATGATTAAAACAAAATGAGCGACTGATCACATGGACAGATGACTCAGAAAGGTAGGTGGACAGTCCAAGGCATTTTCACTTTAGCGTGTAAACACATCACCTGGTGCAATGACATTCATTTGACATTCTTTCACAGTTGGTCAGTTTTGGGCACAGTTTTGTATCATAATTTTGATCAGTATTGGTGATAGCTTGTTTATTGTCAAAATATTGATCAGTAAACCAAACAAATGTAGCACGTCATGCATATCACACTTTCACTCCTGTAAACTGATTACATAATCAATATTGTTGCTGAAAAAAATCAGTGATTAAGTAAACAGTGATTAAATTCAATGTGTACTAATGTATGTGATATGTACTCTGTAAACTTACATCCCAGATTTGCCTGAACACAAAGTGATGGTGGGTGTGTGTCAGCAGCAGATTAATCAAACACGCCACTGGCTAAGCCACTGGTTATCACGTCCCTTCTTCGAAGGACTTTGTAGCTTTACAGTACTTAGTGAACTTCAGAGTTTCTGGCACAAGAACAGGAAATATTTCTCACAATGTAAAATACATAACATGCCTACATAAAATTCCACAACCGTGGCTATTTGGCTTTTTTGTTTGGGAATAACAGACATGGACTAGTATTTAATTGTCCAAGTCAAGCCGCAGCATACAAAACAGAAAGGCACATTCTGTGGCATTACTGAATCATTTGCCTCCCTTTTAACATAACACACTGTCTATGGCTGATGTTCTCTTTCAGCTAGAATTTTGTCAGTCTCCCTTTCTTTGGCCTGAGCTGGCACAAAACCATTCTGCTGCTGGAGCTGCTTGGCATATGGGGGCAGATTAGTGAAGGCAGTGTTTTCTTCTTTCTCCATCATCTCCTCCTCCTCACCCTCCTGTTCTCCAGCGTTATGTCTTTCCTCCGCCAGTGTGGTGTTGCTGCTGTTGCTGCTGAGCACCTCGCATGCTCTGTGTCGGAGCGTGTCCTCTGAGATGTTCCTGTTCTGCTCCCTGCTCCTGTTGCGCTTGGCCAGCTTGGTGAGAGACCCAAAACGGTTGAAGATGTTCTCCTCGGAAGACGCCTGCTGCCTGCTTGACTTGTCGTACTGCTCTCCCTTCAGACGAAGGTTGTTGAGCTTGGTGTCGATGCTCTCCTGCGAGGTCGTCTTGAAGCGGCCTCTGTCGAAGCTGGCAAAGACGGCCCTCTTCTCAGGAGACAGCATGTCGAGAGAATGTGCTCGCTGCTCTAAACCCAGTCGCCTGCGCTCCATGCTCCGGATGGTGGCTGCCCGCTGCAGCTTGTCATGGATCTCCACGCTAAGGCGCCGCCGTGTCTCTCGAAGTTCTGCTCGCATGTTGGCCTTCCATTCAGCTGCATGGGCCTTAAACTCCCCGACCTGAGCAAGAGACAAACGGGCAATCAGCATTACTCTGCTAATACTATTTTGTTGAATATAATGACACCCCTAAAATGTCAAAAATGTCATGGCTCTGCAGAAAATTCTGCTAACCATATTCTTCCTACTTGTTTATTCTGTCTGTTTGTTTAAAAGATAACTGTATAGGAGAAAAAAATGTTACCCCTTAACTATAAATGACTTTAAAAACAGGATAGTCTGACAGTCTTCAGACTGAACTAGGACAAAATTGGGTGGTTATCACTATTAAGACAGGGTCAAAACTTTCATTACTTAACTGCCCCAGTATTCTCAAACTATACCAAATGCCACAGTGTGGTTAAGGATTTATGGGAAATTCATTTCATACCTCCTCTTTAGTCTTTTTGGAAAGAACTCGTAGCCAGTCTCCAATCATGCTCAAAACTGCTGCAAAATATGCCAGACCTACTAAGATCCAGAACCAAACCATTGGCTTGTACCACTTCTTGTATTCAATTTTTCTGTCCCCACCTGAAAATAAAGGGCCACATCTGAGTACTTCATCATAAGGCATCAACAAACACACCTATGCTGGTAATATAAAAACTGATCTAGTACACTAAGCATGCTGCCCTGGACCACAAGACTCAGTAACAGTCTTCTACTGATTCACCAAATAGTAGAAGCAATGTGGTGTAAAACTACATTAAAGAGCACTTTTTCTTTATTGCTATGCTGCTACGTACCTAACACACTTTCATGGTCACACTTTTTAATGAGTTACATGAGTATACTTTCATTTCAGCTAGTTCTTGTTTTTCTCATATTTACTGTTGTGTTATTGCTCTTTATTTCAAGTCTTGACATGTGTATTCTTATTACTTGTTGTATGTTGCACATTCACAAGCTTTTATTTATAATGAACACTTGAAAATGAAAAATTTGAATATACCTGCTACATAATCTCCAATACCAACAGTTGTGAGAGTAATAACAACAAAGTAGATGGCCTCCAGCGCAGTCCAGCCTTCGATTTGTTTGAAGATGACAGCAGGAATAGTAACAAAGACAATGCACCCCGCCAGGATAAAGAGTATTGTGGAGGTGACTCGAATTTTGGTCTGACTAATCTGTCTGTGTTTCTGCTGCATAAGAAAAGGAGAAAACATGCCATTAAACCTCACAAGCTAAGTAAATGTGTATCCAAATTCTTTAGTATTCACTACAAAACACAATGTACTTAAAATAGGCTTAACCCTACCTTATTTTACCACTGAAAATACAGCAAACTCCTTCATTTGAATTCAATGGTCATTCATTTGTGAAACCGATCCCTTAATGTTATCTTAAAATTAAATTTAACGCATTAATTCAGGAGGTTCTATTATTTAAGGGGCAAATTTGAAAAAAGCAAGGGAAAATTTAGTAATCAGCCTTAATCTGTACACTTTTCCCCTTAATTTTCCTTAATTTCCCGTATGGGATATTAAGAACAAAATGAGGGTAATTTTAAGGGGTAAAATTAAGGCGTTTGGTTTCGTAGTAATTATAGTGAGCAGACTTTTGTTACTGTTATAGATAACAAATGTAATGAAATCCAGGTAGACTTTACGAGGAAAAAAATCATTTTGGAAAAGACTTCAATATTGTTAAGGTGAATTAATAATCTTACCCTGAATATTTGTTCCACCTTCAAAATGCTCTTTACAAAAATGGTTCCTAGCTGATCACCTATGCCAGCAAGTAGAAACCCAAACAAAGGAATTCCAAAAATGGCATAGAGGATGCAAAAGATCTTGCCGCCCTCAGTGCTTGGCGCAATGTTCCCATAGCCTGCATGTGTGGGTGCAGAACAAGAAAGAGGTTATTTTAATATTCCCATCAGCCAAGAGATACAGCAGCAATTGATTCACTCTAAAGAAACATCATTAGGAAGAAAATTGTTGGGTTGCACTGAGAGACAGTGGCAGTAATTACAGACCACTGAGATAAAAAAATAACACAAGTTGCACACAGTTAACACAGTTGCACTTTGTGCCACTGAAACTGTACGTTTTCCTTATTGTCCTTATGCAGCAGGGAGAAAATATGCAACATATGAATAAGTCTGCACATCGATGATAAGATAATCTGCACATCGATGAGAAGTCCATCAGAAGGATATCACAAACCAAGATTTCATGATTTCTTGACATGTCGCATGTATTTAAATCAACAATCTTTTCTACCTCTGTGCCAGTAATAAGATGTTTTATCTTTGGAGTAAGATTCCAGACATTCATACGGACACTGAACCTGACTCCATTCCGTAAATCCATTCCATGTCCCCACAAAGACCTGAGTAGATCTAGTTCACCTGAGTTTTAGACACATGATTCTGGTATTATCAGCATAAATAACACTCTGAAAGCTCACTCACTTTGCAAAGTACTATCCTACATACTTAATGATTCTTGTCTTGCCCATACTACTGGTCTGTTTGGCCTTTGGATTGCCTCATTTAACTTTTTGCTTTGATTCAGTTAGTTCGTATGACGATTCAGATCTGTTTGTTTATGGCCCTGTCTGCTGGTATTGGACTGATGCTTGTTTCTGCTTTTTGCCATTTTTTGCCAGTTGGAATAAAATTACTTGCTATTTGTTCTCTGCATGTTCTCGGTTAATTATGTTCCATTTCTCACAAATGTAATATTTCAGCTACTTGACATGTGTCCTGAAAATGGCTACGATGTAAAAGAGAAAAAGAAGCTTGTTATACATTTGTTGTGTTCATTATTGGCAAATTATGTAAACATTCTGTAAACTGACTGTGGTACTCACTGATGCATGCCGATGTCCTTTACAATAAAATACTTGAGAAAAGGAAAAAGACAGCAAGCTATATTTACCTATTGTAGTAATGACGGTCCCAGCAAAGAAAAAGGCACTGCCAAGGTCCCAGTGGCTGGAGTTATAGGACGTGTCTCCAAGTGGACTCACCCCAGCACTGACTGCATCCACTGCATGCTGAAAAAAACAGGAAAACATACAGATGTGAACAAAACATATTAGACACATATATTGAGCTAGGTTCTATCTATAACGCCACACGATAAAACTAGGCGAATTTAGGTCATTCTACTATAATGGAATAAAATCAACAGGCACATGTGGCGCTTAAAAATCAACAGGCACATCTGGTACTCAAACTATGATTATGTAATACAGAGGAAGGCGCATTACTGGTCACATCAACACTGCAGATGTATCAGAAGATAAAAAAGAAAGAGAGGGACACAGCAGCCACATGGACACACCCTCTCCTTTTCCTCTTATAAAGCTGCTGTGACAACAGAACCATCCTCTCTGCTTGACAGCCATGCTAAGATACACATTCAGCATGAGATTACCATTATTAGCTTTATTAAGTCTAATAAAGCCTAATATTAAACAAATTATTCTTTGCTGTTATTGGAGTGTTAAAACTAAACAAAGAGAAACCAACTATTTATAGATCCAATTATTTGAATTATTTTGCTACACTGCAAGCCCTGAGGTTTTAATCAATATGTTTTATAGATTAAGTGCTTAGATCATATTGCCTCGTAATTGGCCTCCAAGTTTACCTTCATAAATCACAGATTCAGATCAAACTGAGCCCTGGCTAAATGTCAAAGGGAATTTATTACTTCTAAACAAGCAGCAGTAAGACTGGCGCACCTGTCTGGATTAAGCCATTTGAGTTACTATACAGGGCATGCTAGAGGAGTAATGTTATCAGAGTCCGGCAATCTTCAGTGTACACAGAGTACAAGTGAATTTTAATTTAACACGAACCAATTAACAAGTATCACTGATTCTAATCATCATCTCTCAGTCTTACAGTACAGCTTTACACCCCATATGAATGCTGCCTGAATGTGGACTTGTGCTGTGACAAAATCAGGGCAGTGCAATACTGACTGACGCTCATGAAATATTTACAATACCACATCTTGAAAGAGTCAGGGGAGCTGACTTTTCACTTTACTCATATCATGTATGCATGTGTGTGTATGTTTGTAAATTTCATAACGAATGGACCACCAGAAACTCCTAATAATACTAACAATAATAAAACAATCTCTCGTATAAACGTACCTTTATGCAACCCTAGTTACAGTCTGTTTTTGCAACAAAAAATATATACAGAGAGGTAAAACAAAGAATAGCTTGTTCAAACAGCAGAAGGTGGAAAGTGAATGGCAACTTACCATTACTACAGTAGGACAGTTAGCGCATAGCTGAAGAGTAGCCTATGCATATGATTAAGAACACTTTGTTCTGGATGAATCATCTGCTCACTGCAAGGCCGATGTAAAATAGTGCATTTTTTGAACCAGAATCTGTACATTTGAGTCACTGCTGTTCAAACCTCCTCAAAAGTGCCATTTTTCATGCAACGCCTCCATCAAGAAAAGGAACAGTGCTTCATTCCAGCTGGTCTTGCACACCAGGATGGGGAGAAGGCAAGATGACAAGCATGGCATTGCATAAAATGAAAAAAATACCAAGTCGGCTGGAAACAATTTAATCTCATTGAGTTTTTAATGGCCACATATTCTGTGTCCCTCCTTCATGACATTATGTCTTGCTGTTGTTGACAAAAATAGAATGTTTGCTCCAAAACCAATTGCAGGGTACAGACCTACTTGTGGTGCAGCAGGAGGTGATCTTGATGTGATATGAACCATACAAGAACAACCTGTAATGAACGTAACCTCCCAAATCCTGCGCCATACAGAAAGGCTGACAAGCAGTCGTTATCTTGAACAGCTCTGGTCCCAATAGACCTTGCAATGAATAATTCATTTCTTGGAATCTAGTCTATGGAACACAAAACTAAGGGGTTACCAGCCTCCTCTACAAATATGAGCATTCTGACTTGATCTTATGTGCCACAGTTGTGGGCCTGAGTAGATGCATAGATGTCCAGAAGGTAATGATAGACTGCATGTTTCTTCCTATTCAACATCCTCAATAAATAAACTATAACTGGAAGTGCACTTCAATCTCATTCCAGCTAATGACTTTAAGGAAGGATGAGTAACGTATCTTTTTGACACTCATTCCCAGAAGGAACAGAATAAAAGGATTAGCTCATTGAATCCTGATCAGTTTTCCAGAAGGTCTGTGACCATCTGCTTCCCGATCGTTATGGAGCCCTGGACACTAATTTATGTTTAACATAGCACGACTGAGGCTGTGTCCCAACAAAACAACACACTTTCACCTGGCACATGCTTCACTACTGAATGCGCTTGTAACGGTGGTTGCATACTATTTAGTGTGGTAGTGTGTAGTTTGGTACACAGTTCGAGATTTTTTTTCCACAATTCACTATGTTGGCAATGCCCCTTATTTCAGTTATTTCCAGTCATACAAGATCAAGCTTAACATCTTTTTGAATGGGAAAAGAAACAACACAAAAACAAGCATGATATTTGATTATATGTTTTTCTGCTTGTTTTTCAGCTTGTATTGCATGTGAACACATCTCTGTAATAAATAATGGCCTTCTGTTCCTTTACTATGTCTCTGTTTTTTACTAGAACCATATGTCTGAATTAATAACTATTTAGCAACCTTTATTTTTACGAGTGCTTCTGAAATGTTCTCTGAAAATGCCATGCATATGACATTATGTGCATATGTGTTCTATATAGTATTATGCAGTCTCGCACATTTAAAGAATTTGTAATTAGGCCGTTAATAACTGAGATCTTAATATGTTAAAAATGATCACCACCTGTACTGAAGAATGTAAACCCAAGCAATGATGAGACTGAAAGTGTGATATTTCCATCTTTAAATGAATGTGGTATTCATTTCTGCAACCACTACAAATGAGATACTTCAGACATGCCCCCTCTGGGTATAATAAATGTATTTTCTGTCCCTAACACAGTGTCACCATTTGCATTAACTGAAGTGTGCAGATAACAGAGCACCCTCTAAATCTTCCATAAAGTTGCTGCTATGCTTGAAGAAGATTTACACTCTAAAAGGTCAGGCCAAGCTTCTAATTGTTTACATTTGTTTGTCGTCCTGTGCATGAGGGCTCCTGTGTCATGGCCATGACCGTTATATAAAAAGCACTGCTGGTACATACGCACCCAAAGTCAGGGTCAGAATATGTGAAGGGTCTTAATAAATCAGGCCTAGCAGTGCCATTCTCATCCTGAGGGATCACTTGTCAGTCTACACATGACATTAGTCATTTAGCAGAGCCTAATACTTGGCAAGGCATTAACAGCAGTGTTCTGCTAGAGAGCCCAAAGACATGGCAGACCTCAATACTCTCTGCAGGAGAATACTTAATTGGGCCCCCAGAGGATTCTTTGTGTATGTGAATTTATTTATTGGGTGACATAAGATACAAAAGGATCAATATGTCTTATACATCACCATGCCTTTTAGATATTATGACCAGTTTCGTCAATATTAACCATTAGAATTCATAACAAAATGTTATTTTAATTATTTCTCTCTTAAAGCTCCTAATTGGTAGCAGAACATTGTGTCAGAAATGCAAACTGAATACATGCATAATGCATTGTATAACTTGACTGTGATTAAATATGTAAATCAATATTCACATGTGAATAGCAGACTTAAAGTAAATCTTATCTCATTAATGATAATTTCTTTATTAACATTTTTCTAGGTGATTCAGCTGGTGAATACAGACTCATGTGGATATAAATGACTTTACCTTAATTAAGGCTTCAAGCTCTTCGGGGGACACACAGGGGTTTCTCAGGAGAAACAAGGCCTTTTCCTGAGTGATGGTATTCTTTTGGTCTCTCTCAAAGGGCTGCTCCAGCGCTTGGAAAGCCAGTCCACCCACCACCAGGTAGACCACCACCACCACAAACACTGCCAGCACTGTCTTCCACTTCATGACAGAATGAAGGGCCGAGCCGTCCGCTCCAGCATCCATGTTGGGCACTATACCGGCTGTGCGAGAGGAGATGGACAGCCGCGGTAGAAGACAGTGTTCGTTACCCTTCAGCTCACAGCCCACTGGGTTCTGCATAGCTGCCACACTGGCCTCGACTAGGGTAGCCTGAGCACCACCAGCCTGCACCTTCTTTGGCGGGGTCATGTTCGTCTGAATCGCCACTAAAGAGAGGGAAAGGCAGGGAGGTGAGAATTATTCAGCTGATTACTGAGTGGATGATAATAACGAGGCACTCCACATGGCTAAAAATAAATACCTTTTAAATCACCTAAAATTGCAAAGCTTCTTATGCAGTAATTACACAAAAAGACAATGCAAAATGTTTCTTAAGTGAAAGGCAGCCAGGAAAGGTTTGGATATGCTGTATGTGTATTTAAGTGTAACAACACAAATAACTTCTAATATAAAAGCAGTATTTTGCATTTTTATTGGATCCACTGTCTGAAACCTGTTCCGAATAGAAAATGGAAAATATATTTATATTTATATTGTCTGTTCTGTATGTAAAACAGTTGACAGATCAGAGCTGTGCTGGAATGTAGTTTATCTACAGAAAAGCTGTATAGCTATAAGTAGCAACATGTTGAGGACATCAGTGTTCAGAGGCCTATTCCAGTTCAGGTTTCGCACATAAAGTGAGGGATAATGTATTTATCTGGGTGTCTCTTTGAAATTGAGGTTACAAGAACTTGACATTAGAGCAGGTATTTGTCAAATACCTTTAATTACTTTGCAGGCATTCTAATGGGTTAGTGACCTTCACAAGAGAGAGACTCATCAGTATTCTGCATGGGTCACTGATTTCCAAATGAAGATACAATGGACATAATACAATTTAGACAGAAGAGTAGGGTGGGGTCACCCAAGGTTGAGGACAAAGTGAAGGAAACGCCCGTTTTTTATATTCTCATAAGATACTCACATGGCAAGCCCCACTGCCCACCCGATGGGAATTGTTTCCCTTTGTGGCGCAAAATGGGCGGAGTCATGGCAGTCAATGAGGTAATGCTGAAGCCACACAACTCACTACGTTATGACACAGTAAATCAAGTGTCAAGAGTACAGTAAACTCTTAACAATAAGGAAATCAGACCCTTCGACAGCTTTTACCAAGGATGTAACTTAAGCAGGTATAATGAAACCAACACAGGGGGTTGCATCTACTTTTTATAGGCCAAAATCTAAATCTCTGCATAGGTGAGAAAATATTTATTTTGTTTGCTTGCAATCTACACATATTTTGTGTATTGCCTTATATGTGCTAGTTCTTTTTACATAAATTACTATACTAATCACTGTTTGTGTTAAGGAACCACCTAATTACCAGCGCAAATTTGGACAGCAGCAGAGATTGACTCAAGCTGACAAGCTTCTCCTAAATCCTATTTAATGGCACCTTACCAAGTACCAGCATCCAATAAAGCTTGAAGCATAAAGTTAATGGCAAAATGGCAAAAAGAAGTATACCCCCACCACTTTTTCAAGAGAGAATTGCATTTATTTAACACATTTCTATATTGCATCAATGGCACACATGACACTCACTTCAAAGCACTGATTTTAGTGTAAGGACCTACAGACAATCCGAGTTTTTAATTTACTTTTATGTTCATTCATATTATGCACTTGCTGACAGTTTCTCACACTGATGACAGTTTCAAATTCATTTGACATTTGACACAACTTCAGCAAGCATCGACCACCAACACCCACTACCAGCACTTCCTGATGTTCATATAAGAGTGTTTTAAGCACGAGTACAGAGGGTAAATCTTTCTTCAGACACATCCACCCTGTTGATGCGTCCATTAAATCTAAAAGCCCACAACAAGCAGCTCAAATGTCTAAGCAAAAAACATAGTAGCTAAACAAAAAACCAAAAGGGTAATAAAGTTTGCATGCATAAAATTAAGCCAGTAAATTATGGTATAATATAAAAAAATATATTAAATAGCTTTAGGCGTAACCATAGCATAGACCTTAATATGATTTCAACTCGATATGCATCTGAAATTTTCACACAGGTAAAGGAAACAACAAACAGTTTATCACAGTAAATAAAAATACATAAATTAAATTTGTAAAAGGAAAAAAACTAACCTTTCTCCGACTCCCAGTTGACATGTTTCCGTGGATTATCAACTGGAAATTTCATTCTGACTCTCCAGAGACGGATTTTTTGCCTATGGTATAAATTCGCTCTAAGCTACATTGGGGATTTTTTCTTGCTTTTGTTTGTTTGGTTTTGCTAAAGAAAATTCTATGCTGCTATCCAGACAGCCTCTCGTTCTTCTGTTCTCCACTCGTTTTGTGGCTAAAAGATCTTTTATTAGCTATAAAGGGGTTAAACATTGGACCACGAGCTTGGCGTTCAATTTTTTTTAGCCCACCCATATTGTGTTGAAACTCCCTGATTGGTTAGACCGCTCGCGTGTGTAAACTGTTAGCCAATCGGATTATAATACCGGGATCTTGTTAGCCAATCGGATTTTGAGGGAGGTAGGACTTGTCGGAATACGGGTGGGATAAAAACTGACGCATGCGCACACTGTGATTCTGATGCTTCTGTGGGTGCGTGCAGGTGCATGCTTTGTTAAAACCTTGTGTCCCTTTCAGCACAATCACTTCATATAAGATCATACAACATATATAACACACCAGTAACTGAAAAAACACGAAATAGACACTGTATTTTACACCCTGCTGGAGATGTGTTAAGACTTGAGAGCTACACCTCCCATCAAATTATATGCATGCTCCCCCCTTTGTTTCCAAAACGCCACGGGATAAGAAAACCATGCATAAAAGAAAAAGAAATAACCAACTGCATGGATTAAAAGAAAGATTTTGTAATTGCAAAGAACAAACAAAGATATACAGTTTCACTCAAAACGTGTTTTACTTACTGGTTGTAAGGTGGGTCCTAAAATCTTTTCACTAGAAGGCGCGTCTATGCCGGCAGACACGTGAGGAGGGGGGTTCACGACCACTCTGCGTGATTTCCTCCTTACGCAAGCATTTTAATTACTCACCCTCAATGCCAAACCTATCTATGACTCAGTATAGTGGGTTTTTTTTTCAGATTTAGACATTAAGTGATGTTCTGTGCTGAATTTTCACTGAAAGTCCTTTTAGCCATTTAAAATTAGCTTAAGACATTTGTCTGCTAGGGTTTTTATCATCACGATTTTTCTGTATCATGGTCTGTTTCTTTTTGTAATGAACTCTATCACAATATACAATTTACATCTTGGCTTTATGCTGTGTAATATTTATAAAAACATGTGTATCCCCACATTAGGAGGGTCCCAGATTTATTTATTATAATATGTATTGAGAATACAATCAATTTGAAAACAATGACGAAAATCTCTTATTACAGCAGCATACTCCTGCAACTATATTTTTCATGAGGAATTGCTTTGTGAATTATTATCATTGTCCTTACTGTTTCAGCTTTTTAAAATCAGCCTTTTAAAATTATTACTTAATGTTTCTTTCTTTCTTTTCTTCTTTCTTTCTTTTCTTTCTTTCTTTTACATGTAATTCCTTTACTTCCTTTCTTCATCTCATGTTTAAAAATAGACATTAAAAATAGTCTCAGTATTTTAAGACCAGTTGGGAAACCCAGAGTCTAAAGGGATTAGTGTGTAATGATTCTTCACATCAGTGTTCCAGGCTTATTGGAACGTCCTAGAGACCCCCAGCATTGCATTAAATTATGAATGAACATGTGCTGTGCGCTTCTTAAGACTCCACATCTATTAATAATGGTAAAGCTGTTCAGAATTACTTAATGACCATGTGTCATTCTGAACATGAACTATGTAGACTGTCAAGTAAAAACATCCCATGCAGCCCTGCATAGCTTTCTGTGTTCATTACAAGTAAAAACAAGTGTGGCTGTGTGAACTGACAGCAGTATCCTCTCTCACTTACTTTGCCACCATAACTGAACCATGATCTTCCAGTGATAAATCAAATAACAAAGCTTTTTTGTATATCAGTAATAAGTAGAGGTTAGTGTACAAAGTAGTTTGTTGGTCAGAAACATCCTTTCTTAAAATGTTGTGGTGTACACTGCATTTTTTCATAGTAAGATTTTTCATGATAACAAAGGCATTTAACTGCACACACACATTTGTATAATCTCAATAGGAAAGTATTGTCGAATAGAAGGGGACACACTGGAGCAGCCTGGATGAGCTTGAGTCCAACATACAAACAAAAAGGCCCCCAGCATTATGCTGTGGAGCAGTGATGGAGTGACAGATCACCATTCAGTACCTTTTGCAATGAGTTGGAGTGGTGTTTGTTTAAGAGACCCCTGATAAGAAATGCTGAATGAGTATGAATCTACAAACTCTTGGACGTGTGGTGCAGACAGTTACACTATATGGACACGGCACCTGACCGTTACACCAGCAGGGACTTTAATGACATTGCATTCAAATACACAGACTTTAATATGGAGTTGGCCCGTTCTTTGCTGCTATAACAGCTTCTACTCCTCTCGGAAGGCTTTCCACAAGATTTTGGTGTGTTTCTGTGTGGATTTGTGCCCATTCATTCTGAAGAGCATTTATGAGGTCAGGCAACGATGTTGGATGAGAAGGTCTGGCTCGCAATCTCCGTTCCAGTTCATCCCAAAGGTGTTGGGTGACAAAACGCGTGTGTCGTGTCCCAATACATTTGTCCATATAAAGTAAATGGATGTGAAGATGAATTATTCATATACGTGAGCACGTTACGTGACGCCGTACAGCTCTACGCGTTACGTATTGACTGGCTCCTAGCAACCATCATGGCGACGAGGAAGTTTTGCTGTAGCTGTAGCTAGCGACGACGATGCTTTGGCAATTTAGTGTTTTTTTAGCTTTCATTTTAAAGTGAACTTTGTAAAGGTCTTATAATTTTGTAATGTGTACATGTGTAGTAGTAGATGGTGGCAAAGGGGTGCCGTAGTATTCTGAGCATGGGATACTTGGCTGAATTTCCAGTCATGGATGCAAGAAAAGGTAACGTTAACCTAACGGTGAAGTGGAACTGAGCAGAATCTCTCATCTAATCCTACGTTAAATGAACAAAAGTATTGGGACATAAGTTACATGTTTACCAGGGTTTGGGCTAAGCCCTTGCTTCCAGTGAAGGGTAATCTTGATCTTTCAGAATACCAAGACATTTTGGAAAACACCATGCTTCCAACTTTGTGGACAGTTTGGGGAAGAACCTTTTCTTATCTTGTGACCAAGTGCACAAGGCGAGGTCCATAAAGACATGGTTGGATAAGTTCGGTGTGGAAGAGAGCCCTGACCTCAGCCCCATCCAACACCTTTGGGATAAACAAACGGAGGTTGTGAGCCAGGCCTTCTCATCCAGCATCAGTGGCTGACCTGATAAACGCTCCACAGAATGAATGGGCACAAATTCTTACAGAAACATTCCAAAATCTTGTGGAAAGCCCTCCATGAAGACTCCTTATTAAAGTCTATGTATTTGAATGCAAAGTCCCTGTTTATTTAATAGTCAGGCGTCCCAGTACTTTTGTCCAGATAGCGTAGCACCGCATTTAATCTGATCCGCTATTTCGGCTAGCAGACCGCTCATAATGCGTTATAAATTCGCAGAAAATGGACATCTATTGAAAATATGAGCTGTTTTTTGTTTCTTATTGTTGTGGTCAGTTCGGCTACATTCGGGTCAGCTTGACAGAAAAGAAGTAGATGTGCAGTTTAATTGGGTTTTGTGGAGTGTATTCAGATATATAACGTTAATTTAATTGCTATACTACTTTTGCAGCATTCAGCCATGGCTCGACTGGAAATCTGACGAATCAGCTCATTGTGAATGACCACATGATGTCCCATTACAAGAAGATATACTCAGCAAATGGTAAATTTCCATCAGCTTCATATTATTATTAGTAGTAGTATTGTTGTTGCTGTTATTGTTGTTGTTGTTGTTGTTGCTGCTGTTGATGCTGTTCAGTTAATTCACAAAGATCCCCAGAGCACCATTGTTTGCCTTTCACTGATTTTTATTTTGTTCTTTCTGCTTTGCTGCTTTTTTTCTAGCTGCCGTGGACTGTTCAGTACCTAAAAGTATGTGTTGTAACGTAAAATGTAAGTACAAGCCCCTGATGATTTGTTTGCTCGATGACAGTTATGTACAAGAGTAAGATGAACTCCAGAATATAACCTTTACTATTACTTATGTGTACAGACATTGACCAAAAACGGCGTGAGCAGCTGAAAAAAGACATGCCTGAGCGGTCCCAATCAGTAAAGTCTATTTCACAGAGGAGCATCAGGCTGAATACCATGACCCCCTGCTCATCCAAAACTGTAAGATCATTTGCTTACTATGTCTGTATTTTCACATTCCTCTGAGGAGTAATGTGTCATAATATTCTGTTTTACTATATTTCACACTGAAGTCCAGACTGAAATCATTTCTCCTTTCCTGTGCAGACTAGACCGTATGTTCAAGGTGAAGAGCGGTCCCATTTGAACTTGGGGAGCTCCGTTATGTCTTCACCTAGACTCAACACTTCATTCCATTGTAAGCAGATTGTGTATTCTTCACAAATGACTACAAGCTCTCAGAATTGTCGACCTGCGTCAGAATTAAGTTACAGGCGCCACTACACTCCTTCATGTACCACATCTGCAATTCAGAATAAGTTTAAAAGCTTTCAGGATCCTACGCAAAAAACCTACAGTGGTGATGTTCTTCTTAAACATGCTCATCGCTTCACTCAAGAAAAGCCGTTCACACCGAGAACACTGAGATCAAATTGCAAGTCCACGTTGTCTACCTATCGGTATTACACCCCTCCCAGTAGGAAAGGAACAGAAGAAAAGGTCTCATCTAAATTCCATCATCAAGACACCTACCGTGGAAGGTATGGAATTTATTCTGTTTAGAACAGCTTTTTGGAAATATGTCATAAATATGATGTCTTAAAATGGGATATATATTTTTTTAGTAAAACAGCTGGGATCAGTTCTGGCATTATTAGGACTAGTCCTTGTGTTTGTTTCCCTCAACTTCCTAAATTTTACTTATTCTATTTTGAATCACACTACTAATAAACATACAACCTTTACAAAACTACAAAATGCATGTTTTAAAGGTGTACATTTTCACTGTTGCATACACATGATAATTAGTGCCGCGATTAATAAATACACTGAAAGACTTGTTATATTTTAGCCGTAATCTCTGCAGCACACACAGCAAGCGAGAATCTTCAGAAGGACAGGACTCACCCCAGGTAATTTGATGGGCTGTTGTTGTGTATTGTCCAGACAGTACTGATGAACATGTTGATACAATATAACAACATGTTAATAAAAAAGGTGCTGAATTTCTTTCTTTTAACAGCCATACAGTCTTGAACATGAGTGGTCTGATGAAGAATCAAATGCATTTGGAAATTACAGCACAGCAAGTAAATTCAGAGACAGTGATTTTATTCTTTCTTCTTCAAGGTAAAATGCTAATTTTTGTACATGCTAGTAGTATACTGTATTATGAACAGGTCATGTTACTTACAGAGTAAATTTAAAATTTAAATTGTATTGTATTGCAGGGTATCGCCAGACGGAATGAGGTCCCCAACAATGAGAAAAGTAACTGCAGAGTAAGACCATCTCATATACAACTTTGTATATGGCTTAAAGGACTGTGCTGCCTCTGAAATGTATGAGAAATATCTATAGGCTATAACTGGAGTAGGCATAACGTCACTCTTACATCTTTACTTTTTAATGGAAATGGTGCAGTAACAATACATTTTACAGCAATGCAATACAGAATAACCCATTGATTTGTAAGGTGGTACTAGTTTTAAATCTGTGATTTACATTATTTCTGTTGTTTTTGTCATCAGGGAGGACGAACTAATGTACCTGGAGTTTATTACTGATGTAACAAATGAGATCATAGCACGAGGGATCTACTCTGACAGGTTTTGTACACTTTTATTAGCCTTTCAAACCAATTAGTTTCGATTTTTCTCTAGCTGGTTTAATGAATATTTTTAAATTTGTGAACTGATTTCTTGTTTCAGGGTACTGGGCCGTGTATTTGAGCGTCATATTGATATGAACAAACACCGATTAGATGAGGTGAGTATTGCTGAGGTAATATTTTACTTGTGCAGTACTGACTGTAATCTACTTTCATCCACAGCTCAAATGGTATGTGCACTTTAATGTTTGTAATCTTCATTCAAAAGAAACTGAATAAATCAATATTCACACTAATTACAACGTTTTTTTTTGCATAAGCCAAATAAGAGCCTGTGGTTTTTGTGCAACAGCCTTTAATGTCATCATTCAATTACATGATAGAAAACTTTTGTTCTTCTCTGTTAATTATAAGGTTAAAATGCGCCACCTTCTGGATGTTCTGCAGAATGATCTGCAAAGTCCCCCTGCTGCTCCTGTCATGGCTCTTGGGAGGAAGAACAAGGGCAGTCCCTTGTTGCCTAGACACAAGTATTCAAGCCTCGGGCACGATCTGACATTAATGACTACAGATGATACCAGTCTCCTCCCCTACACACTCCTTGATAAGGATACAGAAAAGCTGACATTAATGGCTACAGATGATCCGAGACTCCTCCCCCGCACACACTTCGATAAGGATACAAAGGAACTTGGTGTTACGTCTTCAGTACATCCCCCAACAGTAAGTCCAGTAAGCTGTGTCTCAGGGAAGGCTGAATCAAAAGTAGACAAGAAGACAAGACACGAAGGTGAAAAAGATGATATGGATTTAGAGCTTAATCACGAAGAGAAAAATGCAGTATCCTCAAGTCTGGACAACTATGAAATGAGCAAGGAAGGACACCCTCAGAACTGTACAGTAAATGATGAGCTGGTCAAACAGATTGATGAACTTGGAAGAAACATGGCAGAGTCTCTGACTGTGTCTGAGACACATGGACCACAAGAATTCGCTGAACAAGATTCAGCAGTAAAACTAAGTGATGATGAGTTTTGAATTGTATTTTGGTGCATATTTTAGGTACTGAAATAATATAAAATGTGTTTTTGATCTAATAGTGGATGTTAGTTTATTTGAGTGGATAAGTAAAAGTGTTGTTGCAAAACAGCCCCGATTTACATAGGAAAAGTTTACATAAGAAACGTTAATTTCTTGTTTACTGGAGAGTACTCTATTTGTTTTACAGCTTCTTGTTTCTACTAAGCATCTCATAAAAGTATTTGAACAAGGACACAGTTATTTTTGCTTTTGTTCTCTTTAATTTAAACAAATAATTTAAACAAATGTTATACATCTCAGTTGGCTCTTTCCAGTTGTGTTGTTCTTGCACAAGAGAGATAACAAGTTTAGAATTGATTATGTGCTTGGCATTCTCATCTGGAGTTTCTGAGGGCCAACAAAGTATCAGTTCCAGGAATGCAGGCCGTCTTGGAACTGTCAAATTGGAATAAACCAGTTGGAGACAGATCCTAAATAGTACATGCGTTAAAAATGCAGCTTCTCAGTCTAAGCAAGGAAATATGGCTTGGATGGTCATAATGGTGACTGACCAAAGAATATCCTCAGTTATGAAGAAAACTCGTCTTTTAAACTTTTGAACAGATCAGTAACACTCATGCAGAATCTGTGGATAGAAAAAAAAACACTAACTGAGTTGTTTGGCAATTTAGAGGTAAGAGAAGTGAGCCAGCGACCTGATGGCCGCGGGTTCACTCACCAGGACTAGTTGGCAGATGTAGTCGAACAGCCAAAATACGTTCTGCGGTTTAGTGCTGGAGGACTAAACATTGGAAGTCAAGGTGGTGCAGACTTATTGATGTGCTTGAGGGCAAAGTATGGCTTCCTGTGAGCTTTAAAAATGTATAGCTGAGTGTAGTTTTTTACTTCACTGAGTTTTTACATTCCTGCAGCTTCTGTTTCTATGTAGCTTATGAAAAACCAAGTTTACTGGCTACAATCGAGCAGCTTGTTGTCTGTGTGATAGCTATAGCATTAAGACAACCAGCAAATTGTAGCAGTCCTGGTTATTGTAGGATTACAGCAATAGGAAACAAGTAAATAGAACATTGTGTTATTTAATATCCTTTCAAAGGTAAAAAGCACTTCAAATTTACACATGTACTTTGGTTTTGCACTTGTCTACTTATGTACGAACAGTATGCATTTAAAAGAACAAGTATGTAGGGTGATTTATTTCATATAATATTGCTGGAGTAAAAGAGGTCCTCTCAATGTCATATTTAATACCATTAAACAACCTACAGCTCAGGGGAACAACTTGTTACATTTCATTCACATTTTACTATAAAAGCTTGATTTTAAAACAGCATTCTAGTTGCAATAATGCTGTTTAGCATCTGTGCAATGTGTAATTTATTGACGCTTATGGTGAGCAATTATATGCATCAGTGTATGAAAACGGGTGTGGTTTGCATCCTTTTAAATATAATAAGATAATAAGATCCTAATTTCTACATTGGAACCATTTAAATAATTTAAGAATATTATTGTTTTTAAAAATGATACTGAGAAGATGCATCTGACTACTGATTAAAGTGAAACCATAAGATGTTCTGGCTCACCCTCGTGACCTTACACTAAAAACAGGCTTTCCTTTACTTTTATTTTTTCATTTTATTGTTTTAAATAATTCCTGTTCAGCAGCTGGTGTGATAGCAAAAGGCCTTGGACAAAGCTGCAAAAACCCTTAAGAAGAAGGACTTTCTCACTGAGACAAAGACTGCCATAGATTTAACCGGAACATTTGAGTTTGATGACTCATCTAAGGGAGGATAGGAGGATTATGCAGAAAGTAAAGATCTGTTTTACATTAGAAACAAAATCGAACTCTTGGACATGAGGTAAAAACATACATCTGTATATGATACCCATAGTTTGATTTCTCAACTCTTTTCTGTGTGAATGGTCTTAATCTTCAATATACTCATTCACTCACGCATTTTCTGCAACCGATAATCCACACTAGGGTCGCAGGTACCCAGGGCCTATCCTGGGGTCAGTGGGTGCGAGGCAGAGACTCAACCTGGGCAGGGCGCCAGCCCACCATAGGGCAATCTTTGATACACATGCAGCTATATTTGTAACATTAATGCTTCAGAAAACATATCTGATAGCCTCTAATGTGCCATCACTAGTAGTAATTTCAAACCATTTGTAAATACCTTAAAGTAGGTAATACTGTGCTGCACTGAGGTTTAATAGATGAGTACTAAAATTATGACTTGTTGGAACGGAGGCAGGTCTTGTGGGAGAGTTGTGGGTTCAGTCCTGTTTTTCAGTTTGCCTCCAGAGCTGGTTCAACCAAAACATCAGCCAACTTGAAGTCCTCTTTAAAGGTGCTCTTTAATTCACATAGCAGAGCACTCAACTCCTGAGGCTGCAACAAACACATATCTTTCCAGCTCAGACTCCAACACACAATGCAGAAAAAGGTCTAAAAATTGTTGCACATTTGAAATGTCAGACACAATATAATAATAAATACTTAGCTTCATTATTGGGATGAAGAGGCATCATTTGGCAAGAGGCAACAATATACCAGGTTAACATATCCATAGTTTGACTCTAATCTGTGTTAATCTTTAGCGCAACTTTTGTATCTGCATATGTAACATCAGGGAAAAATGAACATGTCCTGTCACTTTTGGTTGCCGCAGATGTCTTGGCAATCTCTGAAGTCTCATTCGTCATTATGCGGCAGACCATCTTGGACACCACATTCACGAAATCCCCAATGATGTTAAAGATCTCCATAACTGTTTCACAAGAAGGGCGATCAGAGCTCTGGGGTTTCTCGGTTTCATCAGGACAGTCAACCACTGGACGTTTTTCTCATTATAATAGCATCAGCTTTCTCTAGAGTGGAAGGATGTTCATTGACCTCGTTAGAGCAAGATTCTATCAGTGTGGCTGTTTCTGGTGAAAGTTCTGACTTGATCTTCTCAGATCTCAGATTTCGAATCGTGAATGCAGAAGTTACAAAATAACTCACAAAATAAGGTTAATAAAACGGTTAATAAGGTTGTAATAATGATTGTAATAATGATAAAATAGTGTTAAATCTCAGCGTAAAACAAACAGCGCAGTTCTTTTTATCTAGAATGTTTCGCGTTGATAATAATGCAACCTACAGTTTATGTCTATATTTATATATATTTTTCATTTTCTGTTTTTCATTTTTTTTCTATTTGTATCTTATTAGCTTATATCCTTTCTTGTTACAATGAGCGTGCTAATAACACCAGAATTTGCCTCGGGATAAATAAAGTTCTTTCTTATATGATCGTAACCTTCCCCCTTTCTACAGCCATTACATTTTGATGGATGCTGTTTAATGTCTTCTTATGTGTTTAATCCTTACGAAACCACCAGGTGGCGCCAAAGCCACAAAAAATACAAAACCACAAGGATTCTCTCAGCATTTACAACATTATGACACTTATTCAGTCTGATAGCTATAGTGTGATAGCTATAGCATTAAGACAACCAGCAAATTGTAGCAGTCCTGGTTCTCGTAGGATTACAGCAATAGGAAACAAGTAAATAGAACATTTAGTGTTATTTAATATCCTTTCAAAGGTAAAAAGCACCTCAAATTCACACATGTACTTTGGTTTTGCACTTGTCTACTTGTGTACGAACAGTATGCATTTAAAAGAACAAATATGTAGGGTGATTTATATTATATATTATTGCTGGAGTAAAAGAGGTCCTCTCAATGTCATATTTAATACCATTAAACAACCTACAGCTCAGGGGAACAACTTGTTACATTTCATTCACATTTTACTATAAAAGCTTGATTTTAACACAGCATTCTAGTTGCAATAATGCTGTTTAGCATCTGTGCAATGTGTAATTTATTTACGCTTATGGTGAGCAATTATAGGTTTGCATCATTTTAAATATAATAAGATAATAAGATCCTAATTTCTACATTGGTACCATTTAAATAATTTAAGAATATTAATGTTTTTAAAAGTGATACTGAGAAGATGTATCTGACTACTGATTAAAGTGAAACCATAAGATGTTCTGGCTCACCCTCGTGAGCCCTTTACTTTCCTTTACTTTTATTTTTTTCATTTTATTGTTTTAAATAATTCCTGTTCAGCAGCTGGTGTGATAGCAAAAGCCACAAAAAAACAAAACCACAAGGATTCTCTCAGCATTTATTATGACACTTATTCATAAAGACATTTATCTCTGTTAAATTTTCATTATCAGTACACTTGGTTTAATCCAATGAAGTACTGATTGAGGCAGGCCAGGGATTTTAGGGAAACCACAATTAATATTGGGCTTCCACAAGGAAAGGAAAGTGTAAGTCATTTTTCTTTCCTAGATTTGTCAATGTCTCAGTAAAAAAGAAGGACTTCACACAAAATAGATTAAAGAAAATATTTTTGCAAGTGTTTGTTATTGTCTTCTAGAAAATGACAGAGAATTGCATACAATAAACTGGTTCTCTCAACATTTACAACACTGTGCAAATGGCACTATTTCATAAAGGTATTTATCTCAGCAGTGTTTTTTTGTTTTCTGGCAGCAAAAACACACATTAACGTTAGAATAAATGCAAACAAGCCCCTTTGAGCTTTAACCATCTTCACTTTCCTGTGAGGGCTTTCCATAAAAAATTGGAGGAATTTGTATGAATTTCTGCAACTGAATGTTGGACATGAAGAGATTTTCGTACAATAGACAGTGCCATTCATCCCAAAGTTGTTCATTTAGTTTGAGGTTTCTATGCAGGACTCCATCCATGCTTCTGGATCTGAACCTGAGGATGCAGATCTGTCACTGCTTTGTTTATGATCAGCCCTGTGTGCTCCAAGAAGCCAAGCTTCTTGATGAGACCCGCTTTCTCCATGTTGACACTTATACCTACTTCACTACTCTAAAGAATGAAAGTGGCTTAATATCAAATCTGAAAATAAAAGTAATGCTTTATTACAAATCTTATCTTACCTGCACAAGCTGAATGTCCAAGACTTCCAGATCCACAGTGGTGTAACTGCCATACTTTGCACTATGGCTTGGACTATCAGCTCGCATATCACCACTGAGTGCTGCTTCAAATTCTGATGCCTTGACAATCAGTGTTTTTGGTCCCCAGTCCATTTACAAAAAATGTCTGGTTCCATCAGCTGGGTGAAAAGCTTTTTGAATGTACTTTAGAAAACTGACTTAACCTGCAGAGCTGACAGAATCTGGAAGCCTAGATAGTGTTATACTACAAAGTACATTTTATTTAAAGATATTTTCAACTGGGGAGGGGCAAAAAATCAAAAGTCATATGACATCTCACTATATATATAAATGAATGCACCAATATGTCTTAGAAGTTTATTAGGTAAAAAAAGTGAACACAGGCTGATAACCTGCATTGGGGCATTTTTTTGTAAATATACCTTAGAGTTTAAGGATATATAATATTAACTAGCTAAAACATGATTAAAAAAAACATGTTTACATTATAACCACCAGTAGCCTAGAAATAAGCTTAAAGTAAGCAGTTACAGATATTAATTAGTGACACAACACCCTGGTATAGTCAGTGTTTTGCTGACTATCCCAGGGTGTTGTGACTAATTAATATCTGAATATAAAGCCAGACTCACAACTCTAAAATCATCTTAGATTATACATTTTTACTTACCCCTTGAACACTCTGATGGCAGCGTCTCTACCTTTTGTGCAGAGTAAGGAGAATGTGCCTCCCTTCGCAATTCTCACAGCACTCTACAAAGTACTGGGAGCATTCTCTGTAGTTGCATCCTGGAGTGGAACAGAAATTGTTTTGCATCAGAACGCAGGAGTCTAGGATAGTAAGGACTGCTGAGAAGATCACTGAGCTCTCATTCCCCATGGTTGCAGACATGTAAACCACAGGCTTGAATCTGCAAAGCCACCAGCATTGTGGATGACCCCATACCCCCCGACACACACACCACACACACACACATGCTCTTTTCCCTCCTTCCATCTGGCACCAAGTTTCATAGCATCCAGACTTTCATTACCAGGAAGGGGAACAATTACTAACCCAAGGCCATCACACTCACAAATCAGAACTGAAGTACTAATGGTACATCACACACACACACACACACACACACACACACACAGTCTCTGAACTGAACTGCTTCCTTTCTCCCAATCACACTGCACACATAAAGTACATGTTTTTCTAATCTTGTTGCTTTTACCTGCTATTTTTGCACAATTACTTATTGCTGTCTACCCCAAACTTTGCATTCTTTTGGGATTTCTGCACACTTAACTCTGTTGCCATAATACAGTGTAACACTGTTTTCACTCACCCTAGAACTGATACTGCTCCGGTCAACTGCGCTGTATGTTGTCATCTTGAACCATTGCTCGTGTTTTTTGCACTCTCTCTTTAATTCTGCCCGCACTTGTGTCATCTGGTGGTGTTTGTTTCTTTCTTTGTGTGGCACCATGGTAGTAGAGAAATGTTGTTTTATTTCACTGTGCACTGTGTATATGGTTAAAATGACAGTAAACCACCAAAGCCAACATGTGAGTCTTTAGGGAGACCCTCTAGGACAGAGACATCACTCTTCTCTCTGGTCATTTACAATCAAGAACACATAGTTAAGTACCAGATCATGTTTTTGTTACATTTTTCAGTTATATCGCTGGGGTTGCAAAAGTGTTTGTTGGCAATATTAGCCTCATAGCTCCAGTTTAAAGGTAAAGTAAAATCTAGACAGGTAATGACGGATTAGCTAGTTGACATCAGAGATAAGTGAAAATATGTTCACATTTGATTTGTCACCAACTATTGCACAATGAGACTTGGAGGGCAGTAACATCTATTAAAACTAAATTAAAATACAAATATATTTTAAAGGATATATTTTCCAAGATGGCATGGAAGTGCAATGGCATTAACCAACATGGGTCTTGCTGTGTTACCATGAGTTATTTACATGCTTCAGATGGCACTATGTTACAGATTAAAACAGTACAGGTGTACATTTAAACTACACAATAATTAAAAACAAAAAAAAAATGTTATTTACTGTACAAAAAATAAACATAAAAAAGATTATTCAGGGTGAATCCTGAGATAATTGCTGTAAAATTCATAGATTTTACTGTAAGAATATGACACAAGGCTGAAGTTGGCCACTCATTCAGCCGGCTTTGTGAATATGACCAGGTCATCCAAAGAATGTTCTGCTTCAAAGTGTACGCTTCTGTGACTAGAATGAATTGTTGGGCCGTTGGTGGTATGGTGGTGAGCATAGCTGCCTTCCGAGCAACTGACCCAGGTTCGATTGCTGGCCAACGCATGGTTATTTGGTTTGGGCAGCTGGTGGTCTGGTGGTTAGGGAGTTGCCTTGCAATAGGAAGGTCATGGGTTCAAATCCCAGGACTGCCAGTGGCACCACTGAGGTACACTATATGGACAAAAGTACTGGGACACCTGACCATTACACCAACAGGGACTTTTATTATATTGCATTTAAATACATAAACTTGTATATGGAGTTTGTCCCCCTTGGCAGCTATAACAGCTTCCTCTCTTCTTAGAAGGCTTTCCACAAGATTTTGGAGTGTTTCTGTGGGAATTTGTGCCCATTCATTCTATAGTATTTATGAGGTCAGACATGAATGCCTGGCCCACAATCTCTGTTTCAGCCATGTCTTTATGGACCTTGCTTTGTGCACTGGGGCACAGTTATGCTGAAATAGAAAAGGGCCCCCCCAAACTGTGTCCACAAAGTTGGAAGCATGTCGTTGTCCAAAATGTCTTAGTATGCCAAATCACTAAGATTATTCATTTGACGTAAGGGGCCTTGCCCAAACCCTAGAGAACACGTCTGCCCCAATACTTTTGTCTATACAGTATACCTTTTGAGTAAGGTCATGTTCCTACACAGCAGGTGCTGCTTCGCTGGCAGCCCACTGCTTCACTTGGTGGATGGGTTAAATACAGAGAAAGTTCACACTGTGTGCTGTGGTGTGTTCACTCGTGATTATAAGGGCCACATTCCTTTTCTTTACTTTACTTAACTTTATTTTGGATCCATTCTCACCGCACCGCTGAAGAAGGGGTTCACCAAACTGAGACGAACTTCTCCTCGCCTCCTGTCTCCTTGCGCGGCATTCCAGCTGTCTGATGTAACACAACGCTGCATTACAGCCTTACAAATAACTCGCAATTGCTCGTTTACCTTTCTGAAAGGTACGCATCGATTTATATTCTACATATACACAACATATAGCATTCAGTTCGAAACTTGAAACAATTAATTCCCTTTAACGCTGTGAAAATAGATCCGCGGAGGAATATCTTCAAAGCAGGTCTTCGAACTCCAGCCGGAAATGAAGTATGGAAGCAGTAGCCAGTGTGACCTGGGAGTCTAACATGTGTAATCTCTCTCCAACTTTAGACAGCTTCGGACTCCATTGTCAGCACCTCATTGGCTTTAAAACCTGGATCAGACTGTAAATTAAATGTTTTTCAACGGCAGAACGTGTTTGTGGTGAGTGTCCGCGCTGGAAAAATGTCGCTAGGCAACAGGAGCACTTATATTTTTTAACGTTTAATGTTGTGGTGGCTAGCTCGGAGTTAGCTTTGGATGGAATTAACGTGGCTAAATAAATTGTTTCACAAATTTGCAAGTTATATTTAAGTCCAACAACTTATTTACTCGCAAACGAAACGTTTTAAGGCTGTATACGGTGTAAAAAAGTTGTTTTCTATGATCACTTGTTGCTGTTCCCATTACATGGAGTTGCCCTGGACAGCCACTTGTTGACAAGTATGTTTTAAGTGTGTTATAAGTATGATATCAGAAATATACAACACTTTCAGTTATTAAAATATACTGTTTGGGATCTAAAACTGAAGTTTGAGCTAGGTACGAGTGTATGAGGGAGTTAGAATGGCAGATAGCGTACTGTAACGTTAAATGCTACAAATACCTCTGGGCTCTCGTGATCCCTGACATTGTTTCTGCCTCTGACTAATTTCTTAAACACCCATTCTGTTTGCAGTCTCTGCCAAAGGCAAGTATTTGTTTTGTGACTGTCCACGTCCAGGGTTTGTTGTGTTCGTGCTCTACATCAGCAGTTATTGTCACTATAATAAATCTCTGAACGTGCAGCATTTCATGCTCTGGGTTAAATGCAGTCCTTTAGCAAAGATTTCAGCAACGTGTCATATATAAACCTAAAAACCAAGCTGACTTAAACGCTTTTACTTTTCTCTTATAATTCTAGATAACATTTTTACAAAAATATCTATTAGGATACTCTTAGATTTCTGTAGTGATGCATAATATTAGGATTAAGGTTTCTAATGTTACACTAATGTTCTTGTCATTGTCTTACATTATTATTCAGTGTCTACTGTTTTATTATCTGTATCATTTCGTGTTGCACTGAGCATGCTAATGACACGAGAATTTCATTTGGGATAAATAAAGTTCTTTCTTATCTTAGTAATCAGTAATGTAATTCCTGCATTATTCTCTAAAAGTATTCTGTATTAACAGATGACTATTAGCAAATCATTATTTTTAGTAAATAAATGCTTACTTCAGTATATGAGGTAATTTTCCAAATTTACAATACGATTCCTGTAGAAATGACTGTTTTTGTAAGAGCAGGGTGTGAGGATGCCTTAAAACCAGAACGAACATATTTTATTCTTAAAGCTGTGGTTGAAACAGTTGCAGTGATGCTGTTCAGGCAGATGTTAGTTGTCTAGTTAAGAGTTACAGCTGTACTGAAATGGCTCAAGGATTCACTCAGCGCGTCAGAACTACGTGAGTTCAGTCATTAGTTCAAACATTCAGTCACTGCACTGCTGATGGAGACTGTGCTCCCAAACCCAAATCCATAAGAATGCTTCCTAATCTATTTTGCTTCAACTGCTTTTTTTCCTCTCCAGTGATTGTAATTGCCTTATGGAGTTTGGCACACTCTCTGCTGCCAATGGCTTAATATTAAAGTGAAGCAAACTGAACCATTCTGAACACAGAGGTACACGTTACTGGTGAACCATGCCCTTGCCTTTTGGGTTAAAACTTAAGAGGACACGAAGATATACTGTCTCCAGCAAGAGCTGTCTGGTCACACGCATACAGCTGCTTAATGGTGAATTTGTTGAGTTTACACTTTCGGTGGAGAGCACAGGCCAAGAATGTCTGGACGCAGTTGCTCAGAGACTCGAGTTACGAGAGGTATGTATTGTTTTCTGCTGATATTGCTTAGAAACATTTTTTTTACTTGTTAATACGGTTATTATAGTAAAGGCATAGTTTACTTACGGCATAGTCTAAAACAGCCATTTAATGTATGCACACATACTTGCACTTTGCAACTAGCTGCTGTTTAGCTGCATGTATTGTATGTAGGGGTTGGTCAGTAGTAATGCAGAACATACTATCATTCATATTGTTTTGGTCAGAAAGTTGCAAGTTTATTTTGATTTCCAGGTTGCTTTTTTTTAATCAATTGTTAATTGAGTTCTGGCTTCTGATTAGAATGTTGACATTTTCTCGCAACTATTCATTGTATTGTACTTAATTCAGACTGCCTAGACTAAACAGGGTGGTACTGTGTTTTCACAAATTTTGGCAAAATCTCCAGAACATGCAAGTATTTGCTTTTGAATGTTGCATGTAGTAAGAACGCTGAGGGGAGTTTTGCTGTGCCGTCTGTGGCCAAGGGTCACGGAGAAGGCATTTGTTTTTTGTGAGGGTGGCAGGGTTCATCTCTAAGCAACATGCCAACCACATAGACTCATAACTGACTGTCCTCTCTGGCAGTCCGCAGTGCTGCATGGCCTGTAGTTTGAGAAGATGAGGCTGTAGCCAAAAGTCATACACATCAGTCTTATTTCCTTACTCTTCATTCCATATGAATCTTACTGTCACACAGTAGGCAGGCGTTCTGTTATAGAAGCAAGTGAATTACCCTTGAATGTTTTCCAATAAATGAATTACTGTGGAATGTTTTCTGAGTACAAAGACGTCATAAATAACATTTATGCGCAGAGGGATTCCCTGCTACAAATTATTTGCTCGCCCATTCCCAAAACAATAGTTCAGTATCTTCCTTTACCCTGTGAGCCTTACTGACATTCTGATCGTTCTGCAGATAACTTATTTCAGCCTCTGGTACTTCAACAAACAAAACCAGCAGAGATGGATTGATTTAGAGAAGCCACTGAAGAAACAGCTGGATAAGTATGGACTGGAGCCCACTGTATACTTTGGAGTTGTGTTCTATGTGCCTAGTGTTTCCCAGTTACAACAAGAAATAACTAGGTAAATACTGTGCTACAACTGATGAACCCTATCGTCATAGTACATGTTAATTTTACCTTAAAGCTGACAAACAAGCTTTAAATTAACCATTTAATAATTGTTTACCATTATTGATATTTGTACAACCCCTCTCCAACAGATACCAGTATTACCTTCAGCTGAAGAAAGATATTCTGGAGGGTAGGATTCCGTGCTCAATCGAACAGGCAATCCGTTTGGCTGGCTTGGCTGTACAAGGTATACTGACCATAGGTTTTTCAGCTTTTATCAGATTGTTGATGCAGGTATGAATTTGGTCAGATAATATTATGTGAACTTCCTCTCAAGTGTGCAAATGTTTATTAGGACACTGATTATTAAAGTAATCAAACTGGAAGAGTTGAAGGTCTGCAGAGCTAGCTAGACTTGCAGGCTTGACATTTCCGGCTCCAGTTTTTGCCCAGGAGAAGAATCTCAAACACTACTGGCAAAGATATATCTGGCAACACAAGTAACTGGCTTGGTGTAAACATAGCAGAACAACTGACATCACTCACTGTTACAGCCAGGTCTAGATGGCTGCCCCTGTACATCTCACACAAGGGGAAAGAATTCTTCTGTTACAATGACGCTCTTAAGCATTGCCCACTATTTGCACAGTCAGAGTGTCCCTTGCATTGGTGTGATTTGGGTCAGATAGATCAGGTGTTTAACACAGGCTATTTTTATGCGTTAGCAATGCTGTGCATGGGAGCTTATAGCTGTGCTACTTTGGATTGTCAGCATACCTTGAGCAGATTTCTCACAGGATGACTGGAATTGCTGTTTATGTTGGACCACTGTAGTCACAAAAGCTAAATCTGTTTCCTTCCACAGCTCAATATTTCACTGACCATTCTAAAAAAAATCTGCTTGTTGGACAGTTTTGCAAAAACGCCAGTTTACAGTTTCTATGAATTAAGATAAATGCAGTCTCACACCTTGAAACATAAACATAAAGATCAAGTGGTGAGGTTTTTTCTTTTCTTTCTGGCTAATAGCTGACTTTGGAGACTTCAACCGCTATGACTCACAGGAGTTTCTTCAGAAATTTGTGCTTTTTCCAATTGTAAGTATATTGCTTGTACAGGTGTTCTTTTGTCCAGTGTGTGCTCTAGTGTATTGAGTTTTATCCAGTGGTCAGTGTTTTTAGGACTGTAAGTCTTTCTAACTCCCTTCTTCCATCTAGGAATGGATTCAGGATGAACGGGTTGTTGAAGAAGCCACTCAAAAAGTTGCTCTGCTATATCAAAGCTACCGGTGAGGACATTATTAAAACCCATTATTAAAATAAAATTGAGTTTGTTTGCCTTTTGCTCTCAGACGAAGGCAGACAGGACATTCTTTCCCCTTGCTTCTCTAAAGAGGCTTTATAATGCCGTCATCTGGCACCTGTTAACGGTTGCACTTCAGGACCATCTGTTGAGTGTAAGATGTTGATTTACAGCCAAACAGATGAAAAGCAAGCCAACTCGATCAGAGATCCTGTTTTGATCTTATTGCTTTTTTGCCCATTATCTGGTCTGCATTTGACTGTACAATTCTTCAGATGGTTTAATTGCATTGTTTAGCATGACTGATAGAAAACTGGGTAGATTACAAAGATGATCCAAGTTTAACAAACAATGGATTGTCAGCTGTGATGTTGATGTCTTTCTTTGAACGTCCTATCCCACTCGCTCTCGCAGAGGCCTACCAGTCCCAGAAGCCGAGATGCTGTACATGCAAGAAGTGGAAAAGATGGAGGGTTATGGTCAGGAAAGCTTTCAAGCAAAGGTGAACAAGATGCTTTGTTCTGGTTAAACTGTACACATTCAACAGTAAAAGAAGAATATTTAATTTTAAAGCTATTAAAGTTGATTTATTTATTATGGTCTTTATTTATGAATACATATTGTAATTGTTAGGTTGTGGTGTGAGATTTAAAAATACAAGATGTTGTAGTGTCATTGTATTATATCACCGTATATTAACCATAAGATTATGGCATAAGATTGGGACACTACTTGTTCATACATTTGTCATGCTGCATGCTCCAATAAACTGAAAATAGTTTTGGTAGATGTGAACATATAAAATGACTAAGAATATTTTCCATTTGTTTTGCATTTACTTCATTGCAGGATAGCCAGGGTGCAGATATATTCATTGGATCTTGTCTGGATGGAATATGTGTCAAGCACAAAAGTGGCCGACCACCTCTTTTGTTTCGGTACATATGTGTATTTGACACAAACTAGATAATTTAGTTGCCAACTGCATGTTTATATGTTCTCTGGATACATTTGGGTGCATTCAAGTAAACATGGCTGTTGAATGTCTGTGTTTTTCTCTATGAAGATGGAATGACATTAATAACATGACTCACAATAAGTCCTTCTTTGCCTTGGAGCTGGCCAACAAAGAAGACACCATTCAGTTTCAGACTGTAAGTTCTGTAATGGCTGTGGCACTTCCATTCATTATCTCAGACATTTCAGATTTTTTTCTTTGCTTAAAATAGCTCAAAGCCCACAGTTAGCCCTTCCAGCTACGCACTCCTACTTTTATTAAATATGTGTGTCTGCTTGCATATAGTGTGTCTACATGTGCATTTAAAACATGCAGTTCCTAAAATGTGTAGCTCTTTAAGTCACTGTTGTCAGCTCAGTACAATAAAACTTTGTTATAGAGGTTTGTGTGTCTTGAATGTTTTGGTTAATGTGTTTTTCGTCTCTTTTAGGAGGACATGGAGACTTCCAAATATGTGTGCAGAATGTGCCTGGCGCGGCACAAGTTTTATAAGATTAACAAGAGTAGTCTGTAAGTGTGGATTCCAGTCAATCCCATTAGTCAGGTTGTGTGTGTGTGTCTGTCTGTCTATGGGCGTCACTCTTGGTGGCTTCATCCCTGTCCCTTTCCTGTCTCCAGAGAGGAATCTGATGCCCCGCCTTCTGAGGGCTCCCAGAAGTCCATTCTCACTCTATCATTTCCTCGCTTTCCAATGCTCTCACGTCCCTCTCTGCCTTCTAACAAGGGGTGAGCAAGACTGCTTCAGCAGTCACCAATGCTTTCCGCTTAGAGGCCTCCCAGGGGTGCAGCTGCCAGAAACATTTGTACACATTTCATCCCCTCTGTTTATCATGCAAATCTGTCAATGTCTGCTGCACTATCAAATCAAATTTTATACAGAGAAATTGAGGTAAACAATTTAGTAGTGTTTTTACAAGTAATTGCCATCAAGAAAAGCTGCCCTAACAAACATGATTTTATTCCACCATTTACTATGTCTTTCTGTTTCATGTTTTCTATAATCTTCTCTTGAAAGATGTCTGTTTTCATGTGAATTCAGTTAGTCTTGTATATGCTTGCAAAAACTACAGTAGACACACTGTTCCTATGTTTTTAGAAACCCTGCTGTTCCCTCAGCTATCACAGAGGGTTACAGTTGATGGTCTGCACAGTGTTTTTTTTTTTTCACTCTTACTTTTTTTGACAGCCAAACTCAACCTGCCCCTGTGAACCCTGTCAGACAGCGCTCCTCCACAAGAATTTCTCTGGTAGGCATGATCTAAATAATTCACTGCCTAGACTGCATTTGATGCTTGCCATGTTATTCGCTTTTCTGGACCTTGCCACGGAAACGGCTGCTTTACCAGCTATGTTCATGTGATTTGGCTTTGATTGTGTCTCTATACTGAAGAAAGAAAACTTTATATTGGTGTGTTCAACAGCAGTTGGAGTTTTAAAATAACTATGTATATGTAAAGGAAAAAAAAAACAAAAAAAAGATTTACAGCACCAGTATACTGAGCTCAGAACTTGAACAGTCATCTTGTTGCTTTCTCTGCAGCCCAAACCTCAGGCCTACATGATGCCGCCACCACCCCAGCTACACTACAATGGCCACTACACGGAGCCTTACACGTCTTCTCAAGGTAAGCCAATATACAGTAAACCCCCTAGTTTTATGTGGATCAGGAGTCGCGGATTCAGTCACACACATTGTTTTTTTGAGAACTGAACGCATAGTTTTATGCGGAAATCCCCACAACGCGGAAACTGCAAATATCCTCCGCCTTTTTTTGCTTTTTTTGTGGCAATAAATGTATTTTTTCTGGATGTTTTCACACAAGAGGACTCGGGGCAGGCTGTAGCCGACATGGAAGCAATTTTTTTGAATTCCATACCAGGGTTGAGCCCACGCACTCCGAGTGCGATTTCTCTGCGTTGCAAGCACTCGGACACTTCAAACTCCACAGTTCGATTGATCTCCAGGATACCTTTCCAGCAAGTCCTCATTTGTTGTTTTTGCCCATCAGGGGTTTTCCCCTGAAAACTCTTCACCTCGCCGCAGTGTCCCAATACTTTCGTCCCGCGACCTTCCGAGTTGCAGGAATTCTCGGCGAGGAGTTTAAATTTAAAGAGGTGAATATGGTTTTAACTTTACATTTTCTTTAAGGGTAATGCATTAAAATGAGTTTAAAATTAAATTAATATGGAGCAGCTGGATGGCCTAGTGATTAGGGCGTTGGCCCTGCAATCAGAAGGTTGGGGCTTCGATCCCAACTGCTAGTGTCACTGCTGAGGTACCCTTGAGCAAGGTACTGTCCCCGAGCAACCCTCGTTGGCAGCACCCCACTGCTTCACTTGGTGAATGAGTTAAAATGCAAAGAAAGAATTTCACATTGTGCTGCGTTGTGTTTACACGTAACTATAAGGGTTCATAAAATGAACATAAAAAAAAATATTTGGGGGCATATTTAGAGTTTACACTATAAAACTAGGCATTTTTTTAACCAAAACACAACAAGCGGTTTTTCACTATACGCGGGTGCTCTTGAAACGCAACGCCCGCGAAAAGCGGGGGATTACTAATACAAGTATCTTGTGCTTGCTTGGGGACTTCCTTGTAAGTTGTAAACCTGACAGGTTGCTCCTCCTTCTTCTCTCTTACAGATAACCTTTACAAGAACAATCAGAATGGGTACTACTACCATTCTCAGACCAGTTTGGACCGTTCCCCTCATGAGTACAATGGACGGATAAGGAACGGCAGTGTGTACAGTGCTCACAGCACCAGCTCCCTCAACAACCCACAACACTACCTGCAGCCATCTCCCATGTCCTCCAACCCCAGCATCACAGGCAGTGATGTCATGCGGTCTGATTACGTGCCCTCTCATCGTCACAGTGTCCTTATTCCGCCTTCTTACCGCGCTACACCTGACTATGAGACGGTTATGCGTCAGAAGAACCGTGGTATGATGCCTGCGGCGGAACGCCAGAGTCACTCCATGAGGAACCTCAACATTGGGAACTCCTATGTCTACAGCCGACCTGATCCTCTGGTCTACAGCCAGCCTGAGATCCGTGAGCATGGCGCAGCTCAGTATCATCTCAACTATAGTTTCCACAGCCCCTCGCCCTATCCCTATCCCACTGAGAGACGGCCCGTGGTGGGTGCCGTCAGTGTGCCTGAACTTACAAATGTGCAACTGCAGCAGGCCCAGGAATACCCTGCCCCTAACATCATGAGGACTCAGGTGTACCGGCCACCACCTCCGTATCCTTACTCTCATCCCCGACCGGCCAACAGCACCCCAGACCTCTCCCGCCACCTCTATGTCAGCAGCAGCAACCCAGATTTAATAACTCGACGAGTGCACCATTCGGTGCAGACCTTCCAAGAGGACAGCTTGCCAGTGGCTCACTCACTACAAGAAGTGAGCGAGCCGCTCATCACCACCCGTCACACTCATATGCAGAAACGAAACTCTATAGAGATTGCTGGCCTAGCCTACGGCTTGGATAACATGAGGCTGAAGGAGAGAGCTGTGTCCCTCTCTGCTGCTGAGGCTCCCGCAGTTGTCCCTCCCATTGCCCCTGCAGCCTCTGCCTCTGACCTCAATGTCTTCCTGGAGAGGACCAACACTGAGGTTGGAGTCATAAAGGAGGATGTATGTTATGGACATAAAAAGTCTCTCTCTGACGCCACTATGTTGGTCCACAGCAGCGGAGAAGAAGAAGAGTTTGAGGATGACAGTGGCCGGCACACCCCACAGTCTCAGGATGCAATTGCTGGTCCAGAGCAACACAGAACTGTTCTGGGACATCCTCTGATGGAGCCACCTCCACCTGCTTATCCCTTCTCCCCCAGCCTGGATCCAGTCCTTGCTAGCCCACTGAGCTTCCAACCTCAGCCTCAGATCCGCGAGCAGGACGAACCAGGGCCTCTGTTTTCGCTTACTGAGGCTGCTGCAATCATGCCCTCAGTTTCAGAGGGTGACTTGAGCACCCAAGGACGATCAAAACAAAAGGTTCCAACAATTAAAAAGAGACCAGTCTCTGATGTGCCTGCTACCAGAAGGAACATTGAAGGTCTCCCACCACATGTAAGTTCTTCTCCTTTGTATTTATGTTTAAAGTTCCTGGTATTTAGAAAGCAAAAGTATGTGATGTGTGCAAGTTTCAGGGAGTATTTTGTATGGAATTTGGTTCCATATAGTGATATGATGATAAACTGCACTTGGTTTCCTTCATGTACATTTATCTGTTTTATGCAAACCAAAAAACTGTGCTCTATTGCATGGCAGGATATTAATAACTGATGCAGCAGCCATTTGTTACCACTAAGATGTTTTTATCTGGTGCAAATGCAGAAAACCAGGTTGTTTCTGGACTGATCAGTAAACAGTATACCTAACATATGACAACATGAAGAATGCAGCCAAACAGGTTAACCGGCACAGTGAGCTACATTCCACCAAGCATAGAGTTTGTACACGGCAGTGTTCTTTCTTGCATCATAGAACTAGTATCCAACTGCACTCTCTCAATCACACTGTTCTCACACAGGGTATGAAGAAAGGAGTCCGTTCCGAGATAAAAAAGATGGGCCCACTTAAGCTGGCGGCCCTCAATGGACTAACGCTAGCTCGAATGCCTGTGCCGGACGAGGGCAAGGATGAACCAGGGAAGGCCTCCAACGATGAAAGGGTAGGAGTCCAGAATGTCTCACTACTATTTTATTTATATTCATGTCTGTGAAACTTGTTAAAAACCTGTTGTAATATTCAGCAGTCAAGTGGTTGTCAAGTGGTTGTTGAAAGCTTCCATTTATAATTTAGACTTTAACACGATATACTTCACAATAATCAAATTATAAAACAATTTATCAAACAACAATTATCAAACACATTTTCTAACAACAATGATCAAAATCAAACAATAAAGGTCTTGAATGTAAGGACAATGTCCCTAAAATTTCCTTAAGTGAATGTAGAAATATCGATACATTTTTGCCACATAACCCAGTGATAGCTGCAAGGAATTTTAATTTTCTTAGTGATGAAAAAAGTATCTTAGTTTTCACAATCAGAACTGTGGAAAGTAGTTCTTTGGGAATTTGTGTGTTTCAGTGTAAGCTCCTGGAGCAGAAGTTGGAGCAAGGAAAGGTGTTTACAGAGTATGAACAAGTGCCAAAGAGAATGCCCAATTGTGAGTGCAGCATTGCACAGCTGCCTGAAAATGCAGAACGGAATCGCTTCCAGGATGTGCTACCCTACGACGAGACACGTGTGGAGCTTGTTCCCACTAAAGAGAACAACACAGGCTATATCAACGCCTCACATATCAAAGTAGGAACAGCAATATGTCATATTATAGCTGTGAAGATTTATTTACAGTATTGAATATTTTCTGTTCATTCTGTCTTCAGTTTTTGCTGTCTTTAATCATTTCTTCTCTAAATGTCGTTCTGCCATGGATTCTTGCTATCCATCCAATTGTAGTTTTTGTAGTATTATTGACTTTTACTATGTGCTGAAGGTAGATCCACCTGTGTGGAACTGGGAATTCATACTGTTTTGTGTACTTTTTTAGGTTACTGTAGGTGGGGAGGAATGGAGCTACATTGCATCCCAGGGTCCCCTTTCCAGCACATGCCAAGACTTCTGGCAAATGGTTTGGGAACAAGGTGTTGCCATTATCGCCATGGTTACTGCTGAAGAGGTGTGTCTTTTAGCCATATTTGTGGCATCAGTCTAAGCACATGACTTTCTGGAAAGAGCTGGTGTATTTCTCAAACACGTTTATCCAGTTAGGCTTTCTCTTTCCCTGTTGTCTTATTGACATCACACATTCTTGCGGTCTCCTAACCCACAGGAGGGAGGTCGCGAAAAGAGCTTTCGTTACTGGCCTCGTCTAGGCTCCCGTCACAACACAGTCACATACGGACGTTTTAAAATCACCACACGCTTCCGGACAGACTCAGGCTGCTATGCCACCACAGGCCTCAAGATTAAACATCTTTTGACGGGCCAGGAGAGAACCATCTGGCACTTGCAGTACACAGACTGGCCTGACCACGGCTGTCCTGAGGACTTCAAAGGCTTTTTGTGTAAGTTAAATGTGGATACATTTGGATTGTTGGAATTGGAGCAGGTTAATTTGAATGGAATTCTGGCTTCATTAATTTAAATGACAAATAGTTGGAAAACTCCTTACCATTTCAGATTGTTTCATTTATATGATTTATAAATCACAAGTATCAAGCATATACTTCACAAATATTTCTGGGATTGTGTATAAAAGTTTGCTTCCACTGAAAATGATGTCCTGAAAATTCAATAGGACTGTTCTGTTAAACCCCGTTGGTACAGAATTGTCTCAGTAAAATGCTCTAACTTTGTGTCCTAGCATACTTGGAGGAGATTCAGTCCGTGAGGCGGCACACCAACAGTACCAGTGATCCAAAGAACACAAACCCGCCAGTGTTGGTGCACTGTAGTGCAGGGGTGGGGCGCACTGGCGTAGTTATTCTGAGTGAGATCATGGTAGCCTGTCTGGAACATAATGAGGTATATACACACTTTGTTTAATCTGGCATGAATGCTGGAAAGGTCCCTTTGTCACATTCGCGAGAACATGAGACACAACATTAAGGTTGACTGAATTCAAATTTCTGTTGTCAGTAGTTAAAGGGAAGCTCTACAGATTATTCCGAATATCTGCATAATTCCGTTGTTGAGATACAAGCAAAGTGGTTCAGAGTGTTTTCATTTAAAACGGTTAAATGTAGAAATATTTACAAACTCTGAGGTTATTTGTGTTGGTGGTGATAGGAATTCAGAATAAATAATAAACACATTCTCTGCCAAAATCATATTTCAAACTATTTAAAAAAAAAAATTGAGGCAACAGGCACTGTATTTGTAACCATTTCCATTTGACTTTGTGATTTTTCCACCAAGGGCCTGTGTGATGGCAAGTGTTCATTCCAATCAAGCAGAAAAACACCTGATTCCACTCCATTCAATTGGTTTCAGCCTTCAAACAGTTGATTATATCTACTGCTGCTTTACTGGAATCAAAATCTGCACTCACACTGGCCATTTAAAGATAAATTGAACATGTCTGCCTTAGAGGTCTTAGACTCTGTCACTACTATTGTGAACAGTTCTGAGTCTCAAGAGCAAAGCATTTCATGTCAAATCGCTCTGGATTACTTTGTTTACATCTTAACTATTTCATTATGCGTAAATGTAACACTTTCCTCCCCTTTAACAATTCCCTTTCAAAGCAGATGATAAACAATAAACAGAGAGTTATGCTATAATTTAATTCATTACACTCTGTTTTTCTAGATGCTGGACGTCCCTACTGTTCTGAGGTTGCTACGACAGCAACGCATGATCATGGTGCAGACCATATCCCAATATACCTTCATCTACAAAGTCCTTATACAGTTTCTACGAAATTCCAGACTTATATAAGCTCGGCTAACCTGCCACAGGCATGAAAGATGTTCTGTGATAACTGGAGCAGCCCCTCAAGGGACATCTTACAGAGGGTGCCTAAGGACAAAGTTGAATGGAGCGGTCCCCTCAGCCCTGCTTTTGAGCACTTTCTCAGAGTATTAGTGGAGGTGGCAGAGCTCAGACGAAGGAAACCAGCGTATGTTCTCTTTAATCAGTATTATTCAGAGATTTCACTGTGGAATTTTAAAATATAATTATGCTAAGGAATCACAGCACTTTTACTGTATATAGCAGATAACACTAATGCATCTTTATTGTTATATGTACAACAATATTGATTGGGTTTTTTAATGTTTTATTTTTTTTTCTTAATGGCTATCTTGGTTGATAGTTTTGAGTGAAGGTTTACTGAGTTGAAATGAAAATTAAGGTCACAGTGTTTAAAGTTCAGTGCAGGTGTAAGTTTAAAATAAGGGGTGTGTCAGTGCATCCTAGGATGGCTGCATTCCTCAGAGCTAATTTTAACTACGTGGTCAGAATGAAGTATCTATAATGATAAATGGCTCTTACAGTTTTTACACTTACACGAGTCATGATGAACAGATTATGTGCAAGTTAGAACACAGCCAAAGACAGCTTACAGGTGTTACATATATATAGAAATTCAGATTGCAGACACAACTTTTTAATGTAGTGCATTGCATTAAAATAATTTATATTCTTTATGATGTATCATTTAAGATTTATTATGCCCAAGCCCCATTTCCTTTTTTTTTTAAATAGTATATCCACTTATGCTATACTTTTTACCAGGATGCTAGACCTGTTGCAACCAAAGAGTTGTCAGACTTGAATTTTGGATTCTTTGAATTCAAAGACACAGTGGTTGTCTTTTACATTTACTGTTATAGCCTTGCTCATTAGACACATGACAATTTTAATGATCTACCAAAGAGAATCTTTCCTTCTGAGATCTGAGACAATTAAGGATGTCTTCAAACACTGAAACATTTTGTTTCCTATGTGTGAGAGAAACTAAAGAAAAAAACAGGCTGTATAATGTTAAAGAAATAAAGTGCCATGTTCTAGTTTAATTCCTATGTGTACGAATGACCCTTTAAATTTTTCAGGCCTTGATGCGAGCAGTTGTGGCCTGTTTTACCTACATTCCATCACAGGGTTTCCGTGTGTTTCCAAACCAAAACCTGTTTGCATTGTGTGCCATTTGAGCAAAGACCTTGACTTTTTTTTTTTTTTGAGGATCCAACCTTTTTTTTTTTTTTTCTTTCTTCTTCTTTTATAAAAGCTCTCAGCACCTCAGTGTGATCAACATGGTTTGTGGGCTCCACTTCAGTACCATCTAAAAATGCTCCCATGTTTTTAGACAAAAACATAAGTGACTGTCATCAGCTCTGCATCAGGCCAGCTTTGGACAGCCTTGTGCAAGTTACAAACAATGTGAATCCTAAAATTTCATCCAAAATATCATTGTCTTATCCATGTTTTATCCTTTCAAGGCTGTCTTCATCATCAGCGAGTTGTATTTGTTTTAGAAACGGTGTAGTACAGCATGACCATTGGCCATAACAGTTAATCTTAGGAGTGTTTTGTTACACCCACACAGCTCCTGCGAAAATGACCACATTCGTAATAGCAGAGATCTGACCTTTGCTGTGCATCTGCACACAAATCGATTCGATTTTAATATATCTAGTTATAGGTTCAAAAGGCTTTTTAGTTCAATTTTCCATGTACAGGGCTAGTTTTCCCAACTAAATATCATCTTGGACAAAAAAAGACAACTTGGAGGCTTTTTGGTGTCTAAGGCCAAATTTAACCAATTTGTGTAAGACAGGCCTATTAATTCAGTGTTAAGGAAAATCTGCATAAGAGAAACTAGTCCAGAGTCTTATTTTTGTTAAGAAAAACAGAATACACTGGGAAAAGCATCTTAATTTTCCAGAACTTAATTTTTGTTATTTTGTCATCAACTTTTGGTATAGAAGCAAATGGATTTGCAAAAACTTAAGTTTGATTGTCCTATGCGTTACCTCAACTCACATGTTATGTTTCAGGATGAGGGCCCCCATTGTATATAATTGCACACTGAGGTAATGGAAATCTTTAGCTTTTAAGCCAGTTCCCAACAGATTGTAGGAGATCTGACTCCTAATTAGATTTGTGGTACAGTTGGTTGAGAGGGAAAATTAGGATAATGGATAATCATTTTATAAGAATTATAGCACAAATATTTTAGCCTTTTTAATTGTTAAATACACAAATTCTGAACTTTTTGTACAAATTCGTAACTCTTTTAAACTTTTAAAATGAGACATGACTTTGCAGGCTGAAGAGTTTTTTTTTTTTATTTTTACGAGGAAAAAAGCTTCTGAAAGGGCAGCTTGTCTTTCATTTGTCTCGGAGAGATTAAACGTATGTTTCGGCAGAAGTCACAGATCACTTTTATCCTCCAAATTAACTCTATATTGCATGTCCATGCATTATCCAGGTGAGCTAGGTCTATTTGTGCTGAGACAAACTACTGTCACTAGGTGAGATTCACGTGGCCTGCTGGTTAACTTTATTGCCATGTGGATTAATGTGGTGATAACATGGATGTATCATAGACCAATTTCACATTAGTGAACATGCATGTGTTCCAAACTAATTGTGATATCCCCGCCAACCTCATTTAGCTGTTACCAATGGATAAAACTCATTTTTGTAACAATTTCTTCAACATAACATATCAATTTACCCAAAATTTGAACAGTATAATTGCCGGTTTTGGTTGCATTTGAGGCTGCCTCACTGATGTGAAATATCTCAACTATAATAGGATCTCAAATGTGTTTTATTATTGTATTGAAAAAGAAGTGAGTTGTGTCCCAAAATCTGTGCTTTGTTTACCCTTGTGAAATTGGTCGACAGGAAAACTGGATTCATGAGTTATTGCTTTCAGTTGAATCAGATAAATAACCTCTGAACCTACCTTCATAGTGTTTCTCCGTTTGTAGTTTACATCTATACTGGAAACTATTGTGGATTTTAAAGAGTGTCATGAGTAAAAGATGATTTGATTATGAAAGCCCTTGTTAGGGCCTGTTTAATGTTTTATAATATATGTGAATTAATATTGTATACTGTTTATATAATTGATTTGTAGTCTTATTAAAAATTAACAGAAAAATCAATTCACTTTATGCCATTAGGAATACCGTTCCCCCAGATCAACCATTGTTTTTCATCTCATGGACTGGTGTAGCCTAAAAATTAGGCTATAAATCAGAATTTATATTCCAGTGTAAATGGCCTGTCCAGAGGAAAAAATTCTTTAAGTAAAAATTTTGAACAGTATTGTTTCTGTGTACTTTTTTTATTACAAATCTTTATTAAGAACGTGCTGTCTTTGCTGCTTGTATTTGTCATTCACATTCCTTCACTAAGCAGAATTCCATGAGAGTTTGTACTGCATCGCATTTTCCTTGAGAGGTGCATGATGAATAAGAAATTTAGTCAGAGGTGGAACTCTGTGCTTAACTCAACTGTATTACTTAATACAACTTAAGCTATAGTGACATTAATGTAGCCAGGTGGTGCCAGATAATGCTTAATATAGAATTGACATGGGACCAGTACAGTCTTCCTATGCAAAACCGAGGTTACTCCTAGAGACCTCAGCATGGTGAGGCAGCAATAACTGGTGCATGCAAGAGTTATTTTGCGTTGCTGGTGGTTAGGAAGTTGCTCCTGCTATCAGAAGGTTGTGGGTTTGAATCCCAGGCCTGCTTTTGACACCACTGAGGTACCCTTGAGCAAGGTCCCCACACTGCTCTCTAGGCTCTCACATAAGTGAATGGGTTAAATGGATCGAAACAATTTCACATTGGTTACAATGTGTGCTGAGCTGTGGTGTGTTCACATGTGACTATAAGGGCAATTTACTTTACTAATAAAAAGACAACAGGAAGATAGGTGCATTTATTTAAGTCTACTTCATAACTGCTAGCCTGATTGTTGTACCCTTTGTCTGATGTTGGGTCAACAGTTTAGATCAGTCCAAGGACTGCATTCAGCAACAAGATTAGTATGGCATGATACTCTTGTTAGATAATTAGTTCTGGATCACAAATACCACCCCATCTCAAACCAAGGATGGGATGAATGGAGCTCCATTACTCTTCTCTGCTCCAAATCCTAATCCTGGAAAGACATTAGGCACATGTGCAGCTGTTCCAGAGCATAACACAGTACAATGCTTCTTCTATGGAGATATAAGCTGTATATAAGCTGTGCAGTATCAGTAATGGGTGCAGCTGAATCCACTAATTAGATAGATTACTGATCGGATGCATTACTAATTATTGTGGATACTTTTGGACAGTAGTAGTGTATGTAATGAAAATAAGGAGACTGCATAAGGAAGATCCTTGTAGGGCTTTTGTAAGATACACTAAATGGACAATACTGAGTGTTGAGACACCTGTTTTTCAGCATTTGGCCCCTTCCAGAGAAGAGCAGTCTTAATGCTTCAACATACCAAGACATTTTGGACAACGCCATGCTTCCAACTTTGTGGACACAGTTTGGGGAAGAACCTTTTCTATTCTAGCATGACTAACTCTACAGAATGAATTGGCACAAATTCACACAAACACTCAAGCTTTTCTAGAAGAGTGGAAGCTGTGATAGCTGCAAAAGAGGGGACCAACTCCATATTAAAGTCTGTATTTAAAGTCCTTAATCTCCTTAATGTCTAATACTTTTGCCCATATAGTGTATGTTCTAAACATTACCCAGCTCATTGTACCGCATTGCCATAAGGAATTCTCCAGCCGCTCCTCCTGCAGCATTTATAGGTGTCTATGTGACACATTCCAAGAGGTGGCAGTAAAAGAGATTTCGGCTTGGGTTTTGTGCGTTGCCGACATAAAGAAAGGAAGAAGAGAAAGAACCTATCGTCGGGGACATGTGGAGAAAAAAAACAAACTCTGTGAAGAGATAAAGCCCGTTAGAGGGTCTAAACCTCAGAGCTGGGGGTGTTGTGGGTTTAGACGTTGGTTGTACTGGAAACAAGACGTCCTTAGTTACAGCGGTGCTACACTACAAACAACGAGACGAGGATAAAAATTTGATTACCGGCGATCTGAGGTTAGATTGCTTTATTAAAACAGGAACACCGGCCACGAGCTAAACCAACTGGGGGAAACACGTCTGGAAGGCCCTTCGGGAACTTAGTTAGCCAGCTTAGCCTAGCCAGACGCAGGTTTGGGGTGTCTTTTTGAAGCTAAGAGGACATTTCTCTCCACCTCTACTCTCTGGCTCTTACCATACTGAGCAGCCATGGCTTGTGGGGCTACCCTGAAAAGGACAATGGATTTCGATCCGTTGCTGAGTCCCAGCTCGTCGAAAAGAAGAAGATGCGCACCGGTGTCGTCGTCCTCCTCCTCCGCCTCTTCTTCATCACCCAGAAAATACCTCCGCCATGAGCCGTCCCCCTTCGGAGAGGTGTCGACCACCCTCACCACAGGTCAGCAGCTCTCGTATCCATGTTAATAACAACCAAACAATTCACCAGTTAAACCAGATTTATAGTGGTGTATAACACTCCCATACTAGGACAGTAGTCCTTAACTACTGACACTGCCTGAATTTTGTATGATTCTTATAAGAATCTCTGTACTGTCACTATATATGGATCCTTTAGGAATCTCTGAACCACCAATATATATATGGTTCTTGTCACTATAAATGATTGCTATAGGAATCTCTGTACTATCACTATATATGATGCCTGTCACTGTACATGATTCCTATAGGAATCTCTGTACTATATGTGATTCCTATAGAATTATCTGTACTGCCAATATATATTTCCTGTCACTACATATGATTTCCATAGAAATCTCTGTACAATCTGTACAGTTGAGTTCTCTGTATTATCACTATATATGATTCATATTGGATTATCTGTATTATCACTATAGATGATTACTATAGAAATATCTATACTACCAATATATTTGATTCCTGTTGGAATGTCTGTACTATTAATATGATTCCTGTAGGAACCTCTGCACTATCACTATGTATGATTCCTATAAGAATCTCTGTACTATCATTATCAGTTTGTCTTCATAAGAGTCCTACGATCTGATCAATACTAAATTGAACCTTTTATACGGATTTTCAATGGTGTATTACTGTTTGAATTCTGGCATCTGTTGGTGATTTTCGAAAACAAGGCCCTCTGTTGCATACAAGATACATAATACTGACCTACTTATTCTTTAAACAGAGCAAATCCTTCATAACATAAAGCAGGAGTACAAGCGCATGCAGAAGAGGAAGCATTTGGATGGAAGCTTTCCACAGAGCGAGGCTTGTTCTCTTGACACTCAGTCTCACTCATCCATGTTGAGTGGATCCAACTTTCCAGGTGAGCTGTGTATGATCTGCTGTCCTGGCCTGTAAGCCACTCTTTCGGCTGTCTGAACATGATTTGACTCATAATAATAAGGATCATAATGTCATGTAACGCTTCAGTTGGTTGCATTGGTTGTTGTCAGCTCTGGTGTAACTTCATAGCATGATGAAAACATATTTATTACACCATTGGCTATGCCTAACACGAAACTCTTATAGATGCATCCTCTGGGGCTGTTTCACCGACGAGGAGAGAACAGCCGCTGTTTACCTTGAGACAGGTCGGAATGATATGTGAACGTCTCCTAAAAGAACGTGAAGAGAAAGTCCGAGAAGAATATGAAGAGATAATGTCTTGGAAGTTGGCAGGTTTGTAATTAAATTACATCCCTTTAATGACCATAAAATCCTTTAGGGTGAAAAGACACTATACTTGCAGAAAAAGTACATAATACATTTATATAAACAATACATTCATATCAAATCTATTAAGCTTCAACATGAGCTGTTTCAATGTAGCACTTCACTTAAGACAAGTATCCAAAAGTAGGCAATCATGTTGAAACAACTCACTCTACTAACCCACGGTAAGATTTACACAGCTAACATGACCTCACACAATGGGCTAGATTTCTTACAGGACTGGATCAGACTAATTTGTTCTGTTTCAGATATCTGATCTTGGAATCGGATCTGTCATCTCTTGTTACTAGAATAGAATGGAAGGAATAGGTCAGACAACATTTTTCAAGCAATGTGAATGTTACTTTATTTTAGCATATTGCCTGTGAATTCTGAAAACTGTCTTTGGACCTAAAAGTTGGTTATGAAATAATGTTGGGACTGTTAAACTACACCATATGAAATTCAACTAATATTACAGTTGATTTAAAAAAATTCTCATTTAAATGAAAAAAGTCAAATAACTGCAAAGGTTAAATTTACTTAGTTCTTTAGATGACTTAATAATAAGGTGTAATTAAGTGTACTTGATCTCGTATTCTGCAGCCTTTGTTACATTCTGCTTTAATTGATCTTTGTTACAGAACAGTATGACACCTTTGTGAAGTTTACACATGATCAGTTAATGCGGAGATTTGAGGAACAACCTTCAAGTTGTAAGTATTGTTTTTCTCTTGCCCCAATTATCCCCAGGGCACTCTTAAACACATAATTGAACAGAATTCGCATGTTATTACTTAAGGCTGACATGCATTTTCTTTTCCCTTTAAAGACGTTTCTTGAGAACACCACCGCTGCACCAAGATTCCGTTTGAGCTGAATGTCTAATGACATCACAGACCTGGTTTGAAATAAAACTGCTACAGTGACACTCGTGCTGACAGAGGCTGTCTTTAGAATTTGTCAGTAAATATTATTGTTCCTTGTGAACCTGGGTGCTTCCTCTTGTAAATGTATACGGACCTTTTATGTCTGTTATTCTGACGGTGGCCTACTTATAATCTATACCATGAGCCTTCTCTCACATTTTTGCTCACATTCCAGAATAGTCTTTGTTATTCGTAGCCTATACAGTTTATCAAAGCTGATTACCATGCGTTATTTTCTGGACAGTTATTTCACATGTGCATAGACGTTATGAATAACATCCGTATATTTGCCAATATTTTCCTGTCCTAGTCCTTGAGAACTCTGTACTCCACAGATTGTTTTTTCCCTTCTAACACACCTGATACAAAACACTTGAACATTGGAGCCCAGTCACATGGGTTTGGAGCAGAGAAGACTAGACTTTACAGTGCAGCGATTCTCCAGGACTGACGTTAGGAAGCACTACTCTGTGTTATATAATGAGCTCATGACACTTTCCTAATATACTCCTGTTTTTTGTTTTATTTTCCTATGTATTGCTATAGACAAACCCAAGCATTAAAAGCATTTTATTAATAAGCGTGTGTGCACAATCATTTTTGTTCATGTCAAGTGTTGAGTTCTTTTGCTGTTTTGGCTACACTGAGATTTTTCCACTGGGAGCATAACACTGTTGCAGGTGTGGAAAAAATTTAACCTAGCAAAGCCTTTCTAAGTGTATGTAAGTCTTTTTTCCAGATAATTCTGGACTATTCATGCTGGTCCATTCAATATTACTTTTATGCACAATTTAAAGGACAGCTGCTGCTTTGATATAATGTAAAAAAATGTTCCGACAATTAGTATTGGTACCAAATCCTAGAACACTGTGCAATACACAATTTTTTTTAGCAATTTATGGATACATTCAGATGGAAATGTTTTATATATTATGGATTTGTGGACTAAAAGTGTTTCCTTTGTCTACTAAATTTCATGAACTGATGACCCTCAGCTGCAATAAAGTGAAAAGCTGGCACTATATGTGCAAGTAGTACACATCTGTTTATACATATTCTATGATGGCTAGTGGCCATGTCGATGCAGGATGTAACCAGGTTTCAAGATTACTATGGATGAAATAAAGTTCTCACCCTCCTTAAAACAAAGAAAACTACCAGGCAGTCATTTAGTCTTCCTGGCATTAAAATAAGAACACACCAACACTGTACACATCAAAATGAACTTCCCTCAGATTAAGTTCAAGGCTACCGAATGTCCTCAAAGCACATAATGTCCAAACTCTTCAGCTGAGCTTTTAAATGGATGTCACAGGGGGTTTTCACAATGTTGCATGTGCTTATGAATTGGGCCCATTCATTTTCACACCGAAGCAGCTGGTGGCCTGGTGGTTAGTGAGTTGCTCCTGCGATCAGAAGGTCGAGGGTTTGAATCCCAGGACTGCCAGTGGCCTCACAAGGTGCCCTTGAGCAAGGTACCATCCCCACACTCTGCTCCCTGACCACTCCACCAACCCCCATTCCTCCTCAAGCCTCTCACAGCCAGACATAAAATATTCAGGCCATGTTCTGGTAAGTGTATTATGCCAAATTGTGATCTACACCAAAATCTTTAATTTGGTTTAGAAAATCTGTATTTTAGATACAATTCCAGTTTGAGTGACTGGATTAACAGGGATAAGTGGTAACTTCACTTTGGCTGATGTGTTTTAAATATCCCCCTATAATTGCCATCTTTTGTCCAAGCAAATCGAAAATATAGTTTTATTGAGAAAGTAAACAACAATTACGTTTTGGGTGCAGTCAAAACTGTTTACAGTTTGCTTAAAAGAAAAAAGAACACTCATGTAAAGGTAAGTCTGTTTCACATCAAACCAAGTTATCTCACTACAATATTACAGTGTGATCAGGTCAAAGGTAAAAACTCATAATATCATTTCATGTTCAGTCTTGCCCACACTGGTTCTTATTTTTCCCTGTTCTAACAGATAATCATTCAACTTATCACCAATGGATTAGATAAAAGCGAAAAACACTAAAGAACTACACTGAGAATCACTGATTTACTTAACAGTGTCTTTAATGCATGCTAACCAATAACCTAGATCACATTTCTACATTTTTGTATATACGTGTGTGTGTATATTTATTTATTTATTTATTTATGGACAAACTACATAATATAAGAAACGCTGAATGAAGACAATGTTAAGTGAGTCGCTATGAAACAGTCTTACAGCTAGTAGCTTTTTTTCTTGTATTAGTGTGTGAAATAACAGTGGAAGACAAAAATATCACCAATTGTTTATTCAAAAAAACAAACAAACACCAAAATAAGTCTCACTTAACAGCCTCCCCAAGTCAGTCTTGCCACATGGTCAGTTTTCTGCTTTGTTGATTTTATAAATCCCAGGAACTCCAGCTCAGACACGGCTTGAATGAAACGAGCACTGTTTGGTTAAGGATACTACACAAACTTAATATAACGATTCAACAACATGATCTTAGGAGTATGCAATGACGCAATGGTGGCATCCCTATGACCTTCAAAAACATTCTCACAGTGTATAGTGCATTTTACGAATGTGCTGATTAGTGTAAGATATACAAAGTGAACTTGCAAACAGACCGAACCTGCACTATTAAAGTGCAGTTCACACTACTATTAGCATTTTAAGGAAATATACGCACACATTTTCTGAAAAACTGCACTGATTATTTGTAGATTTGCACACTGCATGGGTATGCCTGGTCTTGACTATGTAGGACTCCAAAGAAAAGAAAAGATAGATAAAGCTCCTCTACACTAAGAGTGAGAGTCACATTAAACCACATGTGTGATTAAACGAAAAACAAGCAAAAGAACAGCTAACCAAAATCGGTTCTACATTATTTGCAAATAAAGGATACTGCTTGAGTTCATCGACTTTGCCATAATCTTCTGAGTCAGGATCCTTGCCTTCAGCAGCTGAGGCCACTGTTGCATATGCCTAAAACACAAGGTTTTTTTCATAAAAGGGAGGTCTAAAACATGTATGATACATATTTCTTGCTACAAGATGTTCATACCTCAAGCCAGTCATACAGATTGATGAGCCTCCCACATTCTAGATGGAGCTTGTAGGCAATACAAATATCTGGAGCAGCATTGGACACTGTGCCAGCATCTGTTTTCAGGCTTTCATTCTACAACGGCAATTCAACAATATGAAATGTAGCATTTGAGTAGGCCTGTCACGATAACAGATTTTGCTGGACGATAAATTGTCCCAGAAATGATTGCGATAAACAATAATATTGTTGTAAATAAACAGAACAACCAAAAACAATAAATAAAATGTACTCAGACTCTGTTAACAGAAAATGCACATGAATAAAAACCAATAATTAAAATGGTAAACAAAATCGCCCATACAATATTAAACATTAGGCTCAGGCAGGGAAATTTGTAGCTACTTTAGTCTGACAAATTCCGACCAAGAAATACCAACATGTTGACTTTGTGTAGCTTAAGGCAGGATCTCTCAGCAGGAGCAATGTGTCCAGCTAAACATTCTCTCTGGTGCTTGTTGCACAAATTGGTCATCAAAGGATATCTTCTTTGATTGTCACCCCACCACATCAAGGGATCACACAAAGCATCAAGTGCATCTTTTTGGATGAACTTGGTCAGCTCTGCATCAGCTTGCACTCTTTTTGAAAATGCAGAATGCACTTTCACCTCTGTTTTTTCCGAATCTCAACTAACAGTATTTTCTCTGCCTTGCAACACTGTCTTGTGGTACGAGACCATGTGGTTGGTAGAGAGAGACACGAGGAAAACAAACAAGCATGCAAATGAAAATTATCGCGGGCTGAAAAATTATTGACCTCATTTTAATTATTGTGCAATTAATTGATTCGTTTATCGCAACAGGCCTACATTTGAGTTCACAGAAAGAACACATCTCACATTCTTCAAGATACTTAATATAACGAATAAAAGTTACCTGCAGATAGTAGAAGGGGTGATTAAGTGCAGTCTGGATGGAGGTGCGAGGAGTAGCATTAAGGTGTCGTCGCAGGACCCCAGAGGAGCTGTAGTAGCACACCTCATTCAGTGGCTGCAGCTCTGGTGGAGTTAGGTGGCTCCTGAACAAAAAGAAAATGCATTTTATTCACTGAACCAAGCTTTAAACACATTGGCTATGTTTCTTGTTATTTTAGACCTGCCAAGCCTTTGCCTTACTGCCTGTTCAACATTTTGCTGTAGTCAGAACAAATCCTCCTATCTCTATTTTTGTCATTTTTTTAAGCTGCTCTTTGCTGTGAGTAACTTTCATTGGATTACTTGAGGAAATAAACAGTTAAACTAAATGATATTAAAGGTTAAGAATGTTTTTTCCTTACCATTTTGGTGCGTCTGTTAACACCGAAAATCACAGTCACATTACTCTACATAAATGCTGCCAACATTATCACACTGTTTTGGAGAGATGCTTCCAAATAATGTCACTACTTAAAATACCTTTTATGGCCTCCTTTCACAATGGAAGCTGAGCTGTTTGAACATACAGTATATTTGTGACTACATTGTTGCAAGGAATCTGAATATGACCTTATTTAAAAAATAAAAAAAAAAAACACTAATTCTGGAATACTGTTGAGGCAAATACAATGGCCTCGTAACAAAGAGTCAAAGACCAACCTGACCAGGCCATCCACAAAATCGAGTGCCTTGTTTCTCAAAAGTTCAAATGGACTCATTTTCTTTGTTCTTCTGGTCCCTTTCATCTCTAAGAGGGTCTAAAGGAAAATGAAGACATTCCATAAACTAACCTTGATAAGATAAATCTTAAAATTGTGCCAGAATAATAAAGAGTATGATTAAGCCAGAGAAACGCTTACTTTCTGAAGTTGGAAAAGGTCGGTTTTCATTTTGAGATCCTTTCCTGGTGAAGTGACCTCTTCCCCAGAGTGTGTCTCCACAGCCATGCCTAACAGACAGACATGATAGTGTGTTTATTCTAGAACCAAATACCAGCAGTGTGCAATGGGACAGAAAAACAGGACTGCATGAGGTTCAATGATAACTTCACAAACACAATCTTTAGGCATGCAAGCTGCAGATTAACCCATTACAAATTAATGCAGAAACAATCATGAATACAATTTGATTGCAGCCTACAAATCAGTAATACAATACTGTTGCAATACATTACTCTGACAATGCTTGAAGTCTGAAAACTTGAGTTAGTTTAGTGTATTTCAATGTTTAAGTATTTTAATCAGTAAATTACTACACTTGAGTGGTCAATAATACTGCCCCTGAAGATCTACATTCCTGGAGAATTCAGCTCCAGCATAAATCTAACACGCCTGACCCAACTGATTTGGTGGACCAATGATCTGAATAATACATGTTCACTAAGTGTTGTTAGTGAACTCGTGAGGAAGATAGATCACCAGGAACAGGGTTGGTGAGCACTACTTTAGAGGGTTACCTTCCTCCTTCAGACTCAGTAAGATTTCAAAGTACAAGCATTCTGAATAAAAAGCAGCTTACTGTTTGAAGGTAACTTACTGTCAAGCTGCTCAAATCTGACAATGTAGTCCTCCAACTGCTGTAATGCACTTTTAATTTTCTTGGTCTTCTCTGGTCTAAGAATGTCAGCACACTTTCTCAGTGCTGCAACAAGTTCATCTTTTGCCAGTAACCTACAGATATGTGGCACAGTAAGTATGGCAATCAGAACATTTCTTTTTTTTTTCCCTTTTTCATTTCTATTAAGACTCTGTGATTTAATGTAAGACATAGCACAAAATATATAATTGAGCTATTGTGTATTCAAAACAGAAATTAAACAGTCATAAAAATGCCATATCCAAATGTGTGAAGTCTATTTAACAGGAAAACTATAAACATTTCAATTTCAGCTTCAAAGGAAAACAGTTCAATATTAATCAGACACGTCACAAAATCCGCTACCTCAAAAGCTGCATAGCAGATTCATACTCATTTGTCTCCCAAACATTTTTCTCCAGGCAAGATATGTACAGCTCTCGTATCTAAAAAACAGATTATATTTTGAATCGAGTATGAACAAGTACCTCTTCTGCAAAGGAGGTATTCGAGTAGGTTTATCTTTATGAAAAGAGCCTAAGTTCTTACTTGTTTTCCAAGAGGATACTTTGGCAGAGATGATGTCAGAGAATGCAGACAACGGAGAATGGGATAGTAGTTCTTATGATATCTCCTAAGGTCCCTCAGGAACTTCTGACATACCTCCTGTAAAAGTTTAAAGGTGTGCTTAATGAAAAGACCAGAGTTCTAAACCAATATACAAACAATACTATAACAATATTTAAGTATTAACGGGAAAATGTAAACAAAAGCTTAAAAAAACTATAAATGCTACACTATAGGTGCAGGAAAAGCAATACAAGGTGCAGGAACAGCAAACAACATTTATGTATTTGACAACTTACCTTAACATGTTCATCACTGGTGAGAAGCTGTACCTGTTCCTGTGGCTCCTGAGTCTCCACGTATCTGAAATGAGACAAACCCCTCGTTACATGACACCTCAAAGACTTACCTGTTGACAGGATTTGATCTGAAATACTAACATTGGCTAAACTAGGACACCCTGGTAACATCTCAGTTATGTGCATGCAAGAGGCCACTTGACTATGTCACAAACTGAAGTAAATCAGTATTTACTTTCAACACGTACATATAGCTTAAATACTGTTCTGAAAACTCCTGTCTAGCTTGAGATGCATCCACCAAGCGTACTGCAATTCATTATAGGTTAAAAAAAGGTCTGTATTCTCATTGAAAAGTGAAGTGAATGCATGCACCTACTCATTCTAATCATGAATAAACAATTAATAACATTTATGAGCACATAGACTTTTCCCCGCTTGTTCTACATTTGAAAGATACCAGTATTAGGAGCTCTGGCAAATAAATGCATCACCTCATGAAGGAAGGCAGCTGACGGACCATCTCCACATCTTCATGGCTTAATTTCTGAGCACAGCACAGGGCCTCCTGTTTCTTACAGCAGAGTACACTGAGAGGCTGGGAGTGGAAGTGCTCCAAGAGGGCTAACTATAAAAGAAGAATATATTTCATTAAGACAAAATGGGCAACACAGTATTATGTAGAAGAAAAAAAATCTATCAACTAAGTGATAAATAAATGGACACATGCAGGTGACCACTTACCTGCAGGCCTTTGACAAAGTTGCGTACAGAGAAGTCGTGGTACAGAAAGATGCTCACTAACACCTGCAGAACCTTACCACTGAGCTTGAAGGGAAACTGTGAGGTCAGGATCAGCTGTAAAACGAACAATAATGATATTAACAAGAGAAGATATTACACAAAATATACCATTCAACCATATTAAGTCTTATTTCATGATGATCAGCTCTGAATACCTTGTCGATAACAGTAGCCAGATGCTGTGTACAGGACAATGACTGAAAGAGCTCAATGCACAGCAGCGAGGACACGGAGTGTGGCAGAATGTGCTGAATGGTGCTGGGTGATGTGGCGATGCCAAAGATGAAGATCAGCGGAAGCTCGTGGATGTACCGGCTGTTCAAAACATCATGGTTTTTTTTTTATATAAAAAGATACTGAATTCTAATAATGAATTAACAAAATCAAGCAGGAAAGTGTGGTACAGAATGTCATTACAACAATAAAAAACAATTAGAACAGATTTACTTACTTGCAGATAATGATGAAGTCCTGTAGAACACGTGGATTAAATGCTTCAAAATCTTTGAAGATTACCACAATAGGTGGACTCCGTGAGAAGTCTTTCTCTGGACTGCCAGTCTTGCCCTGAGACTTCACAGCACATTTCTGAAAAAGCAACACAATGATCTTAAATGTGTTCCGAATCAAATTCATATTTAACAAATATCAGGGTACTGTAAACACAGCACCCCAAACGGATGTTAGTAATACGAAAACTTTAAAATATGTCTCCTTACCTTTGTGACAGTTTTATACCACTGACAAAGTGTACTGATAGAGCAGGATACCCTCTTCTGTGGCAGATGGACAAAAGAGTCACTCTCATCTTCCTCCACTGACACTCCTACACCCATCAGTTTTTCCAACACTTTCTGCATCAAGTTCTTCAGAGCTTTGTAAGGGCAAGAACATTTCTGCACTTAACAGCTGGATTAATGCTCGTCTAAAAAATGTGGCCGAAGTGGCTTTATAACCGATCAGGTTTCTTATTAGGAAAAGTACCTGCACACTCTTTGGCTTGAACAGACACGGCAAAAGGAGTTACAGACTTCTGCAGGAGATCAGACAGGCTCTGAAATGTCATGTCATGGTCCGGAACATTCACCCCTACAAAAATAAAGTTAGTGCAACAATTACACTCTCTTATTCCTTATTACATTCCTACATTAAATTGTATTTTTGCATCATTGTTTACATACCAAGCACCAAGGCAGCCGTAGGAATTTCACTGGCCCTCATAAGCGATGCCCAGTCATCTGTTCCTGACTGGAAGCTCGAGGTGCACCTTTTGATGAAATCTAAAAGGCTATCCAGTATTTTCTTATTAAGCTCATCTTGCAATATCTGTTTGAGGGAAAATACAAACTCAAATCACACAATTATCCATAACATTTCTCAATCCTTAAATATTAAGATCTCACACAGGGAAAAATGCCACAAACCTCTGTGTTCGTTTTAATCTTCTCCCAAAGCCCAAGGCAAATGTTAAATCGTTCTTTGCCATACCTGCAGTCATCATTTCCATCAACAAAGCATTCCTCTGCATAAAGAAAATGGTGTTCACAAACCAAAACCCATGAACAAAATAAGAAAATGTTTACTAGTAAGAATAAAGGTGACTGTCCTCTACTTACCTAAACCTACACAGCGTTTTCTCTTCTTAGAACCTGGCTTAAAGACAAAGCATCCCTAAACACATACAGAAACATGATTAAGATTAAAGTGACAAGTGTCAACATCGTAGATATACTTGAGTCCTAAAACACAAAAACGATCATCATCAATGTCTGCCATTAACAGGAAAAAAGAAGGGACATAATATATAAACCTGCTTACTTAATCACCATGACAGATTATTAGTCCAACAGGATTTAGTAAAATGGTGCAAAATTTCAACGTTTAGCTGATTGGTCAATAGTGGATAACCATATACCTATTTATAACTACTCACACGTTTTACCATTTGACTGACAGACAGACAGAGATAGGATAAGCTTTATTATTGCATCTCTCTCTGAGACACCAGCAGCAATATGCATAAACACAAAAATGCCATGTGCATATGAAGACAAATTTAAATGTAGAGAAAAAGGGATATATATATATTTAAAAAAAATGAATATCATGGAAATGTTTATTTATTTCCATAATTCCATTCAAAATGTTACACTTTCATAGATTATAGATTCAGGGCCCAATTAAAAAACTTAGAATACTGTGAAGACATCAACCCAACCTGGTTTGATGACCATGCTATCACAGTGCTTGACTGGCCAGCCAACTCGCCAAACCTAAACCCCATTGAGAATCTATGTGGTATTATCAAGAGGAAAATGAGGTCTACCAGACCCAAAAACAAAGAAGAGCTGACAGTAAGCATGAAGGAAATCTGGGCTTCCATAACTCCCAGGCAATGCCACAGGCTGACTGCCTCAATGCCACGGCGCATATATTATATTCACTTTACTCACATATTTTTGTTGCTGAGGCTTTCCAGAATATAACAATATTTGTCACTTTGGCATA
>JBBPCY010000001.1:30417626-30495455 GCA_037974405.1 Brachyalestes nurse | reverse complement strand
CAGCAAGTTTCTTCTTGATTGGAAATGACACAGGCATCTCCCAGAAGATAATAAGACGATGTACAAGAGGCATCATTTTGGAAAAAAATATTTCTCCACTTTTATTTACATTTAAACAAAAAGTGACATGTCCAAAACTGTCACAGTCTATGAGAAAATCCAAAGTTCTTTACCATTCCAAATAGTCCAAGCTGTTCTAAAGCATCTTCATTTCCCTGGTTCATTGGGAACAGCTCAACTCAACAGGTGAAAAACAGCAGCTCTCTGCAGATGGTTTGTGGACAGTTATGGCTAAGACAAAGGAGCTCTCTGAGCCCGCTTGGCTTTTGCAAATGCTCATCTGAACAAAGAAGACTTCTTTGTCATTTCCAATCAAGAACAAACTTGCTGGTTGAATAAAAGTAACTTTAAGTCAAAATTTGCAAGGGACATGAATAGGCTAATTCCGGGTTTGTGTGTGTGTGTGTGTGTACACACATATATATACACACACAGCAATTTCAAACTTCATTTTCAAATTTGACTTTGTGTTGGTTAAAAGCTATTCACCGAGTAACTTTAATAAAACTTGAGGTAACTTATAGAGGACTGATTCCATCCACATCGGCACGGTTAACCTCCAGCTTGTCTGTTTCGTGTTAAGTTAGAGTGCAGGGCTTTAACAGTTAACTCACAGACGATGAGGCAGGGAGAAAACCTGAGCTCCCAGTGCCTCCAGAAACATCAACACACGGACTAAAGCAGCTTCGTCTGAAGAGATGTTGCAGTGAAGCGTTTTCTAAAGTTTGAATGAAGAACACGATTCTCCCAGGCTCAGATAAGAGAGGAGGGCGATGTTAACATGAAAGAAACCTCTTCTCTCCAAAAACTTCGCTTCACACGCTTACACTCAGTCTGGACTGAAGGATGCGGCTGCAGAGTAGCATCTAGCGACGTTAATCATGTTCAGACGTCTAAAACTTGATAAAATAATTAAGTTTTTACCTTCGACACTGAAGAAGTGCTCATCTTTACTGCACGATTTTGAGAGCACGCGTCACTTCCTGCAGTTTTCCCGCGCTAATGACGTCAGAGCACTTTTTTTCTCTTTTGAAACCCATTAGTTTACACCTTTAATGTACTGGATGAGAGAAGCAAGATACATATAACGTTTTTTTGTACTTTTCATTTAGGTTAGTATCCCACTGTCTCTGTTAAAAACTGTTACTGTTTAACTGATGGGATTTCTGAACATGATCCTATTTTTTCATGATCAATACTTTACATACACTAGCATTCAAAAGTGGAACATTACAGGTTTTATATCATTAACAGTGCACTGTTACAAAACATTATAGTAACGTGTGAACACACCACAGCACACAGTGTGAAACTTTCTCTGTATTTGACCCAGTCACCAAATGAAGCACTGGGCAGCCACCATTGAAAACGAGGGGCGCCTGGGCAGTGTTTGGGGACAGGACCTTGCTCAAGGGTACCACTAGCAGTCCTGGGATTCAAACCCACAACCCACGTCAGATGTGTGTTCATTACAGAGCCATAGATGATAGAGAATATTCAGAATTGTGTTTCAAAGATGACGATTAAATAAAGGCAGACAGCTTGAATGTAAATACACTATTTCAGTATAATCATTTAATTCAATTCAGTATTCATGAAATGTTAAGCTCGCTACAATACTTTTATCAAACAGTCTGTAATATTTAATACAATACTGTAAACATCCTAAGTTATTAATATGGCAGTACCAAAGTGATACCAAACTTTTGAATGCTGGTTTTTATCAGTCACATGTGGACATTTGCTACATCAAGGAAATATGAGGTATAAAAAATTACTAAAAAACCCCCAAAGCTTAATTTGCCAATAAGTGGAATAGGAATTACAGCAAATACTTAATTTGGAGTGGAGCAACCTATGTGAAATAAGTGCAGCATTTACAGAAAGCATTCAGGTTACTTTTATTGAATATCATGTGGAAGACATATACAGTACTATACACTACAGTGAAGTAAAAAATAAATATATACTTAAAAAAAGAAAAATCCCATAGGGATATCCAAAACATTTTTTCGCATGTGTGTAAAATATTAAATTTAGCAAACGCTAATCTTTAAAAGAGAATTAACGTCATAAATACAAATGTTTCTACATAACATTTAAATCCTAATGTACATAACGGTATTTCAAAATTTAAAATCAATGTTTTGTATAAGAATTTGCCTTTTTCAGTCTCCTCCAATTCAATTTAAACCATGCTTTGAAAACCACTGATAAAATGTTATCTGATGTACCTGTCTGCAGCATGTAACGTTATCTTGTCCTGAGTGCAAAGCTTTGAAGAGAGACAGAGAGACATCAGTCTCAAACCCAGCCATCAACTGCGCAGCCACTTCTTCAAAATGACCATGGGCCGCATGTCCTGAAGTTGTTTCAGCAAAAGATCAGCACCATTGGAGAACTGCTCATCCACAACAATCTTAACATTATTCCCAGACTCCAGCTTGAGAGGATTTCTGAAATGAACAATTTTTTGGTCTTTACTTATTTCACAGGCTTTGTGAGTAACCCTAGCATTTAGTTGGCGAATTGTTTGCTGTCGTTTTAATGGCATGCCAGTCTGATCATTTTCACTAATTTTTCTCTTGAAAGCATTTGTAGATGGAGACTCTTCAAATAATTTAAGAATTGATGCCTCCAGCCCTGAAGGACTGAAAAGCTTTTGTGCAACACCACTCTCCGTTGGTTCCTCCTGACGGGCAGCAGTCTTTGACATTAATCTCGAAAGCTTTGTTACACGGTTACAATTAACAGAATTTCGAAGACTTTGTTTTCTTTCCGGATTGACTTGTAGCATCTGTTCTGACTTTCGTGGACGGCCCCTTTTGCGTTTAACTTGTGGCACTGGGACAGTTGAAGAATTGCTAATTTCATTAGCCAACTGATCAGCCTCAGGAGGCTGTGGGTCCTTTGAACTTTCAACCTCCTCCTCAGGTTCAGGCTTTTCAACCTCCTTCTCAAGTTCAGGCTTTTCAACCTCCTCCTCAGGTTCAGGCTTTTCAACCTTCTCCTCAGGTTCAGGCTTCTCAGCCTCCTTCTCAGGTTCAGGCTTTTTAACTTCCTCCGCAGTTTCAGGCTTTTCAACCTCAGCAACCCCCACTGAGGTATCATCCGACTTATTTACATCTTTGAGCCGTAATCGCGAGATCTTCTTGCAGAATATGAAATGACTCCTCTGATCCTCAATGTATCGCTCCGTGAGACCATGAGTGGTATAATGATTGAATATATGCCGCTCCGTACTCAAAACTGAGTCACAGCCCACAATCATACAAGGGTACTGCAAAGGAAACTTCCCAGTGCACATGGCAGACGCTTCATCCAAGGACTTGAGTGTGGGCTTCCCAAAGCTCATCCAATGGTTATTTGCTTTTTCCTCTGCTTTTTTCTTAGAAACTTTTTTCTTCAGTTTGATTTTGTTACTTGCGATATTTTCTTTACCATTGTTGGGATCTGCACCAACTGATTTTGTTGGTACATTTTCTCCCTCACCACTTCTTTGTTTCTGTTTAATGGTTTCAAAAGTAGCCTGGTGTTTTTTCATGAGATGTCGCAAAAGATTAGACTTGGTGGTATAGACCCTGTCACAACCCTCACATTCACATTTAAATGTGAGCTCCACATTCTCGAAGTCTCCATCTGCTGAAACTTTTATCGCCTTGTGATCATTCTTAATGTGATCAATGTATTTCAGATGACAGGTGAAGAAAGCAGAGCATTTTGACTGATCACACTGGAAGGTGCCTACCTCGACGCCTGACAGCAAAGCACTTGCTTTTTCTAGTGTACATCTATGAAGGAAAAGGTAATGCTTCAATAAGCTGGTAACTTTGGAGACAACCTTTGAACATTCTTTGACTTGACATTTGAATTCGTGGACTTGAACAGCACCCTCAACTTTATTACTACTGGTTTTTGTTTCACCTACACACTCCGATTGATGCATTGCCTTGTAATGTAGGATCAGATTTTGCTGTATAGAGAAAGCAGCTATGCATCCTTCATGGACACATCGGTATGGTCTATATAGACTGATCTCATCATTCGCTTCACTTGAATCACTGGTGTCCAGGAGTCTCTTCTCAACTTTAGGGGACTCAACATTCACTTTTGATTTTTTCTTTTTTGGCTTGTCATTTTTTTCCTCTGTGAGTTCCCCAATGTGTGTGGATGCGGCTTTGGCAACTTGGTCCAAATCACACTTGGTCCAAATCTCCTCAGGAGGAGAGGAGATTCCAGGTGTCTGGTCTTGCTCTGCATCAACCGATACAACATGAATACTTGAGTTCTCTCCAGAATGGTAAGGGACCTGCAGCAAGTTTATGTCCTTTTCTGGTATTAAACAAAGACTAGAATTCTTCTGAGACACATCTGCAGCAAGACAGCTCACAGTTTCATTTACAGGTTCTTGTTTAACACACTCCTGTTTTTCTGCTGTTATATCTGTGATTTCTCTTACTACAGTCGTGTCTGCCATGCTAAAAACTGTACTTGATGTTGACTGAGTATGCACAGGTGAAAAGCTGTGTGTCTGGCTACAAACCAGGCTGTTACTTCCATCTTTTATTATCAGATTAGGTTTTTCTTTCTTTTTACGTTCTCGTCCAATTTTCAGTTTAGACAGTTCCTCCTTTGACAAGTGATGGACATTTTTATAGTGGATTTTAAGGCCTGTGGTTCTGGTAAATGTCTTGGTACACATGTGACAACTGTATGGTGATAATTTGTCTGGGTTTTTCTTCAGTTCATTTATCTTGTCCTCACCAAAGTCATGTACCCTGGTTAGATGTTTGAACAAAGCTTCCTTTGTCATTGCACCATAGGCACACCCTTCAGTACATCTGAAAGGTTTAAGCAGGTTCTTCTGATCATTTTCGCCACTTCTTCCAGTTCCACTGCTCCTCTTGCTTGCAAATTCAGTGGCAGATGTAAGATTATGTAGGGTAGCTGTCCCAACTTTAAACATGTTTTGCAAAGCAGTTGTCCCAACTTTTCCTGGGTCCTGGACGAGTACATCCATTAAATCTAGACGTCGTAATGCTCTTTCAATTTCTAAAATTTTGCCATCTTCACCAGACAGTGCAGGAAGTAATTCAACTTCAGAATTCCTTTCAGTGCCAGTTTCTGGTCCAAATGGCAAATCAGCTGTAAGGTCTCTTAAAGAACTTCCACTCTGAATATGTGGTGCTATGAAAGTCATTTTGTACGCCTCTGCTGAGGACAAATCGCCATTTTGAACACTGTAATGTGTTACATCTGCAAAGTTGTCACTGTTAAGGACATCTGATTCTGACTGTGGAAGTAGAAGTGATTTGGGATCTTGGCCTTGCATATTATTCCTGGTAAGAGATGTCTGAATGGTTGAAATATCTGGATCATTCAGGAAATCCAGAAATGATGTAGGCAAGTCAGCAGTAAGATCAACTTCATCTATTGGTCTACATTGAGAACGCTTTGATAAGTGACCGCCAAGTGACTTTGTACTAGAAAACTCCCGGTAACATCTGCAGCAGATTACTTTTCCATCTTTTATTATTGCAGGCCATTTTGTCCTCTTTGAAGATCTCATTTTCTTGGATTTCTTGCTTTCATCAGTACTTGCAACATCTTCAGGAGATATGCTTTCTGCTGCCAATGGCGACATTTCTTGAGAAAGTATATCATGATTCTGTTCATTTTGTATTGCTGTAATATTTGTACTTGAAACCGAGAAACTTTCTGGTTCTTCCTTACAAACAGGTGCTGCAATTTGATCTATATTTTTAGTACCTGGTGAAAACAAAGGATCATTATGATCTGTGAATTCCTTGTCTGTCTTTTCTTGTGGTTGTACTGAACTGGGGCATGGCTCTGCTTGATAAGCTGGAAAATAAGTACTAAAGTTCTGCCCTGACACAGTATGTAAATCACTAACATTAGGAGTAACCACACGGTCATGATTCTGCCTAATCTCCATGTATCCAAGATCTTCACTTGACGATCCCTGTGACATCTCGCATGTCTGATCACCATTAAGAGCGTGCAAAACCCTTAGAGAGTTTGACACATATTTAGAGGCTTCATTCATCACACTAGTGTGAGGGTCTGTATTCACTGTGGTTGGCGCATTACCATCGACAGGTAAAGTAGGAGGAAAGTCCATGTCCTGTCTTTCTGACAGCAGGTCAGTGTGTGGCATGTACAATGGGTAATTCTGCAAGCCATCAGGAATGAGCATTGTAGGAAAGTGATTCTGCAGGGAGTAATCTGAACTATAGCCATCAAATGACGGTGAAGTCCATGATTGGGACATTTGTGATTGCGCTAACGTAGTCTGAGTTACTGGAGTGTCACTGTGAGAGTTTTCAAACTCTGGGCAAAATTTGGCATCAAGAGGTTCTGTGTTGACAGTACCAGAAGGGGGTGAAAAATTGTCTGTAGACGCGGAGTCTGTTGGAAATTTCACTTGATGGCCTTCTGGAGGCTGTTGAGGCATTACTGTATTAGGCGATTTATTTTTTTTCTTTGGAGTCTTTAAATTGGAGATTTTGTGGTCGCATTTCCTTGCGGCAATTTCTGCAATCCTCTTGTACTTCCTCGAGAGTTTCCATTCTTCAAATGCATCAAAATGCACATTTTTAACATGTCTTGACAGACTTTTTGTAGTGCTATATTTCCGTGTACAGGACTCAAATGGACAGGCATGAATAAGATTTTCTTCTCCATTTGCCAGAGCATTTTGTGATTCTGGTTCATTTGTCTGAGTCTGACTATCTAAATTAGAAGCCTTCGGAGGGGTTGTGAGATGTTTGACGGTAAAGGAAAACAGCTTCTTATCCTGAAAGACTGACTGAGCCACAGAGTCAGAATGCTTAAGGGCTTTCAAGAAAAGAGGGTCATCATACTTGATTGGAATAGGTTCCAGTTTTACACAGCATGGTACAAGACAATAGTCAGCACCATCAACACCAGACTGCTTCACGCAAGCTGTTTTAGGTGCCTGGGTCTCCTTATCAGAATCCAAAACAGAAGGACTTCTAGCTGGCAACTGATCATGTGTCACTGATGACTCAGCTGAAAGACAGAGGGAAAGCTCAGGCTCCATAACAGGGTTATGAACAGAATTCAACACAATCTCAGCAGTGTGTTGATCTTTTAGGGGTGTAGAATCTTTCTGAACTTGGTTTGATGAAAGCTCTGGATTCAAGCACTCACTTTCAAATTGTGAGTCATCAGAAAGCCCTTGCTTGATATGCTCTTTCTGATGCAAATTCAACTGAGACAGAGAGTAGAAAGTTTTGCCACAGTTAATTGTTTTGCAGGTAAATGTGATGTAGTGCTGTGCTTCATGATCATACAGTAAGTAAGCTTCGCTGAATATTCTCCCACAGTTTGGAAACATACACTGTGCCTGGAATTCTGTATGCACTTTTCTATGCATGAGAAGTTCACCATGAGAGTGAAAGCTACATTTGCATCCCAACTGAATGCAGAAATATGGCTTATCACCACAATGCATCAGCAAGTGATCATTCAGATGAGTGACGTTAACAAACTGTCGGCGACAATACTGGCAAATTGCTTTCTGACTTTGTATTTCAAGAAAATGTGTAGCTTCTTCTTCGTTTTTGTGGGCCTTAACATGTGCAACCAAATTTCTAAAGTACTTAAAAACCTTCTGACAGCTTGTAACAGGACAGGAACAATCTTCAGTGTTTTCAACATCCCGTACAGGGTTCCCCAAGCGTTTTGGAGAGCAAACTTTACTTTTGATTTTTCCAGCTGTTTTAGAAATAGTGTTTGAAGATCCTGCAAAGTTAGGGCACACATTCAGGTCCATATTTGCAGTTTTACTGGGGTCTTGTTTACTGTTACTCAAGATGGATCCTGTGGGACTTTTCTGTTTTGCGTTCATAGCAGCAAGTCGTTCTTTGCACGACTGTTTTACGTGCGATGCTACATGAGGCTCAAGAATCGCTCTTGTCTCAAATGTCTTAGCACATATTGGACAACGGAAAACACCATCTTGGACATGTTTGAGTGCATGCTTCACAATCCTGTGTCCAAGGAACTCCTTATCACACAATACACAATACTGCATGTAAGCTTGCCAGTTGCGAAATCTTGCTGATACAAATCCTCTTTCTTTCAACTTCTTCATGTCCTTTTTTTTCTTTTTCTCAGCTTCATTGTCATGAAGCTCATCTGTTGGACTGAGGATAAAGTCCAGATGTTGAAAATCTTTCTCTTCTGAATCCAGCAGTCCTTCATTGTCCTCACTGTCATTCAGCTTATCGATAGATGATACAATTGATGCCTCCTCTCCCATAAGAGCAAGGCAATGACGCTTCAGAGTTTTCCAGTCCCAGAACTCAGGATCAAAAGGCCACTGTGTCTTCAAGGCCAACAACAGATCACAGCGTAGTGAATTTGGAATGGGTAGACTTTCCTCTTCAAGCTTTTGATCAGGTTCATTAAACAGCGTTTCAACAGCGTAGTATGAATCCACAGTTGGCTTAGCAAGAAACTCTGTTAACTGGCAAGCTCGTTTTACTTCCAAATCTAATGGCAATAAGCAAGAAATAGTCTTGCAAATGGTTGTACTGCAATCTTCAGTGCCACTCACTCCCACTTTCAGAGCCTGAATGCACATTTCAATGCACACTGGAAGTCCTTCATTCTGAACCTAACAGAAAAAAAAAAAAAAACAAACAAAGAAGTATGATTACTTTGTTGACATACGTATGCATTCCAAAATGTAATGATTAAAAAAGAACCCTGACCTCTGCTTGGATAACTTTGATGAACAGAAGAATATGATAAACACTCCCAGATTGTTGTGCTAACAGTCTGCACTGATCCAAAAATGCTTGTGCTGATTCAAGGCGTATGAGAAGCTTGCTCCAAAACAGTGTCAGCTCCCTGTGAATTCAAATAAAATACAATTTTAATCACATGACTGAAAATTCATGAGGCAAGAAACAGATCCTCAGTCAAAAGATTGCACAAGTATATCAATAACTGATCATGCTCCAACATTTTTCATTTTTAAATATTAAAACAAAAAAATGACTTATTTTATTCTCTAACTAGCAACAGGCTTACCAGCCACAAACTGTCAGACAATCTAACATTTCCAAAAATGACTGCATTATACATTACTTGTTACTTATATGTAGATCCAGAAGACCTACAAGGGCACACTATAACACCTTAATAAACTTAAAATGAGTTTCACAAATGGAACAAAACATTTGAGAAAGAGATAATACATGCATTTGGCCAAACCAAATAGAGATCAAACTTGGAGGTCGTACCAGGCACAATAAACATCCCCCTGGAGGAGTTGGCGCTTCAAAAAAGCAGTGCAAAGGCTAAGGGCACCTTTATCATTTTCCTCAGATTCTAAGTTACAAATCATATCCAGAGCATCTTTGCAGTCTATCTCCTTTATCTGGAAAAAAAGAGTTTGAAAAAGTAGTTACTTAGTCTAAAATGTATTCAGTGTGTAAATAAAAATGGTAATCGAGAGTCATTAGTCATGATGCAGAATAGAGCATTTCAAACCCGTTATCACAGTGGTTCCCAATCCTCATCTTGGAGACCTTTCTGCCCAGCACATTTTAGTGTTTCTTGCTCCAACAGACACAGGAAAGGCTTGTTAATTAGCTTACTATTTGGATCAGGTGTGATAGGAGCAGGGAACGCACTAAAATATGCAGAGCAAGAGGGTTTCCAAAAGCAGGGCTGGCAACTACTGTTTGCGAACTAGGGATGGCCAATGTCCTACTTTCTAGCTAAAATGTATCTGGCAAAAACTACACAGGGTCTCCAACATAAAGGGACCTGGTTATGAAGCGTCAAACCCATCTCCTTTTACTGACACACTTAAAACTGTATGAGTACATGAAAAAACTCACAATAATTCATAAGATTCAGGGTAAACTACGATTTTTGACTGAACTTTAAGAACAATTTTTAATATTTAGTTTAACAAAATATATTTTGCTTGAAAAATAATACTGCTAAAAAGTTACAATTTTTGGTCAACTAGGTAGGTTTGTTTAAAAGGGGTTATTACAAACATACCAAGTCAAGCCTTTTCTGTTCAGTCCAGTTGGGAAAATTCACCAAAGAGCCTAAAGATTTCCAGTGTCAGCTAAGTGTGGGTTTAGCTCAAGCAATAAACCTAATCAACTGACATGAAAGTGATGTATGACTCTTTACTCCTATATCAGTTTCATATTATTTTACTTCATAATCACAAACTTACTTCTTATTGATCAATTAATTTAAAAATAAAACTGTAACCACTAAAAGCCAATCACCTCATCCATGATTTCTTGCTGAGACACCGTCTCACACAGACAAACAAGATAGATCTGTTTGAAATTCTTCTTTCCACCAAATTCTGGAAACTCTGCACATGTCTTCGCAAGCACTGCCGCTTTTTCAACGCGTTTCTGTTTGATAAGGTGCTTTATGCGCATGTCAAGGAGCGCAGGTCCTTCCCGAGTCAGAAATTCATGAACTGTGGACAGCAAAAATTCATAAATATAAAAGTAGCAAACATTCATTTATAAGGTCATCAAGCAAACATGTAATATAAGCCAGATTTCCAACCTCATAAGCATTACGTGCTGAATTCTCCAGATGGTTAAGGCAAAATAAGGGGTAATAGGACAAAACTAAGTAGTAAATGAGTCGGTCTGTAAATAATATACTGTATTTTTTTTTTACCTTTTTCAACATCTGGCATGCTGTTTGAAAGAAGGCTACACAGAGTGTCATTGTTCCAAACACCACCTTCTTCAGCTAAGACCATCAGTGTGCTAAGCTGCAAATTCCCATTTGACCAAAGAATACCATGTGCCACCTGTGAAAAACAATTTATGTATTTATTTATTCACATGTGCTGGTCCTTTAACAGAATGAAAATATCCTGTGTTATATAAAGGATCTACAGACAATAAGTAGACATAAGTTTCCTCGTTCTACAAACACTGTTGTCAGTGAGTGTGTAGGACAGCTGTAGAACTACTTTCATCAGGCCTATACAATGCTATGGACAAACTAGTGCCTTTACCTATAAAGCAATTATATTGAACTACAAAGATAAACTCATGCTTTAAATAGCCATTCAAGAGACTGTGTATAAAGGTACTGTGTATAGTGACTGTTCCTAACCTTGACAGAGGACTGAAATTCCTCCCATAAGGCACCTGGGACTTCCTCAGAGACTGAGAGCAGTAAATCCAGACAACTCCTAAAAAAAATATATAATATAAAAAGATTTCCATTAAGTCAATTACATCATTGAAAATATAGAAATGTAATCCACTACAAACTTCTAAATAAGGTACACTGTAGCAGATTAAGTACATTTAATATAATCAGATTACTAGTACTCACAAGGCTAACTTTTCAAGTACAACTGTGACATGTTCACATTCGGGGAAGAGAAAGGGGGTGGTCTCGGCAAAGTGTCGTATAGCCACTGTGTACATCTCCAGTAAAGGCAGTTGATCTTGCTCAGGCTTCCATTGGCCGCCATATTCCACAAGTATCTGATAACAGAAAGAGACCAAAATAATAAACATACTGTAGCATCCAATCATCACAAATGTGAAAACCTTCGAAAGTATTAGTGACCTCTGGATACTTTGAATGATTTCATATGCATACAATGCTTGTTTGTAGTCTGTTGTTGTTGGAAGGTTCTCAGACCCGGAATCAAAAACTTTGAAGCACTTCTCATACAAACTACTGTCTCTACAGTGTGTCATATTTTTCTTTATTAAAAGGCCAAAATAAACAAGGCTTATCTGTTGCCTTTTATTACATCAGACCTAAAACTGCCTAGCATCAAGGACCAACCTCACTGACCTCTCAACTCCCATCTTCTGAATAATTTGCAGGGTGGATTTTCCTATTATCAAAGTATTTCTATACACTAAAAAGAACACAATTACACATGTTTTCATTCTAGTGAATTGAACAAGCCAACGAAATGAACTGTAGGAGCTCAGTGTTCCAGTGCTTTGCTTCACGGGTATTCAGATAGTGAATTAATTGTAAGGTAAGATCAGAGCTGCTGAGAAATCAAATTAGTAATAAAAATGTCATGCCAACTTATTATACTACTGTTCTTATATTATTAGCACCTTTAACAACCTTCCCTAGTATGATACCTGTGCTAACTCTTTTAGTAGTTTCAGTGTTAACTCTGTAATCTGCACACAATACATGATTTTGTGGCCAGACCTTTGTACAGATTGTGAAAATTACTCAGAAGACAGAAACACAGAGTTGAGAAGTCAGTGAGGTCAGTCCTTAAAAATCAACTTAAAAATCAAAATGGACATTTTTGCCATTATGTTCATGTCCCTGGTCATTTTAAGCATGATTCCACATATCATTTAAAGTGTTATTTTTTGTTTTACCGTACCTTTGCATCACATTTAATCATTTTTGTCCACTTCTAAATTCACTGAAAAAAGTACATTAACCATGGAAAAACACTTCACATCCTCCTACCAGTTAGCTAAGAGACCATCAGTCATACCATGTTCACTTATTACCATATTTTCACTTGAAAATACATCACTGTACAGAGGAAAGGCGCATTATAAAGTATTTACTTATGTTGATCTTACGCTAATGCTCTTTTAAGTTACGGATCTCAACGAACTTCCCATGCCCAGACTGGTTTGATATTTTTTAAAAGCTGGATCACAGTGTCTAATAAATCAATCAATGTAAATGCTTTTATTAGTTAAAGATATCAGCAGTGTAGATCAGCCGTGACCCCTTGCATTTAGTAGGCAGAGGTTCAAAAAAGAGATGTGGAGTTACCAAGGTGCCTTCTAGCTCAAAAGAAAAAGTGTCTTGTTTCCAAAATATGAATTTATTACATTGCTGACAATTGTCTCCAGCATTTTGCTTTCCAATCATTTTTGTCCAGAAACCTTGGGAATATACTGAGAGCTTGTTTAAATGCTATCAAAGACCCTATTTAAAATAACTGATGCATCAACATACAAAGTAATCATTTAGCTTCTTTGCAAAAACTTGTGAAGTTTGGCTTGAAGGGCGCCATACAAACAACAGATCCACAAAATGTGTACCAAGTGCCACTATCGGGCTGACAGCAGCAGAAAATCCAAAATCAGATTGTGAATGGAGGAAAAGAATCATTAGATAGCCTGAAACTGATATGTAACATCACATCATCTGTGCATTTTGAGTAAGAAAGCCTACTTTTAAATTATCATCTCAAGTGAAGTGCTTCAGCTGGTATATGTTTAAAGAAAATAAATATTGGAACAGTACTGGGCCATAAACAAGGGAAAGAAACAATTACACTGTGCCATCTCTACTGCTTTGCAAGGTACTGTTTTCAAGACATTTATTTTGCAAACTCTGAAATGTGGAACTTAAGGTTTAACAGGTTGTGACTTCAGTATGGCTCACCCAATTCAGATGTACATAATTTTGAACGAAACGCTGTTCTTTAACCTTACAGTCGGTGTTGCCTGTTCATTTCAAGTTAAATGTACTAAAGTGCAGAGCCAAAACAACTAAAACTGTTGTTTTGGCTATCTAATTACTTACAGACTTCTGTGGTTGCACATAAACAATATGCATGAGATGAAGACCCTTAACAGAAGTTTCTGTTATTTATGGAGCGTTTGTGCTCTAGCTTATGAATGTCTCTCCATATTTGCCCAACCCTAATCCAATGGCCAGCTCGACCTCATTATAATAAAATGTCTTTTCTGCAGCGGAAAAGAAAAAAAAATCAATTGAGCTTGGAAGCGGCTGCCAAACATCCTTGAATTCAACCACCTGGTCCCTGCATCCATTTACACAAACACCACGCTGGTTCACGTGATATATGAACAAAATCATCCATGTGTAAAAGGGAAAATATATACAACGTAACATGTAGCTGGAACATTTTGGACATAATCTTTGCGTTTTTTTCAGCCATGCGTCCCTATGGCAGCTGTGGAAACTGCAGGAGGAGCATTTTATGGACGGATTTCTCTTTATTTTTGGTTGCAAAGGATTGGGGCTCGGTGCTTTGCAAATAAGGTCGAGGGCCGTCAGGGTGCAGAGAAAGAAAGAAAGAAAAAAAAGAAATCAGCGTGCATGACTGCATTTTAGGTCGAGACACTCCCTTATTATCAATGCAATTAGCGTAAGGTGCCACAAAAAGCTAAGACCAGCTAGCCACATAGCCCAGGCGGCAGAAGCAGCAATCACAAGAGAGAGGACTTGGCAACCTCTACCTGCAGCGCCCTGCTGCTGGCTAACGCTTTTTTAGTCAATAAAATACCAACTAACCGATTACACTCGCCGTGCAATGTGTGCTAATGGCTCATAGTGAGTTCTTCTTTGCTGAACCATGCATGCACGAAGGGTTTGTCGAGGAGGGGCTGCTAAAATGCCGAGGGGATTTTTGTTCCAGCCTGGCAACGGGTCTGCAGGAGGCGGTTGGGGGAGTTAGCTGTACAGGCTAGGCTAAGCTAAGCTAACCGAGCCCCTCTGCAGTGATGGAGGGGGGGAAACAGAAGGGAAAACCTGCACGAAACCCTCACACACCTGGCAAAATTCCTGGCAGAAGCTAGCGGAGGCGTCTAAGGGTGACTCGGCGCTGTCCCGGAGAGCAGCGGTCAGGTCGCTGAAGCGTTTTCCGAGGGCCGCCGTGTCTCCCCCCGCGCCGCGCTCTCTCTCGGATGCCTCCTCCTCCGCCATCTTCAGCACAATCACAGCGCGGCCAGTCCGACTCCCGGCACTGACTCGTCCCGACGAACCGACTCCCGGAGCGACTCACCTCCACTGAATTGAACTCCTTTTTTCTTTTCTGTGGCATCTGTGGAATGTGTACGTCTGTGTTTATGGCTGAAGGCTTGTAATAAAAAATGTTTAAAAAAAAGGGAGTGGAAAATACCTGACCTGCAACCACATCTGAAATTTGAAATATACCTTTTGTTCTAAATATATAAATATATATTTATAGTGAAATATTGGGGTGACCGGCGGCCTGGTGGTTAGAGAGCTGCCCCTGTGATCAGAAGGCTGTGGGTTTAAATCCCACGACTGCTCATGGCACCACTGAGGTGCCTTCAAACAAGGCCTCCTCCACGCCCGCTGTCCCTGGCTGGCCACTGCTTAATTTACTTACATAAAGAGCTGCAATAATGTGTCAAGTAAATGGATCACGGAAAAAGTCAATGTATTATTAACTATGTTTTACGTTAAAAGAAGAGACACAGTAATGTTCATATTATCCACAGGGTAATGCACACCTAAATACATAAAGTAGTCCCTTGTAGTCATGCATGAACATAACCCCATTTGAAACTGTAAATGTACCTTTTGTTCTAAATATATAAGTCAAGTCAAGCCTTATAATAATTCCAGTCAAAGGGGGGGGGGGGGTGTGAATTATAATTATACCTGTATATATAAATATATCTATGAATATACAAATGCTTTTTAATAAACATTCTATGGGAGGACACAACAGCGAGACTACAACAATACAGTATTGTATATAAAATGATATTATATAAATATAATATGTACATGTATGCTGTCATACAATTTTACAGAAATGAAAAAATATATATAATAGAAATATTCCTTAGTGCTCTCCTCTGGTTCTCACAAAAGTAGGTGTTCCTCATATTGTTAGTCAGTTTGGAAAATGAATGAAGTTAATGTAATGTAAATATAAATATACATATGTATATATTGGGGCAGCTGGTTGCCTATTGGTTAGGGATACAATAAAAAAAATTAAATGTACCTTTTGTTCTGAATATATAAACACAGTATGAATAGTTCTTGAATACTGGGTTAGAATTCATACTGGATTGTTATTTAGGGCTACAATAATGTGTGAAACAAATCAACTATGGAAAAACTGTCAATGTATTATTAATTACTTTCTATGTCATAAAGGTAATGCTCAGTAATACTCTGTAATGTTCATATAATATACAAGTTGATGCACACAGAATAGATATATAGAGTATGTACATACATAGATACATACATTATGAATAGATACATATATGGGGTGGTGGTGGCCTAGTGGGTGGAATACTTGCCTCTGGACCAAGTTGCTCCAGGGAGACTGTCCCCTGTAGTTAGGATATGGAAGCATCTGGTAAAACTTCCTGTAAATATGTATTATATGTATTCTCCATGAGCACACATCATATCAATTACACCTTGTTTTCCAAAAGTAAGGTGTTGTCAATTGATTATTCATATCAAACTACTTTTTTCATTTACGTGTTAATAATATATGGTAATGTAATAAATCAAACCAATTACATCTAACCAATTACACGTTGTTTTCCAAAAGTAAGGTGTTATCAATTAATTATTCATATCAAACAACTTTTATATTTACGCATTAATAATATATGGTAATGTAATTAAAAAAAAATACCTTTGTCATCCTACATTTACTTATTAGTCATGAGTGCTTTAAGGGGTTGTTATGTTTGAAGGCTACTCTTAATCTTTTTTTTTTTTTCAGTCAGATGGAAAATGCCTGACCCATTTGGAATTTAATGTGTACCTTTTGTTCTAAATATGTTCCATGGGACCATATGCATTCTATATATTCTGCCTGAGCACATGTCTCAAAATCAAATCCTTACTATTTGAAGTTTTAAGTTGTCATATACAGATAACAATGTAGCTTCATTACCCGTAATGAAATTCTTAGACTCATGCCCCCCCCCAACTGTATATAAACATATAGAAAAGTACACAGATAGATTAAAGAAAAAGTACTACAAGAAATAGAAAAAGTAGAAAGTAAGTACAATAATAAGAAAATAACATTATTAAAAGATAGCTTAGTATTTACAAGTATTTAATAAGATGTCTGGTGCAAAATAATCCCATGAGGTATTTAGGATGTGAGGTGCAAAATAGTGCGATGAGGATTTTAAAGTGACATTGTGAAGAGTCCAAGGTCAAGAGTCCAGTAGTTGTGGTGAGTGTATATTGGTGTGTGCAAAACGTCAGCCGTTCAGAAGCCTGATGGCTTATGGATAGAAACTGTCTCTGAGTCTGCTGGTGCAGGTCTGGATGCTCCTGTACCACCGGCCTGATGGCAGGAGCATAAAAAGTCTGTGGCTGGGATCCGAGAGGATCCGTTGTGTTTTCCTCCTACAGCAGTGTCTGTACAGGTCCTGGATGGCTGGCAGTTCAGTCTTGGTGATGCGCTGTACTGATCTGACCACCCTCTGCAGAGCTTTGCGGTCCAGAACGTCACAGCTGCCATACCAGGCGGTGATACAACCAGACAGAATACTCTCAATGGTGGAAAGAAGAGCCGCTGTCTTGCTGCTTTTGTGATTACACCTATGTGACGTGACCTGCTCAGATCCTCACTGATGTTGATGCCCAGGAATCTGAAGCATTTTTCAAAAGCAAGCTGTTGAATAATGAATTATTCATACAAACTCTTCGTGTTAATGACATATGGTAACGTAATCAATAAACATCATCATCCTACATTTGTGTATTAGTCAGAAATGAGTTAAGTGTTTGGTCTACTCTTTATCTTTTTTTTCAGTTACTTGCATTCTTATTACTCTGCACTTTCATTTAATTTTCATTTTCATTTTAAATGTCTTTTGTTCTAAATATAGTAATAAAGTAATAAATAAACATCATCATACTACATTTACTTATTAGTCATGAGTGGGTTAAGAAGCTGTTATATTTGAAATGTACTCTTTTATCATTTTTTTCAGTTAACTTTCATTTTTATTACTCTGCATTCTGTAGAGCATTTATGAAGTTGGGCACTGATAGGAAGGCCTGGCTAGCAATCTCTGTTCCAGTTCATCCTGAAAGTGTTGGATCGGGTTTAGGTCAGGGCTCTGTTCTTCCACAGCAAACCCATCCCACCATGTCTTTATGGAGCTTGCGTTATGGTCACAGTCATGCTGGAATTGGAAAGGTTCTTCCCCAAACTGTGTCCCAAACTAAGTTTGAAGCATGCTGTTGTCCAAAATGTCTTGGTATGCTGAAGCATTAAGATTATTATTCAATGGAAGTAAGGGGCCTAGCTCAGACGCTGGAAAACAGGTGAGTCCCAGTACTTTTATCCGTATAGTGTAGTACTCAGGATGGAGATTGGTGTGGATAAAATTGAAACCTGCTTGCTAAACGCTGTTGAATTTCAACGGGGTGACAACAAAGCAGACTTCACTCATCATTACGCCCCCTCCTCCACCCTGTGACAGAAATGAGGTGTTGAATCGGATGCTCGATTCATCGAACCGGTTGGTTCTTAAGAATCGGTTCAGTGAACTGGCGTGTCTTGTGTTCCGAGAGCTGGGATTCGGTTCTTACTGACCTACTGACTTCGTGGCCTTACCAAGGCAGGAGATATTGAAAAGCAAAACCGTCTCAATATCATTGCTTTGGTTTTATTGCAGTCAGTTGTAGCACAAAGTGTCAATGAATCAGTGTCCTTGGTAAAATAACTTATTTTGACTGGAGCCCATGTGTCTGCTCAGGTCTCTTTAATTAGTCTGATTTTGCAGATGGCCATTTCAGTTTGCTGCAGCTCTTGTTTAAAAGTTAAAGTGTAGTTTTCTGAGTTGTTAGGTAGGAAGATTGATGCTGTTAATGATTTAAAATAATTTGCATGTTAATAATATTATATATATAATATTGTGTCCGTGTCCTTTTAAAGCCCATGGTGCCCATGGTTTACAATGTATAAGCAGATGTGGTGAAAATGTGCGGCGAGTGGTAATATCCATTTGATTAAAAAAATATAGTCAGCAACAAACTTCAACTGGTTGCAACAGAGGCTTTATTTTTGAAAATCCAATTAGATATGATTGGAATTAAGACCAGAACTGTCCAACAAACACCACATTTAGTAATTCCAGGCTTTGCTTTGGATCTCTAAAATGATGGGCGGAACAGTGTCACATAAATAACGTATGGAAACTTAAAGCACTAAACACCCAGCCTGCACATGAGCAAAACATTTATTTTCACGGTGCAACTTACAGTCGGGATTTCTTCACAGCACTAGGCAAGCAAGCATTGACAGCCTTGTTTGCATAAACATATGGCGTTGAACTTAGGATTTATGATAGTAGCAAGTGCTGCAGTGGCAGTCTGTGTGGTTCACTAGTTTTACATCATTGACAATGACCTGCAGGAGCAGAAAACAAGCAGAATACGAGTGTTATAAAATACTGTGATATTCATATAACAGAAACAAACGCAGTGTTTTGTTTTCAGTAATTTTACCCGTTTCACTTCTTTGGCAACGCAACACGTGGCCTCTGATGTGATATTCTTGGGGACCAGCATAGTCTTCTTAGACCTGAGAGGAGTCGGATAAGCCCTCGAGAAGCAACATCCCATGCACTGATACACAGGGGCACCGGGCTTTGAGAAGAAGCTGTTCTCCCTGAGTTTGCACTCCTCACAGCCAACTTTTTAGATCAAAGGTTAAATTAACAGTCTGTTAAAAATCACTTCTTAATGAACATTTCAATGCATGATTCACTAAACTATGCTTAAGTCTAACATTTTGTTCCACATACATAATTGTGCTGCAAAATGATGGTATGGACTTACAGTTAATCATGTCATTATTTGGAAAAAGTTGTCCAATTTCAATTAGCACTGAGAGCAAAAGGATGGTTGCGCCGGTGTATTTAATAATCAGAATCATTCTAGCTGCAAAAAAGAGATGTTAACAGTCTGGAACATACAGCCTCTTGAAAACAAAGTTCAGAACATTTCAAATTACATTTTTGATTAAATGTAATTAGTTAGCTCCAGTGTGACAGTGGTAGCAAATCAGAAACATTACCTGTTCTTCTTCACCTCACAAGTGTCTCCTATTGAGATTACATCAACTCACCTCCAGGTTTTATACCACCCTCCTCCTGCTTACGTGTGTCTTAGTTGAATAAAACCACAAAAGTGCTTCCCCCATGGTCTGAGTCACAGTCATTTAGCTGACCTTATAGTCCATTATGCGAATGAAAGGAATAACTGCATATGCACTGCAGCAAGCGATATTTGTACATATTAATACACCGTCCCTGACTGTAAATACAATGTGTGGATTACACTGTGAAAGAACACATAATCTAGTAGGATGCAGGTAGACATGTAATCAAATAGCTACTGTTTTTGATTCTGATTAGTTTACAGTCTCATTACAATAATGTAGTAATATATGCTTATTATTCATGTATACACCGTTATACGCTGCATTTTGTTCAGGATTACTGTTTAATGAAAAATGTTAGAGAAACTTAAATTTCACCTGATATTTCTTTCTTTTGTATTATATGTATTAGATATTGTTCATGAATAGTTAGTTGTAGTTCAAACTGGAATGTCTTCTCCAATGAAATAATACTGATGTTGACTATCTAAACTAATCGACTCAGGATGAAGACAGGCAGTATCATTAGAGACACGACATACCCTGGACATCATCTCTGTGACCTGCTTACCGTCTGTAAAGAGGTCATACGAAAGTTTATTGTCATTTCAGACATATACACAGTACACAGTGAAATGAAAAAAAATTCCTCCAGGGCCACGCTGTAACACAAGAACAGCAACAGAAACAACATAAGACTAGGTGCAAATAGGATAAAATAAACAGAGTGCCAGCAGAGCAGGAGAGAAAGTGTAAGAAAAACACAAGAGCATCATAACAACAAAACAAGACATTTAGTGCCGTTGATGTTTGGATGAACACAGTATTGCGACAGATACTGTATTCTAGAGGAGGTGTTAGGTGCACAAAAGTGCAAAATAGTCACAGACAGCAATAATTAATAATCGTGCAAATGACAGCAGGAGCAGGAGAGTGAATGTGCAAATATAATAAAGAGAGTGGTATTTACAGTGACAGCTGAGGTGTAAGTTGTTTGTTTAAGTTTGGAGATAAAGTCTTATCTCTCCCACCCCTCTCCAAACCCAGCTCTCCTACAGGCTACAAGAACTTCAACACAAACAAAACCATATAACACAGATATGCACCCATATGGATATACACACACATGCGCTGCCTCCACATCTATCACACATACAGGCACCTTATTTTCAGGCAATGCCAATCACCACTTTTAATACTGTATACAAATATACATGATGCCACTTTTGTATGTTGTGACTTTCCAGTTGTGAACATATGCTGCTCTTTCAATTACTTGCACTTTATTTCTCATTTACCTGCTCAACAGTTGTTTCTTTATTTTGTTCCTGTTGTTTTAAAACTATTTTTTCGATTATTTTCTATTGTTTTTTTTCTGTTGCTAAACATGGAAGATGTCACAAATGTCACCAGAACGTCACTGTACACAAGTATAATGACAATAAACTCACCCTTACTCTTACATCCTCCTCTGCTGTCCTAAAGTATTATGTACCAGGGATGAATATTTGCTTGACCCACTATCTCTTGATCTTTCCATTCCTGGTAATCCACTTATCCTTGGTCGTGTTGGAGACCAGTGTCTGGCCTGAGACAGATGTAATTCAATACGTACTGTGGCAGATGGAACACAGTATCTAAGGTTAAAAGATTTATTTGGCTTCTCAGGATTTCACGCAAACTGACATAGGTTGACATAGAAGGCCTGGTGTTGATCCTCAACTTAACATTTTTGGAAATTACTGCTCTATCTCTGTGACACAACCCCTTCATTACAACCTAACTCATTTCAATCAAATGCTAGCAGAAAAAAGAAGCCAAGAAGTTCAAACGCAGTTTTCCATGTGAGGAGTGCTTCAAAGTCATTCTTCTTATAAAACATTTTGGAAGCAGGCTGATGGGGAAGCTGATATAACCTAGCCAGATATAGCTGTTCAAATATCTGCGATAAACTTTGTAAGACCTGCACTACGACCCACAGCCAGCCGTAAGTAATGAAGTGCAAGGCCCAGGAACACTTTGTCAAAATGTATATGATGATCAGCCATAACATTAAACCCACTCACAGGTAACGTGAATAACATTGATTATCTCGTTACAGTGGTGCTTGTCAAGGGGTTTGACATATTAGGCAGCTAGTGAACAGTCAGTTCTTTAAATTAAGCATAAGCTTAAAAATCTGAGAAACTTCGTCAGGAGCCAAACTGTGATGGCAGGTCCAAAATGGCAGGTCCTGTGTGGTGTTCCTGGTATGCAGTGGTTATTACCTGCCAAAAGTGTTCCAAGGAAGGACCACAAGTGAACCACTAACATGTATGTCCAAGTCTCAGTGATGAGCATGAAGGCTGAATGTTAGCCCATCTGGTTCGCTCCCACAGAAGAGTTACTGTAGCATAAATTAGCGTCTATTCTTGCCACGGTAGAAAAGGGCTAGCCTTGAACACACATTGCAGATTGCTGTGTACGGAGCTGTGTAAGCACAGATCGCTCAGGTGTTGACCAAATTCCCAGATTTCAGTCTGCTCAAGCATCGGAATGTGGACAAAGTAGTCCAATCCATGAAAGCTTCACCTCACAACTTACAGGACATAATGGATCTGCTGCTTAAGTCTTGGTGCAAGATACAACAGCACACCTTCAGAGTCTTGTGGAGTCCATGCCTTGAGGGGTCAGAGCTGATTTGGAAGCACAAGGGGGAGCAACACAATATTAGGTGGACAGTTTTAATGTTGTGGTTGATTGGTGTACATCCACAGTTTAGTTTAGAGACAGTGTGATCTTACTTTACAACAGGTACAACAGGTACAATGGTGATAAACACTTAGTTTAGAGACATAGCCAGTGTGATCTTACTTAACAACAGGTACAATGGTGATAAACACTTTTGTCCACAGGATGGAAAGACAGAGGAAATGACTCACGCCTGTAAAACGCCCCCCCCCAAAAAAAAAAAAAAAAACCCCAAAACAAATGTAGTTAAACCCTGCTTTTTTGAGTTTCTGTCCATTAAGGAGAAAGATACCTCCTGGCATATCTGTGCATTTTCAAAAAGAAATGTAAGTATTTACTCTTGTGTAAATACTGAAGTCACAAATATTTTAATCGCAATAATTTTATGTGCTTAGGGCAATGTATCTAAAGGGTGTACTGTGTTATATGCACCTTAGGACCTGTCACCTGAGCCACAAATCTTGTGGTTTTTGTACTGTATTGTGTTGTGGTGTAATCTCTGTTGATGTGTTATGTTGACATTTCGCTCTGTTCAATGTCACACAGATGTGACTCACAAATGAATAATTTCCCCAAGGGGCCAATAAATGTACTACTGCTACTGAGCTGGAGTGGGTCTGCTTATAAAGTTACGGATCAAGCAGCGATTAGCTCTAAATTGTACAAAACACCAACCTAACCCAGCTAAGATCATGAAGGTGTTCTCATATCCAAATATTCTTCTTCCAAATTCAGAGATTACACTAATCATAGTGTACAGTGCACTAAAGTGACTTGTACTTTTACAACACAGTACAATGACTAAAAACAGCTTGAATGGAATATAATTTGTTATAGCACCTCACTAACATCACCATATAACACGAAAGGAATTAAATAGAAAAATACACTACAGGTTTGTCGACACCTGCTCTTTCAACAGTAGTTACAAAACGAAGAGTATTAATTGGGGGAGTATGTCCCCCTCTTTTAAAGTAAAACTAATGGCTCCTTATAATGAACACACCACAGCACAGTGTGAATAATGTGAAATTCTTTCTCTGCATTTAACCCTTTCACCAAGTGAAGCAGAGGGCAGCCAGCCAGCAGCGATGCAGTACCCAGGGAGCAGTGTGTGGGGATGGTACCTTGATCAAGGATACCTCAGTGCCACTAGCACTGCTGGGATTCAAACCCACAACATTCTGATTGCAGGGGCAACTCCCTAAACACCAGCTGCCCCAAAAGGGCTGTCAGAAGTGGGATTCAAACTTACGCCTCCAGAGGAGACTGCGACCTGAACGCAGCGCCATCCTGACACTGCTGCAGTGACATGCTTTACACTAGATGATAGAACTAAATGTCATGAAACTTAACTAGATTTCATGTTATCAGCCACAACTGCATTAGTGAGGTTGCTTACTGATTAATTGTGGATCACAAACTCCACTGCAACTCATCCCAAAAGTATGGGTGGTGCTCCAACTCTGTACAGAATGCAATTCCAGCCCAACTCTGGGGGCCTTTAATACCCCTCTAGTCCATGCTTGGCATTGGGCATGGTGACCTTAGTGGCTGCTCGTCCTATTGTCAGTGCTTTTCTGTTGAGATTATGCAAGCTGTGTTTGTGCAATTGAACAACTTTTGTCTGCAACAGAGGCACTTTAAAGTAGCTGAAGTAGCTAGATGGGACAGCATATGTCTTTCTGAATCAGACACTTCCACTTCTGCACATGGACAGCCTAAAGGGCAAGTCCTGAAGTAGGATGAACCATGACAAGGTATTCTGTTTCATGTGTGCTTACATGTGAGCTTTGCTTTCTTATTATAGCTGTATTAATGGCAGCTGGTCAATTAGGATTGGAAAAAACCATATAAACAAAAAACAAATATTCTCAAAAATTCAGAACTGGCCTAACTAAGCTCCAGTAAAGGAGGAGAGGCTGTCGTCTGGAAGTCTACTTATTAAGACTATAGTTTATATATATATTTCTGTTCGGAAGAGTGAGATCCAATGATTTTAGTAGCTGTTTGTAAACTTTTTGATTTTATCAATATAATGAGCAGTACAACAGATACAAAGAGTTTTTATTATAAAGACCTGGTTCAAAAATGCTGAACAACTGTTGAACCATAGTAAGGGTTATGGCCATTTTGGGGTGTGTACTTGGGTATGCAAGAATAGGCAGTATTTCTGATACATGTAACTGAAATACAAATATTATTCTGTCAGTTGTACTTGATGATTCACCATTGGCATTGCAATGTAGTCTAGGACTAGGCTTCTAATATACTGTGTGCTATCTGAGCTGCTGGCTTTTAAAGCTCTGATTATTAAGCTCTAATTCAAATCAAACTCATATTATCTGAGTGAGAGGGTGTTTTGGTTTTAATTACTCTCTTGCCATTCCAGCTTTATATGAATTCACGCATTTTTGATGTATTTTTGCCCAGTTCCTGCATAAACAGACTTTACCGCAGAGATGTCATTAATGTACTATTCAGTGAGAAACAAATGTCAACACAGTTGGGATTAAAAATTATAATAAGATAAGAAAGAACTTTATTTATCCCGAGGGAAATTCTTTAGTCATAAACATGCTCAGTGCAACAAAAGGAATAAAGATAAGACAATAAAGAGTTAGTAAAAAATATACAGTAGTAATAGTGCAAAAAGAATATATAATAAACTATAACAAAACTAACAAGTAACTATTAACAGATATAACAAAATAACAGATTATTAGTGCAAGTGGTTATGAAAAGTGACTTAATGTTTGTGCCCTGAAAATATGATGAATGCAAAAAAATGATATAGCAGCAGGTGATGAGGGGCTGAGACAACATTCAATAACAACAGATAAATAAACGAGTAGCTATATCCGAATGAGAACTAAAATAAAGGCTGAAAAAGATCACCTACAGAACGAGAAGGAGTTATGCAATAAGCTTGTTCAGTCTTTTTCAATCAGCTGCCAGTTTACTGTCAATGTGTATCCCCAGGTACCAGTAGTCCTCAACCACTTCAACATCCATCCCTCTGATAGAGACAGGTGGGAGGAGGCGTCTGCTTCCTAAAGTCCACAACCAGTTCCTTTGTCTTTGTGATGTTTTGCTGTAAATGGTTCAGTGTCAGTAAGTTTGTGAGTAAATGATTTTAATGGTCATTTCTGATATTTGCCATTAAGTATTCTGTCTTACCTACAGATGATTTTGAACATTTTGAAATTCAACACTGTATCACTCACACATATATAGATAATTTATTTCCAAGGATCAGCTTTTCTGGAAGCCAATGTCAGTGACGATTATATCAGTTCATTTAGAAGTGAAACACTGACATTTTTAAAGACACAGGTGCTTTTTAATCTCTGTCAAAAATTAACATTTCAGTGAACTGTTTCATGCATTTCAGTAAAATTCCAAAAATATCACAAAAATGACATTAAACAAGTGTTTATACCTCTCATTTTCTTCCTTTCTCATTTTGCCGTGTGGATGTGCACCAGTGTGTGAAAAACCAGGCGGCAGCCAGGGCTCCCAAATCAAAATTCTTGTCAATGTGGGGTGAGATTGTGGTGGTGCTGGTCAAAACCACCTTTTGATTGACAGCACTTCATCAAACCACACAGTGCTGTTTAGTTTCAGATAAGGAGGGTAAGTACATCTGAACTCTTAGAAGTAAAATGCTGTAAACTAAACAAACCCTGCATTAGGACATGATTTTGTTTAACATGCTAAGCAGACTTTTAAAGAAAACAAGCAACGCTCAGGATATTCAGAGTTAGGCTTTAAGTCCACATATACAGTGAGGAATTTTATTGGAAAAAAGCAAAGCAAAAAGTAAAAAAAGATTAAAAAGCATTAAAGATTCTGAAAAGTAAATGACCTATATTATCAGTTAAATACTAACAAAACAGGGAAATCCATGTAAGTGTTAATAGAAGCTGCATTATGCTAGCAATGGGGCAGCTGGTGTCCAGCTGGTTAGGAAGTTGGCCCTATGACCAGAAGGTTGTGGGTTCAAATCCCAGAAATGCTAGTGGCACCACTAAAGTACCCTTGATCAAGCTACATCCCCACACTCTGCTCCCTGGGCACTGTGTCCCTGGCCTTGGTTGAATGGGTTAAATGAGGTAGAAGAATGATGTGCTGTTCACACTGTGTGCTGTGGTTCACATATGACAAATGGTCAATTTACACTTTTTTTAATAGAGTAGTTTCCTATATTTCGTGATTAAAATTACAAACAAATGCTTACATTTACTGTAATATCTCATACTGTAGTAAGTACTGTACGCTGTCGATGTGGGTACTAGTGTTGCACAGATTGACTTGTAGGCTGTGGGTTGACCCCTGGGTCAGAGGGTTTGGGTAAACACCCTAACCTGTGCATCACCAGTGGGCACACACTGCTTGATGAGGGAGTTGATGTCACAGTTCATGCAATATCAGGTAGCTATCCAGTAGCCTTTGATTGGCTGTAGTCTATAATGTCTGAGATACCATGAAATAAGGTGTAATTCAATAAAAGCTGTTTAGGGGGCAGTGTAAAAAACATTTTTCCATGCACAACATAATTGTGACAAGCCAAAAGTATGCGAATAACCACAGATTTGTTAGGGATTTTGTATAAGAAAGATAAATACTGGGCTGGGCCTTTGCAACAGTTAATGCTTATTTTCAGATACAGCACTGATTTTACACATATTTAGAGTGCGCTTGAGGTGACAAAAGTAGACATATGCTACGGAGATTAGGGTTTTGTATTGTTTATGGCCAGTGCTGTACTGGCCATCGGGCATACCGGATTTTTTGTCCCAGTCCAGCCCTGTTTATGGCTCAGGGTTTAAGGGTTTAAACTTTTATTGAGATTTTTTTTTTAGCCAGATCAGTATGTCTATTACAACTAGAGCTTTGTTACGTCAAGGCATGAGGGTAGAATGGATGAAAGAATACTAAATAAGATATTCCAGTAAGTTTAAGCATTTGTTTTGTCATTTAATCAAATTGAAAACTTCACTTTTTAAATAGCTGTTATGATAACTAAACATATAATTTCATATAGTATGTACTTCAATTTTAATGCTTAAACATGTTGACGTGTTTTCTTATTGGTAAAGTCTGTGGTAAAGTCTATTAATGCAGGAAGTGGGTGAAAACACAAAAAGTAAATTCACATGGACTGGCAGCAGAGTCATTAAAACCAAAATCACCTTCTCACTCTTTAAAAGCATCTCAGCTTTAAAAGCATCTCAGCTAACACACAGTTCATAAGAAGCCTAGTCCTGAACTAAATTGAATGTTTATGGTGAATAGTCAAAGACAAGTGACAGTAATATTTGTATTTCAATCACATATATCAGAAATCAATTCAATTTAATTTTTCAATTTTTAGAAAAAATAATTTATTACATTGAAGCAAATAAGTGCATTACAGTTATTCAAGACAATCATTTCTCAATTCTAACAAGAAAGAAAACCAAAAACTATAAATACATTCAAGTTCTAATTTACCGGCAGTGTAGTCAATACACTCTCCCACAATTTACTAACCATATACTCATTCCTAATTTTCTATTTTTTTTACATTCCTTTACACTAACATTGTTTCTATCTCCTAAAACCATCTTATTAAGATTAAATGCACAAATTCACAAGGCATGACAGTTCTTTACCACCACCACAATTTCTAGCTCTTCATAAGGCATACATGCAGAGCTCAGGGAACAGTGTGTGGGAATGTTACCTTGCTCAAGGGTACCTCAGTGGTGCCAGCAGCAGACCTAGGATTCAAACCCACAACCTTCCTATTGGGGGGCAACTCTCTAACCACTAGGCCACCAGCCACCCCATAGTAGAAAACAATAGTATTTAAGTAATATTGAAATAAGCAGTGATATTCACATGGTAAAACTATTGCACATAATGAAATTATTCAAAGCAAGCAGCTTAGCTAGCACACAGTATATGAGAATCAGAAAACATACTATAATTACTTATATTATGATGACACCAAAAACTCCACCCGGGGTGAGTCCCTGCCTTGAGCCCATTCACCGCAGGGTACCCATGACCCTAATGTGGATTAAGATGTTGCAGAAAACGAAGGAATGAACAAATGACTGCAAAGACACAGGGACAAGAACAATATATAATATAAATTTAAAAAATCCAGAAAAAACTCACTATGGAATACATTATGCTATAAACACAAATGCTGGGTATTAAATGCTGCTATAAATAAGCAATTTACAGTTAAGTGAATTATAAGCCTAGTCCTAGACCACATTGCAATGCCAATTGTGAATCATCAAATACAACTGACAGAGCAATATTTGTATTTCAATCACATCCAACTGAACTCTGACTGAAGAGTGAGCACGTGTCTCCCTCACTGTGTTCTGAGCAGGGCCGTTTATAAGCACGAGAGCCCCTGGTTGGGTGTGTGAGAAACCCCGTACATCACAGGGGGAGCTAGGGGAAAAAAAGAAGAAAAAAAAAACTGGCGGCGTGATGCTGGCCGCCATTTTGCCTCCTCCGATCTGAGAGAGAGAGTGGAGCCGGATCAGCGGCGAGGGACTCGGACACTTTTTCTCCTTTTCCCCCTTCACTTCTCCCTCCGGAGCCATCCTTACATACCCGTTTCAAGTTGTTTTCAGTCACAGGTACGAGCAGCGTTTTTCTTCTCGAGTCAGAAGTTGTTTTTATTAGCTCGCAGGGCGGCGGAGGGATGATCTTTTGTTTTCAAACAAAAGTCGGCAGAAACTGGTCGGCGCGGCTCGCACCGGCTTTTTGAAAATGGACTCCTCTGTGTGGCTGCACGTTGCACAGCCCCTTATCTGACTAATTTTTAAAACATTTTTAGCTCACCTTAGTTCACTTAAGGCCTCGGTTCGGTTTAGTCTAAGCACAAGCATTTTTCAACGCCGATTATTTTGGGGAAACGTTTTTCTCCTCCATTGCAGCTCTTCGTGGCTAACGCCCGGGCTGCAACGGTTGAACGTTGTTTTCCTCGTGCAGTTGTAACTTGCTAGCTAACTAGAATCCCTTGCAAAGTTGTGAAAGTGTAATTTAATCTCTTCTCTGCTACGAGGGTCTTCATAAGCACGTGTAGACTGAATTAGAGTGAGAGAAGAGCCCCTCGGTGGCGTGGTAGCTGTCAGAAAACGGAGAGGCTAACACAGTGCTGAAAGTTGAGTGTCCACGTTGCTCTTGTGTCCCCCTGGCCTAGAAAAGGGAGGATAGCTAATGTTGGCTACGCTTTTTGGACACAAGTATAATACGGAGACTACAAATAAGAGGGCAGCGGTATAGAAAATCTCTATTATTTTGATTATACGTGGTCACAAATATTTCTTGGCCGAATGAAATAAAGTAGGGCTTTGAAATGTCCGCCCTTTAGGTGGTTAGGCTAACCACGTTTTAATGTAGCTAAAGCTAAAGTGGTCAGATATTAATCGTAGATTAGTCCGGGGGAATCTGACCCACACGGACTGTTAGTAGGCACTAATGTTCAGTGTATTCAAAGGCTAATGAGTAAACTGGACACACATGCTCGCCCAACTAGTGTTAGAGGAGCGGAAATTAGCCTAGCCAAAGAACACGTGTAAAAATCTGGAGCCTCTCGGCACTACAGCCACCCTGGCAGTTCAGCAGCACTTGCATTATTTTATGCACAATTTGTGGTTCCCGTGCATTTATGTTCTTCATATTCATGCAGGTAATTAACATGTGCTGTTCCATTAAAAAAATAAGTGAGGGCAGTATTTAAGCGGGTATTACAGTAAGGATGTCAAAATCAAGTAACGTTAGTGTTCCTGGTGTAATGAATATCAATCCCTACATTATTTTAAAATGTCACTTTGCATGGACCTGTAGTAGGCTGTCCCCGTGTTTGGCTTTGGCTCTTATGGGTGATGCAACTAGAAATGTGTTTAAAAAGTAAGATGGAGAAAATGGTATTGATGGCCCCGGATTAGAAAGACAGGGGTCAGGCAACAGGTTCCTTGACCTCTTCCCAGTTTTGGATTAATTTGGCTCATTGCATTTGCACAGATAACGGAGACATGGCCACAGAGCATATAAATGGAAACGGTACTGAAGAACCAATGGAGACTTCGGCTGCAGTTACCCATTCAGAACACTTCCAGACATTATTAGACGCTGGGTTACCTAGAAAAGTTGCTGTCAAACTAGATGAAATTTACGTAGCAGGTAAGGCCCATTTGAACATTCAGCATATTCTCACCCATTTCAGATTTTCATTATAACTGCATGTGCTTCTAAATGCGATTGTGGGAATTGGAACATTTAAAGCAACTTTTTGTGGTTTCCTTCCAAAATGGGTACTGCAGTCACAAAGTGCTTTAAAACCTTGCACAAAAATGAAAATTGGCTACTTTGGACATTTATCTTTCCCTTTGCCTCCCTTAGCAACTTGGAGGAAACTGTATATCCTGGGGAATTTCATATTTAGGCCCTTTAAGCTCAGTTTAAGCAGTCTTGAGGATGTCTCCTCAAACAGTATCAGGGCAAAGGTGTTGCAGAATGGACATGCAGGAACAAAGCAGAAGCTGGTGCTGGTTCAGACAGGTGATGGGTCCTCATAAATCAGTGCTTGATATGGTGAGGGGTTCTAAATGGCTGTTAAATTACACCATCACATCTGTTGCGTTTAGATATTTCTGTTCTGAGAACCTGACACCAGTTATATCTGGCTAGCATATAATATAACTGGGAATGTTTGTAAATGCAGAATGAATGAAGAATGAACTGACAGTTGATTCTCTTATGTTTGCATTTTTCAATCAGGTCTGGTCTCTCACAGTGATCTTGATGATCGGGCAATCGAAGCTCTAAAGGAATTTAACGAAGAAGGTGCTCTGCAAGTCCTTCTGCAGTTTAAAGACAGTGACCTTTCACATGTTCAGGTATTTAATGTGGTGACAACTAGATATGAAAGTGGTAGTGTTAACTTTTTTTTTCTGGAACATAGTCAGTCTGGTACGACGTACTTTAATATTAAGCCTAATTCTAATTTGTCTGGTGATGGGGCAGCACTGAATCCTAGAATCATGAAGCTAATAAGAAGCCACTTACTCTGTTTTGCACTTATTTGTATATCATACTGGAACACATGATACCAGAAACCTACAGTAATAGTGTGAATTCTGATGTTACCAGTGATTGTGTGTAGGAATAGAGTGCTGCCATGTAACTCTTTAACTGCTGGTGCACACAACTTCATTTAGGTTTGAGAGGATTTCTGTAATAAGCCATGCATTACAGTACTTTGCTGCAGGAGTGCTCCGTAGAGGTTTTGGAGCTTGTTCTGTTAGTCCTGTGTTCATTCACATTTTGATTACAGGCAAACTTATTTAGGATTTTGTTAATTCTGCTGATTTAACAACTGAATATAGGTAGCAGTACATTCAAGAGCAGACAATTATGAAAAATCTTGGCACTAAAAAGGCACAGATTAATATCTTTGAAGCTCCGATCACATGGAACATATCATTGCTGTTGGAAGAATCCCGCCAACCCCCCCCAAAAAAAAAAAAAAAAACAAACACAAAAAAAGTTGTTAGTGAGAGGAAAAAAATGTAAATAATTTTGGACCACTTCTGCTGGTCTGTAAATCTTGCAAAAAGCAAAAATGAAACGTTTTTCAACAGCGATGGTGTATGTTTTGGTTGTGTTAAGTTTTTTTTTTTCTCTATTTCAAAGCTGTCTGTCTGTTGCATCTTTATTTTTCTCTGCCACTCAAGTAAGCATACAGAATGCATATTCATTGTTGTTGATTTTCTGCTCCCCACTTTGTCATCAGAACAAAAGTGCCTTTCTCTGTGGAGTTATGAAGACATACAGGCAGAGGGAGAAGCAGGGGACCAAAGTGTCAGATTCTAATAAAGGACCAGATGAGGCAAAAATTAAAGTAAGATTTCTTGAATTTCTGAATTTTCTGAACCTTTTTCTGCCTTTTGCTGGTATGGAAAAAAAAAAACAATAGTTGTGTGGAAGGATGGTGATATAAACTGAGAAATCTTTGTTGTTTTCTTCTGTAAGCAGAATTTACTCAGGTTTATTTTTGAGTACTTTTTGGGTGTCACAGTTTGATCCTGGAAAATCAGACCTATAGATATTAGTTTTTACATGCTTCTGTAACACTTGATTCATTTCATAAAGACCTTGAAATTAGCTGAGCAGGTTAATCAGGTGTTTAGAAGTAAATAATACTGTCTGGAATAATTTTATTAGACTTATCAAAGTTTACAGCAAAAGCTCATGAGAATAGGTTGTTTTTGTCTGTCACTGAGTCATGGACAGTTTTCTGATTTGCCAGGCTTTGCTTGAGAGAACTGGATACACACTTGATGTGACGACAGGTCAGAGGAAGTATGGTGGCCCTCCTCCAGAGTCGACCCACTCAGGTGCACAGCCCTCAGTTGGCACAGAGGTAAGACTTCGTGTTTAGCTCTGATGTTAAGTGACCAACTAGTTATTTTTCTCGAATAACTGGTAGTATGTTGCTAAGATTCTATTGAAAATAGGTCTGTAACCTGTTTACAGTAAAACAGTGTCCGTATCAATCATGTTTTTGATTTTAAAAAAAATATATAATCCACATTACAGTGTAGCACTTTGATTAAAAGAACCTCAGATTGTGTGTTGCTTGTATTTATGTATTTTGTATTCATGGGAGAGAAGGTTTTTTTTTATGTTTTTTGACACTCTAGGTTCTAATAGAATTTTAATACGCAACAGGTTTTTTTATTTATCAATGTTTAAAACTGTATCTATAAAACCGTATTTATAAAACTATTTGTAAAATTTTGCTTTAAAAGCGAGTGCTGTTTTAAAAAGAATACAATACCAATTGTTGAAAATTACTGGACAAAAAAAGGAAATTGGTTGTTTAAGGGATTCAACAAATTCTTTTTCACAAATTGCTGATTGCTGTTTTTGTACTGCCTGTATGATACTACATCAATACTTCTACTAACTATTGACAAAGATTACTGTTTTTTATTTGCGTTCTCCTCAGACAATGTCTTCTCAAAGCATACATTGGGCAAAAGGAGCATTACTGCATGTCAGAAGTTTTTTAATAAAGTTTTTAATAAAGACTTTGTGCCATCTGGTATCCCTAGGAAAATAAAACATGCTCAATAATCTATTTCATTGCTGAAAAGAATACAAAACTACCAGTAAAATAGTGTATTGCACAAATTACAGTTGACCTAGTAACCAAGTTTGGTTAACTTTGTAATAGTTTCATTCTTTTTCCTAGATTTTTGTGGGAAAAATCCCAAGAGATCTCTTTGAGGATGAGCTGGTTCCCCTGTTTGAAAAAGCAGGGCCTATATGGGACCTGCGTCTGATGATGGACCCCCTCAGTGGCCTGAACAGGGGTTATGCCTTTGTCACTTTTTGCACTAAAGAGGCTGCTCAGGAGGCAGTTAAATTGGTAAGTCATGTTACTTCTATCTTAGTGTGATTGCGTCAGCCAAAATAGGTTTCCTCGAAGCTCATGCTGGATTTCAGAGCCATTCCAGTGTCAAAACGTCCATTATAATCTGTAGTTGTGTGCTTGCATAAAACTTGTGATTGGTTGATCGGGGTCAAGTACTGAGCATTTAAAAACTGGTTGTGAAACACATTGGGCAAGAGAGAATAATATAATGTGACAGTCGCGTATGGATGCCAAGATGGACGGAAAGGTGTAAAAATACCAAGCGTGAAGAAACAAGCAAAACACACAGCATGCTGATGAAATGAAGACACAACAACTTATATGAAAAAAGTGTGTAACAGGTTGATTTTCAACCAGATGACAGGAGTTCGAGGCTACATTGGCCATAATTTTATTTTTTAAAGCAAACTGCTTCCAAACACAGGCTTTGTAGCAACCACACAATCACATTTCCCTTATTGAAGAAATGCGTTTTTCACTTAATTCTTTCTCTTTAAATACTTTGAAAAGTTCTCCTGAGACTGTATTAATTTGCTGTTTTATATGTGTCTCCAGTGTAACAACAATGAAATACGCCCTGGAAAACACATTGGCGTGTGCATCTCTGTCGCCAATAATAGACTGTTTGTGGGCTCCATTCCCAAGAGCAAAACCAAGGAGCAGATCGTGGAGGAATTTGCCAAAGTTACAGGTGAGTAATGGTTCTGAAGAAAATTTATGAACTATTTTAGGGCCTTGGGTTAAACGTACATTAATATTGAGACTATCTAAGGAAACAATGCTTATTTAATCCTCTCTCTGCTTTCTCTCAGAGGGGCTGAATGATGTAATTTTATATCATCAGCCTGATGACAAGAAGAAAAATAGAGGCTTCTGCTTTTTGGAGTATGAGGATCACAAAACAGCTGCACAAGCACGACGCAGGTTGATGAGTGGCAAGGTGAAGGTATGGGGAAATGTGGTGACTGTGGAATGGGCTGACCCCATTGAGGACCCAGACCCAGAGGTCATGGCAAAGGTAAGCAAGCAAGCAGATTTTTACAGATTCATTCATGCAGTTTTTTAAATACAGAAGACAGCCTTTTATTTTATGTAAATGTCTTGTTTCAAATTTCTCTTTCTCTTTTAGGTTAAAGTGCTTTTTGTAAGAAACCTTGCCAGCACTGTCTCAGAAGAGCTCTTAGAAAAGACATTCAGCAACTTTGGCAAACTGGAAAGGGTCAAGAAACTTAAAGATTATGCCTTCATTCACTTTGAGGAAAGAGATGGTGCCGTTAAGGTAATTTTATTCTTCATTTAGTATTTCTTTGCTTAGTATTTTCTTTGTTGTATATGCACTGAATTCTTATTGATCAACAGGCCTTAGCTGACATGAATGGGAAGGATTTGGAGGGTGAACAGATTGAAATTGTCTTTGCAAAACCTCCTGATCAGAAGAGGAAGGAACGAAAGGCTCAAAGACAAGCAGCTAAAACACAAATGTAAGATCACCTCTGCACACTATGATGTAGCATTAGAGATTGTCTGTCTGATATATGTACATCTTGTATGCTGCTGAAATTAAATTACTTGTGTTTTCAACAAGGAATTTCTGGGACTCCTTCAGGTATGATGAATACTATTACTATGGCCCACCACACATGCCTCCTCCAACAAGAGCAAGAGGAAGAGGAGGCAGGGGAGGCTTTTCATATCCCCATGACTACTATGGCTATGAGAATTATTATGATTACTATGGCTATGACTATCACAACTACCGAGGAGGCTATGAAGATCCATACTATGGCTATGAAGATTTCCAAACCCAAGGGAGGGGAAGAGGTGGTCGAGGAGCCCGTGGATCTACACTCTCCCGGGGCCGTGGAGCAGCCACAGCTAGAGGAAGACTCGGTTTTTCTCAGCGTGGAGGCCCAGGATCCAGCAGAGGTGCACGTGGGTCCAGAGGAGGAGCTCCACAGAGAGGCCGTGTGGTATGTGGCAGTGGTTGGGTGGGGGGATATTCTGTCAAGTAGCCACTTTTTATAAATACTAACCTTATTTCTTTGTACTGTATTTTCTGAAGAAAACATTTTGCTGTTAGCTGTCTTTATCGTCACCCTGTGTTGCTTTGGTTTCATTAAAAAAAATTGATAAATGCATTTTTGACTATTTTCCCCTTTCAAATTGCTAACACATACAAGGCACCTTGTGGAAGAAATGGACCAAAGGTTTGCGTGTTTTTTGTGTCTGTTCATCTCAGTTCTAAGATTAAGCAGTTTGTAGCATAGCAAGTCATGATGTATATTGATTTTTATTTTCGTTATAGTTGTGTATAGTATAGAATATTTGGGGCTTCTATGAACATTTTATGACTTAAGTATGAGTAGTTTGATGTAAAGCATCCTGAAAACATGTTCACATTATGATGCATTAAATGTTCATTTTTTCTTTTTTGTCTTTGATCATTCTTAATAAAGGCCTTTTTTCCCTCCCTCAGCAGGGAAAGGGGGTCGAGGCTGGTCCTGACCAGTTACAGTGAAGACTGACTTGCTACATGGGGTTACACCAGAAGCTGCCAATGGATATGATGGTAAGGTTGAGGCAATGGTTGTGATATTCCAGCCTTACAGAAGCATATCTCCCATACTGCCACCCTTGAACCCCCCAAACCCAGTGGAAGTTCTGTACCGTGGACTTTCTGTATTCATTAAAGTCTTCAGAATGCATCATATGATAATCCCTGTAACTCCCCCCAAAATTACAAAATGCACCAGTTAAAATCATTCGTGAAGTTCAGACTTCTTAAAGGATACTAAATTTTTTTTTTTGCACTTTTTAAGTTTGAGTTTGAAGTGGCTCAAAGGAGCTTGATGCTAATGTATATTTTTGTGCTAATTGTAATTTTATTGTCAGAATATCCATGTTTATCTAAATTTTTTTTATTTGGATGAAGAGGACATGACATCTGCAGGTTTTTGGTGTAACCACCTTGCATGGATAAGTCAGGCATTCCAGGAAAGTGGTTCTTTTCAGAACTTGTCTTTTAAAGGGTTGGTGAACTACCTCAGTACAGAGGATTGAACTACCCTGCCTGTACTGTAAATAGGGAAACTTATATTGATGAAAGCAGGGCTTGTTTCCTATGAAATATGCATTAGAGCAGCTGCTCAAAAGATGTACTTAATGTAATATAGTCATTTTGCTGCTGCTCTGACACTGCGAACAGTCAAACTGGGCATGCAAAATAATCTCATATGATGAGCCTGAACAAGCCCTGCTTTTATCTTATTTTGAACTGAATTAGCTGACTTGCTTCTTCAGATTATGTAGTTACTGGTTGTATGATTGTATGATAGTTTTGGAATAAAATGTTACTTTTGTAAAGGCTTGAACATCACAAAGGCATCAACTGCTTTTGGTAAGCCCTGCAGTGTCCCTTTTTTCTTCAAGTGGAAAACCATTTCTGGATAACTAGCTTCTGTAAAGATGACAATTATGTCCTGTACCATCATAGCTTTTTGATTTAAGGTTTTATTTTTAATCATGATTCATGAACGTGAATGATCATGTTTCAGCTCTTGGCCAGCCGTGTTTTGTAAAGACGAAAATCTAGGTTGTACTGTGCACCCTGTGTGCATGGTCCTCTGGCTGGGTTCACTGGGAAGGGACAAGATCATTCCGTGGAAAAAGGGATGCTGCAGCTTTGGTTTATATTCCATATATAGCAAACAGCTGACTGAACCATTCAACCGGTTTTGTACACAGTTAACTCCCTCTTGATGAAGCTGTATCATTACAACATTTTGACAAGATGTTAGCAGTTTTAAACTATTGTTGGTGGCCAACAACGTTTTTGCATTCCTGCAAATAAATTGTTTTATACTGTAAAATGAGGTGAGTGTAACTTATTTTTGTAATAAAGTTTTTGATTTCTATCTGTGTCCTAAAACTGTTTACTGTAATAGCTGTGATGTGGGTTACCTTCCTGTCTTCATTCAGGGTAATTGTATAAGGTTAATTGTCATTTTCAGTAATCAGTGCAATCAGTGGATTGTGTACATTTTTCTATTAGTCATTCCATCTATGAATAAGGAGTAATGTAAATAATGAAAGGTTTGCTTTCAGCTACTGATTATTTGTAAAGTCTCATTCAGTCATACAGGCTTGAAACTGAGTAACACAATGGATGTCATTCAAGGGTAATTGTGTGTCCAGGTTACAATCCAATATCTGGTCTAATATACTGTATGTCCAAAAGTTTCTGGACACTAATTCGTGGTTTCAATTTGAACACAGGCATTCAGCATTGCTTGCACCCCTTGTGTAATCTCTTCAGGGTACGTTACTGTTGATGGGGACTCTGAGGAGGCAGAGGGTCACCATACCCAGTGCTAACGTTTAGCTTGAGGGGTGTGAAACAGTTCCACTGTGTTCCATCATGGATCACATTTGAGATCAACTGGAGTGGCCTTCATGATCTAGAGTTAATAATGAAAGTAAATCAGTAATACCCCTGTGGCTGAAAGCAGTCCAGTTCTGCCAGCAGAGCTCCAAACATACACTTCATGGATAAAAGTGTTGGGACGCCTGAAATTTACACAAACAGGGACTGCAGTCACATTTTATTCAAATGCATAGACTTTAATGTGGAATTGTCCCCGCTTTTTACAGCTTCCACTCTTGGAAGGCTTTCCACAAGACGTGGGAATTTGTGCCCATTCATTCTGTTGTGTATGTGTGAGGTCTTGCACCAATGTTGGACGACACGGTGCAGTGCTCTGTGCGGGCCAGACAAGTTCCACTCATCCAATCATGTCTTGTTGGCCCTTGCTTTGTAAACTTGGAAACGGTCATGCTGGAATAGAAAAGGACCCTCCCACTGTGTCCGCAAAGTTGGAGGCATGGCGTCAAAAATGTCTTGGTATGCTGAAGCATTAAGATTACCCTTTACTGGATGTAAGGAGCCTAAGCCCAAACCCTGAATAACGGGCGTCCCAATACTTTTGTCCACGTAGTATACGTTGGACGGAGCAAACGACAGATCAAGTGGAGTTGAAAGCGGTCCAGTTCTGACTGAGCTCCACACATCTAGCAGAGACACCTCCCAGGAGAGAGGTTGGTTATGTATTTTTTGCACACAGTGTGAAACCTGATGCTGATTTAGTTTTAGATTAAAAACTAAATGCTTCTCCTGGAATCCTGCTGGGATATGCACGATGGAAAACATCATGCACCGGAGGTGACGTCAGTTTTAGAGCCAAACCCACATGAGCGTCTGTTATGGACCCGTTATAATAAAAGAACACCAGGACTGAATAAACAGGCCAAATGCTGTGTGCACTTTATCGTTTCGTATCTCTACTGTCTCTCAGTAATCCAGTTGGTAAGTGTGGAGAGCCTGCACTGTGAGGGATGTTTTCATCTGAGGTCTTGCAAAAAGACTAGCTGAGAGCTGCTGAAGGAGCCTTCTCCCACGTAAGACACTGCAGTAATGCAACTTTCATGGCTTTTTTGCCTTAAAGTACTGAGAATCTCAAAAGACAATTAACAGGTCTCCTTACCTTTGGTCATGTCCATACAGCTCCGAAAATGTCCACGTTAAGGGCGTTTTTGGGGACGTTGAGGCTAAAAGTGGACCTGATGAGAGAGGTGGGAAGGCAGTATCCCGTCTTCTGCTTTCTGCTGGTCTTGCTGCTCCTAGCCACAGTCCTCTTGAACAGGTAAACTGGTTTATTTCAGCATGCACCGCAAGATCTTGCTTCTAGGCTTTCTTATGTGTTTCCATTCCTCTTTCAGATATCTTCACGTTATCATCATTTTCTGGTCGTTCTTGGCTGGGGTGGTCACCTTCTACTGCTCGTTAGGACCAGAGACACTACTTCCTAACATCCTCATAACCGTTAAAGCAAAGAAAAGGGTAAGACAAATAGGTTTGTTTATATAAACTCAATACTTTAATAGCACTGACCTAATGACTGCAATACTACAGAGCATTGTAATATTCTGCACTGTTATAATTGGAGTTGTCAGCCAATAACCACGAGTGTTTGAAAATCTGACTGCCTAAAGTGCATGCAGTATTCAGGTTATTGATGTTATTAAATCCTGCACTGTGCTCCTCTTTAATTGTTCTGCAATGCATGGCATTATTATCTCAAGTTTTGTACTTACAAAAGAGTAAACGAATAGGAAAAAGCGTTGCTGTGGATTAATTATCAAAGTAAAGATACGATCAAATAAAAATATATGGAATAAACAATAGTGCAAAACAATGACAAGAACATTAAAGTGGCCACTTGTAGTCACGTGTGAACACTTTCTCTGCATTTAACCCATTCACCAAGTGAAGCAGTGGGCAGCCACCAACAGGGGGCGCCCCGGGGAGCAGTGTGGGGACGGTACCTTGCTCTAGGGTACCTCAGTGGTGCCACAAACAGTCCTGGGAATCTAATCCACGACCTGATTGCAGGGCCATCTCCCTAAACACTGGGCCACCAGCCGCCCCAAAAATACTTTACTTTTTTTAAAAATAAAGTAGCCTCTTTTAGTCGCGTGTGAACATTGCTGTGTATAAAGACTAAGCGTGCTGTACCAGCAGATTAGTAGTGCTAAATGATTTATGAAAATGGCTTAGTGTTCTCGCTCTCTCTTATTTGTTGTAACCGCTTGATCTACACTAGGGTCGCGGATACCCGGGGACTCCCGGGGTCAACAGTTGCGAGACGGTCTCACCCTGGTTTAGCGTTAATACAACAAAAATAAATGCAGTAAAATAGCAGCAGATGGTAAGATAATAAGCTTAACATTTGATAACATTTGGTCAATTCACAGATTCAACAGTTAAGTTGTATATTGTACAAATCTTATTCAGAACAGAATGACTTAAATACTTAAAAATATCACCTAGAGAACAGGAAGGAGATATTCAGTTGTATGACCACAGGTAGCTTTCCGGTAGCTTTCAGTCCTGCATTTAGAGGCAATAAGTCTTTTGCTGTGTGTGGTCTATTAAAGGGTGGGAGGGGTTGTCCATGATACAGAGAAGCACCTTCACCATTCTCCTCTCAGACACTTCCGCCAGGGTCTCCAGTTTGACACCAGAACAGAACCAGCCCTTTTGACCAGCTTGATCAGAATTGGTGCTGACATCACTGTAAAATGACTAGCTGGCCCAAAAACCAAGTTACAACTTACTAATATCCCAGTGTACAAGTTTACTTCAGCAGGACCTGTACTCTACTGTCACTCTGCTTTTTCTGTCTTCACAGTTGGAACTGCAGGAATTGTTTCCTTTGGCTCACAGTTGTGCTGTCTGTGGGAAGGTGAAATGCAAAAGACACAGGTAGAAAGCTAGTGTTTCATTGTTAACCCGATATTAAACTTTACTTAAACTGGCCTCACACTGCAATACCAAAAAGTGACTGATTTCTGTTGTCTTTTGCCAGGCCAACACTGCTTCTTGAAAACTATCAGCCATGGTTGGATTTAAAAGTGCACTCCAAAGTGGACGTATCTCTTTCAGAGGTTTGAGGACATGTGAACATAGCCTCCGTTGAATTTAAATGCCTTTTTGATAGAACTTTGAATGGCAACAAGGTCTAATCTGTCTGCAGATTCTCGAGCTGGTCCTTGAAAACTTTGTATACCCCTGGTACAGGTATGCACTGTTTATCTTTAGGTATTAATGCATAGCTTTTTATACTGTATGAAAGCAGCCTCACTGAATGGATATTGCTTGGTAGGGACATTACAGACGATGAGGCATTTGTGGATGAACTCAGAGTGACTTTGCGGTTTGTAGCTGCGGTGTTGGTCCGTCGCGCGCAGAGAGTAATGTACCATTCCTGTTTGCCTTTCATTTTCACTTGAGTTTGTCTGAGTTTGTTTGGCCAAATGTGTATCCAAGTATGATACCATGACATTTTCTGTGTATTTAATTTAATGTTTTTTTTTTGAAGTTGTTGGATTTTTTTTATTTGATAAAATAGTTTGATAAAACATATTTTTCTTATATTTTGCAGGTCGATATTCCATCTCTCATAACGCTCAAACTGCTCAAAGTCGCCATGAAACACATTGAAATTATTGCCAAAGCAAGACAAAAAGGTATTTTTTATTGTCTCACCTGTATAGCTAAGAGAATTAGTTCAGCGGTGATAGTTTGCGTGTCTCTATAATGTCTCCTTTGTGTTTTTTTTTTGTTTTAGTGAAGAACTCTGAGTATCTGCAACAGGCCGCTTTAGAGGAGTATGGTCCTGACCTGCATGTGGCCTTACGCAGCAGAAGGGATGAGCTGCTCTACCTGCGCAAGCTTACTGAGATGCTCTTTTCATACATCTTACCTCCAAAAGCCACTGACTGCAGGTGCAGCTCCACATAGCTCTAGTAGATCTAAGCTCTTTAAATGTTTACAGTATTGCTTCTCCTTTTTCCTGTCCTATTTTTCCATTCCTGTTTTTCCAGATGTCTTACTCTTCTGATAAGAGAGGTTCTTGCTGGCTCTGTTTTCCTTCCCTCCATGGATTACTTGGCTGATCCTGTGAGTGTCAATGTGGAACTAGCGTGTTGCTTTGAGTTTTTTTGTTTTGCACAGATGTTCTATATCATTTCTCTTTTCTTTTAGGACACTGTGAACCACTTACTGCTCATTTTCATCGACAATTCTCCAGTAAGGCTTATTTTGCATGTCGCTGTTACTGTGTTTGTGAAATTGAGTTATGAAAGATCACCACAGAAGCCAGAGAAAGCAATAATGTTCTTCAGTTTGTGATATATGGATACTGTATAATGGGTGGATATCTTATTTTAGCCAGAAGCTGCCACTGAACCTGCCTCTGTGCTCGTGCCATTCCTGCAGAAGTATGCAGATGTGCGCAATAAGAAGTCTTCTGTAAGTGCCACCTGTTTCACCTGACTTCCAGAAATGTGCTCCTGTTTCAAAACTCCAAACTCTATAAAATCATTTTCACCTAATTGACTGAACTTTTTTCTTTTAAAATTAAATGTCTTAACTGAACATGTATTATCCGTCCATTTGACAGGTGCTCGAAACTAACTGTAAAGGTGCATCTTTCTTCTCTTTCTTTCAGGTGTTAAAGCTAGAACTTAAAGAGATTCGAGAGCAGCAAGACCTGCTGTTCCGCTTCATGAACTTCCTCAAGCAAGAGGGAGCTGTTCATGTTCTTCAGTTCTGCCTCACTGTAGGTGGGTGTACACACACAGCTACACACTGGTTTAAACGTGTGCAGGTGGATGTCTCTCATTTGTGTGTTTTAGCCTTTTTAACCTTTCAACTTTTTTTCCACATTTCAGAGGAATTCAATGATAAGATCTTGTGTCCAGAACTTTCTGATGCTGAAAAACTAATGCTACATGAGGAGGTGAAAAAAATATATGAGACTTACTGCCTTGATGAGAGCATTGACAAAATTTGTTTTGACCCATTCATAGTGGAGGAGATTAAAAACAGTAAGTGTTTGGTTGGCTTCATAGTGCATCATTTAACCTCTTTAACTGTGGACTTATTATTCATGAATTAAGATCAATACTTATTGTTGACTAACTACTGTGGTTTATTCGGTAGCTGAATGTAGGAGTACATTCAGCCCACAGTTCGTTTCAATATGTGTTTCCTATTTCAATATGGGTTTTCCTATTTCCATTTCATTTTGAGCAATACGTGTTATAGCTTAGAGTGTATATAAATATGTAGATGCTGCACTGGTTGTTGTTCTCAGTTGCAGCAACGCCTCTTGTTCGCAAGTTTATATTGTCTGTAACTTTCTCAAAATTAACTATTATCTTTGTCAGATTTTTTTACTATAGTTGTCAAACACAAAATCTTTATGTTGATAATTTAAACATCCAGTTTGTATGGTGTTATAATTGTAAAACTCCTCAGTTACCAACATCAGGCTGTGCATGAACTGTCAGTTTGAAATAAGGAAGCTGATAACAGCTATGAAGTGACTGAGTAATAGAATATTTACATTTGGATGTCCGTATTTCACGAATCTCATGATTCCAGACACTGTTGGATCCCTCTGGGAATACAGCATATCAAATACATCACAAATACATTATGAACTTCATTATAGCTAATCTAGCTACCATAAGCTCCGCTTTACTCATTTTAAATTGTACCTTTATTTCAGCTAAGGATCTGTGTGGCATCTGGCATTGTCTTATTGGAATATCCATCATTTAGGTTTTCCTCCTTTTAAGTGAACAGATGGCATACAACAACAACAACAACAACAACAACAACAACTAATAATAATAATAATAATAATAATAATTATTATTATTATTATTATTATTATTATTATGATTATTAATTGTTATTATTATTAGTTAGGCCCTGGGGCGACAATGGGTTGTTAACTGATTTAGGTTGCTTGTGAATTTTTATGTTCAAACAATGCAGTTTCATATTTTGGCATAATTAACTGAAGTCCCATTCTCCAGGATGCACATTGTCATTGTTGTTACTGCTGCGCCACAGCATCGTGTCCATTATTATGCATTGTTACTCCCAAACTAACTAATCATAAACCAATAGGTTTTTACACACAAAAAATAAGAACGTGTGAAATGAATGAGAAAATATTGTTTTTTATTTGATCTCCTGCTGATTGATTCTCTGTCCCCAACAGTCGCAGAGGGTCCGTATACTGGCGTTGTGAAACTGCAGACTATGCGCTGTCTGTTTGAGGCCTATGAGCATGTCCTGTCCTTGTTGGAGAACGTCTTTACTCCCATGTTCTGCCACAGTGATGGGGTAATGAAGGAAGACCGTGTCCTCCTGTCACCTCTACACACTTTGCTAATCTCCGCACCACACACATTCACTGTTTCTCTTGCCACATGACTGACCTAATGAGTTCCTATTGGTCCAGTGCCAAGCATTTAGCACAGTCTCCATGAACATACAGCTGTGAAAGATCTGAAGAATGTTATATAGCTGTATAGTAGCCTAAGTTGGTGTAAAGTTTAGCTTGTTTGTTATTGTTGTGGTAAAATCGATGACTTATTTCTATTTCAGTATTTTCGGCAGCTGTTGAGAGGGGCTGAATCCCCAACCAGAAACTCCAGACTTAGCAGGTGGGTGGGCTGTGATTTGTAAAAGAGACTTTAAGTCTCATTTACAAGTTCTGTTAGATGTATTTTCTTTGTCAGCTACAAGTGTAGTTACATAAGACTACCTGTCACATTGAGCTTGCTGCTCGTTTCTATTGTATGTTGTCACACAAGCCTGTTGGCCCCCACCCCAACAGAATGCACTGGCCGAGCTTTGAATTCTTGTTTTACAGTGTGTCCGAAAATATTCCTTTTCTATCTACTGACCTGTCATATTCAGAACTCGCCAGTGTCGTATCATTCTGTTCTCTGTTAAATGTTTTACTAATCTCAACTGTGCACAGCTTAAATGTTCTCACTGCTATCCTTTGTAGCCACACATAATTTGAGTTCTTTTGTGTTTTTATCATGGGGTTTAGTGTTAGAGGCCAGATATAATTCCTTTTGCCCATTATTTCAGAAATAGCGTGAGTTTGGATGACATCCGGTGAGTATGCCTTCAGCATCATGCTCTACCAGTAGCTCTCCACTCTCCACCTAATGCTGCACGCAAGATACTTGCTGGAATGCAGAGGGGAAAAAATGACATTATTATTTTAAAAAGTCACAACCTCAGCTGCAGCTTTTATGACTTTGTATATTTCACATACAGTTGTATGCAAAGGTTTGGGTATCCCTGCTCATATTACATGTTTTGTTATCTAACATGTTCTACAGATAACACAGTTATGCACAATTTAATGCACAGTTACTGACAAAGTTACTTTAACATATTAGAAAAACACAATATCCAACACAGTGTGGTCTGTGCAAACATTTAATATTTTTTTTTATTTCAGACATTTTATTTATGAATAGACCACATTTTAGGTTATTTTGAAAATACCATATTTAATTTTGTTCCCTGTGTAGGGTGTGTTAATGTGTTAATCAATAACACATGTCATTTCATTTGAGGAGTCCAAACTTTTGCATATGTCCTGTGATAGAAGTCCTGCTGTGTGACTTTAAATTTAGGGTGACACCCTTTTTTCCACCTGAAACATTTCTGCCTCCAGAGCTTCTCTAATGTGATTTGATTTTGAATGCCTCATTTTGTGTAAATGGACCTGTCAAACACAAAGTGTGGTAAGTGACTCATTCGCCAGGGTGGAAAGCTTTTGCCTGAACATGCTTTGAGATGATTAAAATGGAGGCAGACAGTGGGGCTTAGCACCTAACTGTGAGACACTGTTTTTCTGAGAAGTGCTTACACCACCAAAAGCTCTTAGTAAAATCTGAAACAGACTGTTTCTGCAACGCCTTGCGCAACAACACTGGCCCCCTCACCTAATCCTGTCTGTTTCTCTCTCATACCATGAACTATGCTTTGTATGTGTGTGTACATATTTTGGTGCTCCATTCATCCCTGGGCTCTAGCTACACTGACTGGGACTATACTCTCGGCCTTGAGTCTGCCTTCATCTCTGCCGGCTCCTCACCTGCATCTGTCTCCCCTCACTTTTCATCCATTCTTACCCTTCCATCCGGCTCTAATGCCTGGCGCGCCGTAGCGCTGAAGTAAGTCAGGGTCCTTCACAAGCACCATCGCCTCTGTGCGCATGGGCTATTGTGAACATTGGTGTCCCTGTGTGTTTGTGTCTGGATATCTCAGCATGATGGTCATACTAAGAGATGACTTTCTTTGTGATGTATGTACAGTGGTCAACTTTCTGATTTCAAGCTTGAACTAGTTTTAGATTCTTTCTAATCTCATGCCCTTTATCTAAATGAGGGATTTGTCCTTGAGTGCAGGCAAATGCTCATTTCTCTATGATGTGTTCTAATTAACTTACTCAGATGTGCGTTGGTGTGTTTTTCTGTCACTGTCACTCATCTTTTGAGAGTTCTTTTGGGCTGTAATGCTATTGATCTGTGTCACCGCCATCTGCTGGATGATTTGGGTTGAATACAACCGGAATCACTTGGAATTTTTCTCAGAGTTCTCATTACGCTGCCTTTCGAATGTTAATGCAGTGATTTGTGATTTAATTTGCATACTTAACCTTTCTGTTACAAATGCATGTGCAGTTGCATGAACTGTGTCCCTCTCAGACATTGTAACCAACTTCGCTGTGTGTTTTTGTGATTGTGTTTACGTGTATTCTGTCCAGGAGCACATCCAAGCGAGGAGAATCTTTCGGCATTAGCCGCATTGGAAGTAAGATAAAGGGGGTTTTTAAGAGCACCACCATGGAGGGGGCCATGCTGCCCTCTTATGGACTTGCAGAGGGAGAGGACGATATGGTTAGTCTAGTCAAGTCAAGTTTATTTATGTGGCACATTATCATAAACAAAGGTCATTCAACATGCTTTACACAAATAGAATTTAAAACATTAAAATGGAATAAAATAATAGAAGAAATAAAATAAGTAAAAATAAACATAGAAAATCAAGACTGAAAGTTCAATAGAAGTACAGATATTTAAGAGAATTCTTGGTTAGTAAGCTTTGCAATGTTTCATATCATCCTTTTACATCCACAGCGGATAGTGAGACATTTGAGAAAAGACAGTAATATTAAGTTTATCAAAAGTAAGAGTGCAGTGTTTAAGCACCAATGCAGGTTCATAGTCATGCCTGGCAAAACCCTTGTTTCCCTTTACTGATTTAACATTATTTCTTAGCAGCGACACCTCTGCTGTGTGGACAACAAAATGGGTTTGATTCTTTTTGTCATTCTAGTTTATGCTGGGAGCTCTTGAGTAGTTGGCACCCCTTCAGTGAGGAAGCTGTAGCTCACCCTTGGCTCACACATGCAGAACTGCAAAACTCCTCTCACTTGTATGGCTTCGTCACATGCACATTTTCTAGTGAAACAAACTAAAAACAACAGTTTAAATGTTTTCAATTATTTTGAGTGGTATATTGATCCATGAGTATTACTAACACCTCTTCATGCATCTGACCAGTCTTCAAAACATCATGTGTGGGCCTTGTATTGAAATAATATGTAAAATTAGAGTATTATTTACATTTAATATAAATGGTTTGTTTTGATAGTGTTGGCTAGCTAGTTTTGTAGTTGTATGATGTAGTTCTATATATAATTACACAATGTAGTTGTATAGTTACACTGTTTTTGTTTTTATGGATTTTAACCTATACTTGTAAAATATAGACAGTATGGGTGGTGTTTGTTGATATCATTCAATGTATTTCTTCATCAGACTCCAGAAATATATAGACTGTATCAAATATTTTGACTCCTTTCTGTTCGACTACTTAGGTAGAGGAGGCCATGATGGTAATGGAGGATGACTTGCCCATGGAAGCCATCAGCACCCCGAGCACTCCTCGTAACCTGTCAGCCTGGAGCATCACCATCCCCTACGTTGACTTGTTTGATGATGAGGTCAAGAAAGAGAGGATTCCTGTGTATTGCATTGATGTGGAGAGGAATGACAGGAGAGCAGGTGAAGTTCAGAATGTTTGAGATGGGCTACAAATTATTTATAGTTAATTGTGTTGTGTGTGTGTGTGCGCATTCGTTTATTTGTATCATTCGTTTCTCTTTTAGTGGGTCATGAAACAGAACACTGGTCTGTGTACCGGAGATACCTCGAATTTTATGTTCTTGAATCTAAACTAACAGAGTTTCATGGTAAGAGCAACTTATGGTGAATAAATGCTTTGCATTTCCTTTATGTGCTTTTTTATGTTTCTGGCTTTATGTTCACCAGTCACATCTTAGAAATATTTATCTTGAAACAGGATCGTTCCCTGATGCACAGCTTCCTTCCAAGCGGATAATTGGGCCGAAAAACTATGAGTTTTTAACATCCAAGCGTGAGGAATTTGAGGAATATCTCCAGGTAACAATAATAATATATGAATAAATGAATGTTTCCTTCATAAAGTATAATTTCCATCATGTAGGACTTAAATGTACTTGATATGTATTGTCTGTTTACCTCAGAAACTCCTACAGCATCCTGAACTGAGCAACAGTCAACTGCTGGCAGACTTTCTCTCACCTCACAGCATGGAGTCCCAGTTCCACGACAAAATGTTACCAGATGTCAATCTCGGTACTGCATCTTGTCATGAATGACAGCAGCCAATGGTGCAATACAAGAACTTTTAATAGAGTGAATCCAGTGAGTTTTCTGGGAGTCTGGGTTCTTAATTTCTTCCTATTTTTGGTTCTTTCAGGGAAAATAATCAAATCTGTGCCTAGTAAACTAATCAAGGAGGTTAGTAATTTTATTTATTTAATGGGCCATTGCAGTAGTCTACACTTTGTTTTATGTGATTCTGATTTAGGGTAATACCAGGGAATTGTTTGAGATATTTGTTCCTATCTACTTTCTTACCTTTCTTTTTTCAGAAAGGACAACACCTTGAGCCATTCATCCAGGCTTTCTTCAACTCATGTGAATCACCGAAGCCCAAGCCCAGTCGGCCTGAGCTTACTATTCTTAGTCCCACGTCTGAGAACGACAAAAAGGCAAGCTTCTTCTGTCTAATTTAACTAGATAGTGTACTCTCTTCCTACTAGAATGTTGTGAGTCAGTATTTATGCTGGTAAATTCTCCTTGGTATTGTTTAGCTTTTCAACGAGTTGTTCAAAAACAATGCAAACCGCTCTGAGGTCACAGAGAAGAGGTACAACCAGAATTACTTTATGGAGATGATCACTGTGGAGGGCGTATATGACTACTTAATGTTTGTAGGTAAGAGGTGACTTAATCAGCTATATTTTATATATAAGTTATACATAGATGTAATGTCTGTACAGAATATCTCTAATCCATAACTTTGAAATATAATTGCTTTATTGCTTTTACGGTTCATATATCGTGTGATTGTTGTTTAATTTTGGCAGGCCGAGTGGTATTTCATATACCTGATTGGTTACATCACTTATTGATGGGTGGACGCATCCTGTTTAAGAACACTCTAGAGGCATATACTGACTACTACCTGCAGAACAAACTAGACCAGGTTTTTCAGGAGCATCGTGTGGTTTCACTCATCACTCTGCTCAGAGGTACAAACACAACTGACACAATCTACTATTAAAGAAGTAGCTGGAGATGTTTGAAAAGCCTTATCTATGCCAGTGTTGATCAGCATCCTCTGTATTTCAAGCAAAAACATGCAGTAGTAGGCCTTTGTAGCCACTATCAAGAATGTGGCAGAAATTTATATGTTGTTTAGTTTAGTTAAAATTGTTAGATTACATTTTCTAGTCACTACAGCAGTGTGTTTGTCTGTTAATATTAGATTTATTCGTCTCTAGATGCTGTTTTCTGTGAGAACAGTGAGTCACGCTCTTTAGAAGACAAGCAAAAAAGAGCCAAGAAGACGTTTGAGGAAATGCTGAACTATATTCCAGGTTGGACCTGTTTTCCAGAAATGGTTTCAGTTGACTACATTTCCAATAAAGTCCATGAAATTGAGTTTAATCAGGAGTAATACTCCAGGCATGAAGCTGGGGATCTATAATTTTGCATAAAGATTAATTATCATATAATAGCATATTATAATAATAATTATTATTAAGTCTTACATTGTGATTTTTAAAAATACATGGAACAGTTGTTTCTCCTTCACATAATCCAGAATAATTTTCTAATAAATGTTATGTTCTTAAATGAAATTAGTACTTTCTGTCTTAGATTTCCTTGGCAAATGTATTGGAGAAGATGCTAAGTATGAGGGGATACGACTTCTCTTTGATGGGCTTCAACAGCCAGTCCTCAACAAGCAGGTATGTAGCACATCATCTGCATCAAAACGAATATTCATAATACAAATCTGTTGTAAGTTAACAGCATAATAATTGATGTATTTCTCCTTGCAGTTGACATATATCTTGCTTGATCTAGTAATTCAAGAACTTTTCCCGGAATTAAATAAAGTGAGTTTGATTGTATACCTGATGCACAGTAATAACAGCCACAATTATTGAGTAAAATGTTTGAAATTTTTGAATCTTACATTGCTCAATGAATTTCAGGTGCAGAGAGAAACATCCGTCATAGCTCCATGGATGTAGAAGAGCCACCGAGTACACACACTCATATCCCTCGCGCGTACCATATCCTATGTGAATGTCAGAAAAGCAACACATAAACACATGTAGTAGTGTATTTCACAGAATATTAATGCTTAAATCCTGCTTCTGGGTCAAACCATGAAATGTCATACTGAGCATTGTGCTTGGCAACTGTTAAACAATCATGAACAGGCATGAAATGTTTTAGATTGAGTTTTATTTTTAACAAAACGGTTCATCAATCATGACCAACACGGTCTGTTTCTTTCCCACAGTCCAAACCAGATTAGCACTGAAATTTCTACGACACTGAAGAACTATGCATCAATTTAAACGGTTGGTTTATGTTTGATAATTTGGTTTAATAAGGTCTAAAATATATTTGTGTAGTCATCAGACTTATTTATGTATGCAAACTCCTATTTGTGGTTTAAATATTGTATTTTCCCTAATCAAACTTACACTAGACAAAAAAGCGAGCGAGCATACTGCTGAACTGAAAGTGAGCCAGTGCACTGGAGCGTTACCCTGCAAGACCCCAACTTGTTGAGACCTTGTACTGAAATTTGCTTTTGGCATGTATATCTAATAAAATGTTTTATACACCTGTTTGTCAGAACTAATGTTAGTTTCAGCAAAAAAAATTAAACTGGTGCTTTATCTGTTTAAGTCACAAAGGAATACCTTCCATTTTAAAATATTTTTGAACATATAAGGAATGAACATTTCTGTTCATGAAAACAGAAATAACTCATATTTGATAGCCTTGCCTTTGGTCTTAATTAGGCTTTCTAGTCTAAATCTATGAGTCTATTCTTCCACCTATACAGGAGCTCTTCCCTGACTGAGTGGTTGTTAGATTTCAGCATACATATGTATTAGCTACAACTGCAACCTTTTCAACTTTTCCGAATCTTATCTGCAAAGGACTGGTGTAGCTGCAGTTTTTCATTCCAAAAAAACAGCAGTTCATCTGACTCTACTTTAATCAGCTTGTCTCCGTTACTGCATTAAAATCCCTACACTGGTCATTTAAGATTATCTAGAATTAGGACTCCAGGAAGTGAGCAGAAAGGACAATTAGTTCCCCTCAGTCATATGCCAAGTTCAGAGGATCATAGTAAAGAAACTGTACAGTTGCAGTAATGTAACTAGTTCATGGTTTTATGGTCTGTTATATTTGTTGCAGAAAACTGACTGTGCAGAAAACTGATAATGTAGAGTTCAGGCTCAAACTACTAATAATGAAATGGCCCTTGTCCGTAGAGGCTGCTGTGTGCGTTTACCAGCCTACCGGCAGATTATCGGTACTGCGGTAGGATTTAAGGTGGGCTAAAATATATGCTGTAACGAAAGCATTGGGACGCCTGAACATTACACTAAAAAGGATTTTAATGACGTTGCATTTAAATACATAGACTTTAATATGGAGTTGATCCTCACTTCGCAGCTATAAGAGCTTCCACTCTTGGATGGTGTTGAGGTCAGGGCTCTGTGCGGGCCAGTAAAGTTCTTCCACACCGAACCCAATCAACCATGTCTTAAATGACCTTGCTTTGTGCAGTGTGGCACTGGCTCAGAAAAACAGATGTGTCCGAATACTTTTGTCCACATAGTGTATGAATGAAGCTTGTCCATTTCACCCTCGTGTAAATTAGCGATATTAGAAGAAAATATCACATTATCGCCTCTACAGTGTGCTCTACAAAATTAATGAGGCAAAAATTCCAACAGAAACACTCCAAACGCCTTCCTAGCAGAGTGAAAGTGGCCGAACTATGTATGTTAATGGTCAGGCGTCCCAATTCTTTTGTCCATATAGTGCAGCTTTGTCTAGAAATGCTGAGCTAACGTGTTTAACGTCAGCTGGGTTGTCACTGAACCATTTAACTAACAAATTCAAAAGTTCTAGACGTAGTAAACGGATGAATAAAGTGTTTTGATAGGTGACTGTGAACTGAGCCCTTCATATTTATAAACTAATATTCACACTTACTCCCCGTGGCCTTCGATAGCTCAGTTGGTAGAGCGGAGGACTGTAGTGGATACATAGACATCCTTAGGTCGCTGGTTCGAATCCGGCTCGAAGGATCCCAAATCTTTTCAAGATGTGTCGCTTATTGCCGTTTTTGTTTGAAATTGATTTAAATCAGTTTTTTCTCCGTCTTATTTAAATAATAGAATTGAACATTTATTTCATTGATTTATATGTATTGCTTTTATTCTATTCTGTTTTATTGTAATTTATTGTATTTACTCTATTCCTGTAAACCACTTTGAATGACTTTTTGTGTTTTTGTGCTTAATAAATAAGTTTATAGTTTTTTTCTGCTTCAGTTTTTCTTCTCTTCTAAAAGCATTTTCTGCTTTTTTGTTTTGTTATATAAGCGTCACTTTTTTATCTTTATTCTTGTTAATTGAATTCACGTTACAAATGTTTTGAACTTTACCCGAACCGAGCGACTCTTTAGAACCGTTCAAATGTCCGATAACCGTTTAATTGACTCACAAATCAAGGCAGCTTTCTTTTCTTTTCCTCCGTGTAGCCTACTGTATGATATTTGTTTCGTTTTTTTTTATTTTAATAGAGTTTTTTTTAAAAAAACATTATCTATAGATATATAAGCTTGTGAGAAGTGTGAATCGGTTCCACAGAGTTACTGTGAAAAGAGCCGGTTGCTTCACCAAAACTACGTCTGTAACTAATAGCTAAGTATTTCTTATATGCATGAATGCATTGTTGTCCTGTGTTTTGTGGTTTTAACCAACTTGTAGGAATCAAGGTCACTTAACTGTGAGTTTGAAAAGTCCTTCACCCCACTGCCATCAGACTTGACAACTCCTCGCCCTGTCACACATTCACACAATAATCTGTGTAAGTCTGTTGCTACTTTGCTGTGCAGTTTCTTTCCAGGTTTAAATAACTATCATTATGTGTATCACTGTGTGCATTATTTTGCTATGATGTGCAACAGTCTACTATGTGCGATACTGTGCAGTGTCTAGTGAGCTAAAACATTATCATTATGTGCAATATCTTACTGTGTGCATATCACTACTTACATAGTACTTATATGAGACTGATCTCTACTAAGTACAATAATGTACTCCTAACCACCATCCGTGTCATTAGTAATTCACTTAACTGTAAGTTATTTATCTATAGTATTTATAACCAGCATTTGTAGATATATCATAGTGCATTTCATATTTTTCCTACAGATTTTTGGATTTATTTACACTTTATTGTTCTTGTCTTTGTATCTCTGTGTGTCTTTGTAGTCATAACAAAAGCAATTTCATCCAGTATGAAAAAAGTTTTCTGATTCTGAATTTGATTCTAAAGCTCTGATTTCTGAGCACTTATCCAAAATTAATATTATTTGAGTGAGAAGGTGGTTTTAGTTTTCATTACTCTGCCAGTTAAGCTTTATGTGAATTGACATTTTTAAATGTATTTTTGCCCAGTTCCTGCATGAATATCAAGACAAGTTCAATTTATCAGTCATATAGCTTTTGTCACTTTTTAGTGATTTTAGCCACTTTTTACGTCCAGTCTGACTAGGTTTCTGTGCTGTGACAGCATACAAGCCTACCACTCCTAGCATATGTAATAAAGAACTACATTTCCCATGATGCCTAACGCCTCAGAGGACGAGTTTCAATATCACAGAGCGGTGGTGAACACTAAAAAGCCCCAATAAGCGTTGCAAAGTGTGCGTGGGTGCAAAATAATAAAAAAAAAAATCAGTCTTCATGAATGAGTGGATTGTGCCGAGACTTTCTGAGGACGCAGAGGGAGGAGGTGAGGGTTCAGCATGGCCTGGCCGTATCAGGTGACCATGTGGAGTGGAGGAGTTGGAGCTGCTGCAGCTCAGACTCGAGACTTCTGCAACTCCGGAGAATGACAAATCAGGGAGAGAAATACACGGAAGAGGACGGAGAGGACGAAGCCCTGGCGTTTGGATACTACGACGAAGACGATTTCGATGCGTTCACGGATGCGGATGGGGACTGTGGCTGTGATCAGGGAGGTCAGCAGCCACTTTTTATTATTTTTCACTGCTGGAAGGTCACTCGCTGCCCTAAAGCACTGCAATAACCTTGATGCGTTGGGTTCCTGGTTTTCTATCCAAACCTGCATGCTGACATGTGTGCCATACAGCTCCTCTGGGGGTCAGGTTCCATAACAGGATGCACTGACCTGTGACCAAAATAGGGGTCAGATGTCAGATATATCACTGAGCTGCATAAATATTTACTGACACCCATTTGCAGGCCTAGATATGTACTTTAAAAAAGATGGTTTTGCTCCTTCGGACACCCTGCCCCATTTCACTAATTTGTTCCCACCTCCGAGAATCCCGATGCGTCAGTTAACCCACAGCCTGGAGGTAAACCTATAAGAAGCAGTGCAGGGTATTATATCATAGTAATCAGGAGCCTTATACTCCTAATGATGTTTATTCTGGAATGGTGATCCTAAAATAAAATGTCTATTTTTTTAGAGAGAGCATATCAAATGTTTACCCCTTTTCTCAGAAGTATCCCAGTAAGAAGCTTTGACAAACTTAGCTGGAATCCAGAAGCAGTATTTTAAGACTGGAAGTAGTCCTCAGTCTCCCTAAATGCTCTTCACATTCCTCAGCAGACAGCTAGCGAGGTCTCAGCAGGAGCATGTGATAGGGAGGGAGTGGAGCGGAGCGAGGAGGGTGTTGGCTGTGCCCCGTGTTCGCACACACACACACACACACACACTCTCTTTCTGTATATGCAGACACCTACCCTTCTGACTTGTGCTGTTGTTTGAGCTGGTATAGTGGTTATGTCCACAACATTGATTTACTTTTTTTCAATCTTTCTACATAATAAAAAGCTAGTTAACTACAGAGTTTAGACTAAAGGTTGTGGATTAGATTCCCAGGACTGCTATGGCACCTCTGAGGTACCCTTGAGCAAGGTACCGTCAACACACACTGATCCCTGGGCGCTGTGTTCCGGGCTACCCGCTGCTTCACTTGGTGAATGGGTTAAATACAGAGGAAGAATTTTGTGCTGTTCACAATGTGTGCTGTGGTGTGTTCACATATGAAAGAATGGTCACTTCACGCTTTACTTAAATCCCAATGTCAGCATTTTATATATGTGTATATACAGTGCTATTTACAGATGCACATGAAAAATACTGGTTATAATCATCCCTACAAAACAAAGGATGGTTATACACACACACACACACACACATGCACTAATACTGCTACTGCTACTACTACTACTATTACTACTACTACTAATAATAATAATATTATTATTATTATTATTGTTATTATTAATGTGCAGCCTATAAATTCAAAATACCATTTTTTTCAATGGTCAAGTTTATAACATGTTTTAGTAGAGTCTGACACTGATATTTTTGAAAACTCATGATCTAGAAATTTATTGGGAACTGCATGTCAGAAACCACTTCACTAACATGAAATAAACCTTCACTTGCATGCTGTAGGTTACACACAGTTATATTAACCTTTCGTTGCCTTTTCAAATGAAGAAATGTGTGTGTCACACGCGAGGCTCTCTCTTTAAACAAATACACATTTAACATTTTGCAGAAATTAGAGAAACGTTTTCAGACTTTGATATAAAATTAAAAGGACAGTGTTTAAAATGTATTTCATTGAGATTCAATTTGTACCTCAAGCCTTGTCCAAGGGATGTGTAGACATGAAAGGGAACTCCCCTTTCAAGTAATGTAGAGAATGGGAAGACGTACAATAAGCATGTTTTCTTTTCTGTTCTGTTTGTCTTTGTGCAGTCTTGGGCTTCAGAGACCCTTTCAGCGGTGAGGTAAAGCCTCGGATCTTGCTGATGGGTTTACGGCGCAGTGGCAAATCCTCCATCCAGAAAGTGGTGTTCCACAAGATGTCCCCAAATGAGACTCTTTTTCTAGAGAGCACTAATAAGATTTGCCGGGAAGATGTCTCCAACAGCTCTTTTGTCAGCTTTCAGATCTGGGACTTTCCTGGTCAGATTGATTTCTTTGACCCCACTTTTGACTACGAGATGATCTTCCGGGGAACAGGAGCACTCATCTTCGTTATTGACTCACAGGTGATTGTGCTGTAGTGTGAATGTCTTTGGATTAGGACACCTGAATCATTAACACAGTGTGGGTTTTTGATTTTTCAAGCAATGATCATGGACCAAGACCTTAACCCTTTGAAGACGAGTTATTAATGTTGTTTTATTATTTAAAAGTAATTACATAAATACACAAGTATTTACACAGTTGCCTAGCTAATTAATCACGCTGTGTTCAAATCATTCTAAAAATACTTTCCAAAGAATGTCTTCACCTGTTTCAAGCAGCTGTGAGTCAGAAGTAATTAATATACAGCATACTTTTTAACCCGTAATAACTATTTAATAAACTGCTGTGCTACAGTTGTTACTGCAGTATTTGAACAGAAGCTTGGACCCATTGTTTTTTTGAGGATGAGGTGTCTGTTTCATTCTGCTGCTTTACCTTTAACTGTCTGCTTTTATAAAACACATTTCACACAAAGTAAGTGGCAGCAGAGGAACTTTCACATAGCTATAAATTTTGTATTATGACTATTGTATCACTAAATGTAGTTCACAAGACTTCCTGCCATTGACACCACATTGGGAATATACAATTTTTTAAAATAATATTTGAATGTATCTATTTTTTAATAGATAACACAGGAAATTTGATGTGCTATATGTTATTTTATTGCAAATGTCAGTAAATTCTGAGATGTGATGCAGATTGAGTGCCGCTTCCTCCTTTCATTGTGAGTCTGGACTCCCTGGCTGAACTTGCCAAGAACAGGAATCAGTACTTTATGTACTCCTGATTGAGAACTGGCCATAATATACATACATGCGGCCATACACATCAGCCAATTCTGATGCAGTTATTAAAAACAATTGTTGAGGAATACATTTTTGACCATGATGTTGCTTGGCAGCCATAGCATACTGTTAAGGGAGTATGTTGAGTATGTTAAAGAATTAATAATAATCTTTTTTTTTTTTAACCTGTCTGTTGTTTAGGATGACTATGTGGAAGCTCTGAGCAGGCTTCACCTCACTGTCACTCGGGCCTACAAAGTCAACCCAGACATCAACTTTGAGGTGTTTATCCATAAAGTGGATGGGCTGTCAGATGACCACAAGATTGAAAAACAGAGGGACATCCACAAACGGGCCAATGATGACCTTGCAGACGCTGGCTTAGAGCGGATACATTTAAGGTGGGTTGTAAAACCAGATTGAGTTGAGGTTGAGTTGCTTTCGAAGCTTTTGTGAAACGCTCAGTATACACACATATGAGATCACAGACAAAAGTGGCTTATTACTTTATTTTCCAGTACACCTCTTGATCTCAGTTTATGTATGCTTATTTAAGAAAAAATGGTAATTCTAGTAAATCAATCTGATCATTATTCTTCTGAGTTGCTTTGTGAACACCTTTTATTGTGAGAGCTCCTCCAAAGCTGGAGTGGGCTTTTTTTTTTACTAACTGAAGACTATATGATGTGTCTTTGCAGTTTCTACCTGACAAGCATCTACGATCACTCCATCTTTGAAGCCTTCAGTAAAGTTGTGCAGAAGCTTATTCCACAACTGCCAACCCTGGAGAATCTTCTCAACATTTTTATATCTGTGAGTGATGAAACTAGCTCTCCTTCTACCCTATAAGATAGGAAAGGGCAATCCATATCAGGCTTCTCCGGCTGCAGTCCTGGAGGGCTACAGCACCACACAATTGACTACTTTCTTGTTATTTGGCGGGGGGTTAAAAAACTTGGTGTTTCTGAACGAATGTTCAAATACTTGTTCTCAATTCTACCCTTAAAAATAATTCTATGTACATTTCATAGTCGATGTTAATGTTAATGTTGACACTTTGTCAGATAACGAGATGGATGAGTTTTCTTCAATAGCTGTGAAGAGGCAGAAGTGATGATAATATTGAGTTTTTTAGATATTATATTTTTCTATTAATTTATTGCAGTTTCAATTCATTTGTGTTCTATTTTGCCTGTGAAGGACTTATTGTCACTTCAGCAAAGCATGCTGTTTGACCAAGGGAGCTCAAACCTTTGAAAATGACTGTATATTTGGGATAAAGGATTGTAAATCAAACACGCTCAGTTTCAGTGGTACATTTTTTAGACCAATATTGTAAAATGATTTGAGAAGTGTATGTGTGGATCTACTTCTTAGCTCTATGTCTGTATGAGATGTGATTATTCTGCCTCTTGGCCATTAATGCTGGGACCTCATGCATATGGTAATATGTATTATTAGCACAAATAAAAAGGCAGTCGGCCACACAGACAGCTCGGAACCCGTGCCCGGACTGTGAACCAGGAATAATTTTTATATGCACTATGGTGGTCAGGATGTTTTAATATAAGATTTAATGGAAGATAGGGCAGACGGCTTGAGACAGTAACAATGACACAGACCAATTTGCATGTTTTATCTTCTGTTTCATGGTATTTTCATTTGTAATGAATATGTATTTCATATGTAATATATGTAAATAAGTTAGAGCGCTCTTTTAAATCAGCCAGTTGATGGCAGCAGTGAGTCACTAATGAATTCATGAGGAACGACCATTGCCTGTGTTCATGTATGTACAAGATCTTCTTAGGAAAAAGGATGTCAAGCAACAGATGCGAAAGGAAAAAGAATTTGTGAACGCACGCAACACAATTTGTATCGGACTATCTGGAGTTTCTACGTTGCAGTGTTGCCTCTGCCGTGTTAGTCACTCTAGAGCAAATGTCTGTACCAACAGTGCATTTGCTAATGAGAAAATGTATTATACCCGCGATTATTATACGCACCTCCTGGATTACATAACACGTTTTCATTTCAAACAGTTATTTGATATATTGTTGATCCAGAGCACACTTCATTTCTTTGTGGTAATAAGAGGACTGTTTCACCTCTAACTCATCCTTCTGCATTGCAGAATTCAGGGATCGAAAAGGCTTTTCTGTTTGATGTGGTCAGCAAGATTTACATCGCCACTGACAGTAGTCCAGTAGACATGCAGACGTATGAGCTGTGCTGTGACATGATTGATGTGGTCATTGACATCTCCTGTATCTACGGGTGAGTGGCCTTTACTGTGGAAACTTCACTGACCTCCTAAAGCACCAATCAGCAATCGCTGCAACTGGCAGGTCTGCTTTTCACTGTGCCAAGCCTTTAAAAAACCCCAAAAAACATTTGTTTGTAATGGTTCACTCTTAATCTTCACTATGTAGTGTTTAGTGTTTTAAACACTTTTTAGTATATAGTGAACTGACTGGTAAAAGTCCAGAGGGGGGGTAGTAACTAGTCATATTTAGTTGGATTTGTGTTATGAAGTAAAATTCAGAGGCATTTTTACATTTATTTTTGTAAAGGAAAGGAGTGCACTTCCATTTGTACCCATCCTTTTTTCATTCATCCATATTGCTTTTGGATGGTCCCACCCCCTTGAACCTCATCATTTAATTGTATACCAAAAGAATCTGAAAAAAGAGAAAACGAAGTCAAAACAAACTTCAGAATTACAGAATTTCTTACATAGTATAGGTTTCATTGTTTCTGTGATAAGGAGTGAATGTGAAATTCTAGCCTTAACTCTCCATTTAACATCAAATCCAAAACACATTTCTCCACACTCTCTATACCAAAAACAGAATTTGGTATTCTTCAAAGATGAAAATGAGTGGTAAAACAGCAGGCTAAGCTCACTCGCCCACAGTTGAATAATGAATGTGAAAGTAGATGTGAATGGAATGTTTGGTGTACAGTGTTTCTTTTTTTTCTTCCCTGGCCTTTTTTGAGCTAACAGGGATTAGCAGTGTGTTCCCCAGGGCTGTGCAAAGTATAGCTGTAAACAGAAGGGCAGAGGGAGGCACCTCCAGCTCCAGTGACCCAGAGTGCACTAGACAGAGCAGGACAGAAGCGTGCGTAGGTGCAGGCATGCGGGCTTGACCCGGGGCAAGGCAGCTGTCTGCCCACAGTGGCCTGCTGAGCAGATGAGTCTCAGCGTTAGGGGTGGGCGATGTGTCCCAAATATTTCTTTCAGAGACGTTTTTGCAATACATGACACATGTCAAGATATTTTGATAAGCTGGAACAGACGCAGTGTGCCTGCATTGCCACATTATAAAAAAAATTCCATTAAAAACTATTAATGCCAGCATTCTTTTTGGTTGAGTGATCTGGAGATCATTTCTCATATACTTGTAGTGCTCGGACTGGGTTTCAATTTCATGCTCCGGTTTCTCATAACAAGAGCTCCATGGGGAGATGCGAGGGAGTGCCATTCCTCTGATCAAAATGCAAGACTACAAAAAGCACCCCTTTTCATTCTTTTTGGATAAATGATATAAAGTGATGCCACTTATTGTGTTTAGCATTATATTAACTTCACATTAGAAATTTACACGCCAAGGGGTAGTGTATGATTTAAAAAGTTGTTCATAAAAACATGTGCAATGACTCAAGAGGTGGATGATCACTTTCACTTTTCATTGGCAAAGCAGTGGAGTGTACTTTCTTTGTTATTTGTTTTTTGATGGTCTGATGATAGGTGCCACTGTCAATAGGTAACTTTGACCCATTCAGATGCTAAACTTGGTGCTAGTGGTACGTTCAGGTTTGGGCACATTGTTATTGGCCTATATTCATACCAGAATGTCAGTTCTACATCTAGTGAAGCAGGGCCATGTTATGTTGTCTCTTTTGCTCTATATAAGATTTGAAATTGCAGTCTCCTGAGAACCGTGCAAATCCCCATCCAGCTATGGCACATTGGAGCTTTTCTTTTTTTAATGAAACATGCCGTCAGTTCTCTGACAATTAGAGCTGGATATTACCTGCAGCTGCACATTACAGTACTTAGCAGTGTCATAACATGATGCAATACAATGATGCAACATACCCAACACACATTTTTGGTGTAGTGTATTTGGTGGTGTGGTTTGGGAAGTTGCAGATTCCAAAGGGAAAGTACTTCAATAATAATAAATAAAGAAGCAGTTCTTGGAAAATGGCAATGTAGATTTGATTAGTGTAAGTTTAAAATTTGTTGACATAAATCAGTAATGTTTGCTTTTGGCGATGCTTGTGGTGCAGCACGGGTCATAATGAAAAGCCTTATCCAACAAATAGTAATAAAAACGGAATATAACACATTTGCTAGATGCTTCATGTTATTAATATCACATTTTCAGATTAGAGTGCAGCATCAGTTTTGCTCATGCCTACACACCCTGTAAAAACAGATATATAAATACGGAAATTACTGCATTGATACGTGTTGCTGTTCATCTGTGATATATTGCTGTATAGATATTTTTAGAAAACTAATGATAATATTTACTCAGTATGCTCAGGAAAGCTTATCATGATGTAATTTATAATGATGGTGTTATCGTATCGACCACCCCTGCACTGCATCCGTTGACAAGGCAGAGCGTTTAACCCTGCCAAACGTAACCTCAGTCAAAGGCTCCGAGCCGAGGAGGATTCCAGAAGGAGCATGCTCACTTTCAGTTTGCTACCTTGTGATATGAGACTCCTTATGTTTGGAGGCATAACAACTGCTGAATAGCTTTTTTTTTTAAACGGTAATATATTTTTTGACTCTAGTAGGCTAATGCTGTCTTATTGACAAGCAGCTGGGGTGTTTAATTCAGCAACTACCTCATTTTCAGTCATTTAGCTAATGAGTTACTTACATATGCAGAGTTTGCTGTGCTCTCTTTGCTTAGTGCGTTAAGCTTCCAATTATGAATTATTCATTTGTGTCTCAGTTTAATGTGCTTGAAGTCTTTGCCTTAAGAATTTTCATTTTCCTTTTCAATGCAAAGTGTGTGCATGTTTCTAATATCAAAGCCCAACTTTGTGCAGCTGTGTATTTGGTGCTTGTAAATGCGTGAGATTAAGTTAGGGCTTCTGTTCGTTTAGATAATTATGATGTGATCCAGCATCTGTTCTGCCACGGCTGTGTTCATGCTGAAATGGTTGAGGCACGTCTCTGATAATCAAATGCGGACTTACAAACTCTTACGGACTACCATCCTTACTTAAATTCAAGGTGAAAGGCACAAGCTTAAGAGAAGTGTGCACAAATGCTGTATGACGGGAAAGTGTGTAGTCACATACTCCACTGTACAGTGACATAGCAGAGGAGTCTAGGTACTTCCTTTGAGTCTTTGTTCTTCTCAGTGTTTCTTCCTCATGCTCTTAGGGAGTTTCTTAGGGAATGCCACTGTCTCTGATGCTCAATGGGGGGGGGCTGGACTGCTTTGAAACAACTACTGTTGTATAAAATACTGTGCACATATGCCCTCCTCTTTATTAGAAACCCCTCCACTGTAGTTCCACCTTGCTGGTGTACAGGTAGAAACTGTAGCCCATCTGTTGATTCATCTTCTAACCCTTTGTTAATGGTCTATTCTAAACAGTGCAGTGAGCATTTCTCTTGTCGTTTAGTTATTTAAAGTGCTCCCACATGTGTGATTTTCTGGCATCTCCGTTCTTTTAGCTTCAATGGCTTCTTGAAAATTGGTCACTGAGGTTAGTGACCTGGGTGCCTCAACTAAACCAGCTATAATTTTGTTCTTTGTATTTCACAGTATAGTAAGAACCCCAACTCTTTTTAAAAGCATTTTTCTGATGAAGTGTATTATTGTTTAGAATACAGATTTTGTGCCTCTGAAAAACCTCCAAATACTACATTTAGAATAGAAAACCAGCAGAAGAAATGAATACTTGAGTATTTGAGTTATTCAGCACAGACCTGTTGCTAAAATACTGAATAATGACAACCGTAATCTGGTCACAGCGGTCCTGTGTCAGGAGCTGGTCATTCATGAATGCTGTTAAGGGAAGACTGATTGTGCAACAACAGATCGGCTACAGTCTATGACTGAACACCTTGTTTTAGACCTATAAAGGAGCTTGTAAAGAGGAAACTCAAGACAGCAGTTTATGATACAGTGTGTGCCGAGTGGGAATCAGTTGTAGTTAAATTCATTTGGAATAGAACATTAAGCTGTTTCCACATACTTCACCTCTTTTCTTTCTATAATCAGTTTGCGTGGTGATGAGGCTGGGTCTCCCTATGATAAAGAATCCATGGCCATCATCCACCTGAACAACACAACAGTGATGTACCTGAAAGAGGTCACTAAATTCCTGGCCCTGGTCTGTTTCCTCAGAGAAGAAAGCTTCGAGAGAAAAGGTGAGTATGTATAATATAACTTTTAATAATACAATTAATAATAGTTATAAGGAGTAGAGCCACAGTCTGTAACCCTTACAAGCCGCAGTTATCTCCTGTGATGCCAAAAAGGTGTTGCAGTTTGATTTCATACTTTTTTTAAATGAGGAGAGAGATTCTATGTTAAAGTGTTGTCAGTCTGTGCCACTTTTGTGTTTGTTAGTAAAAGAGGATTTTTTTATTGTGATTTGAATTTGAAATTACTTTACAGTCTTATTTTGCAGGAATACACACTTAAACATATACTTTTGTCATTTGTCATTGCTTGACACTGAAACCAAAGGAAAAAGTCAAACTTGCTCATACAGAGTGTAAATCCAATTTAACTGCAAATTATGTAACTGACCGTAATTATGTAATTGTAGTTATGTAGTACAGCAAAATGACTGTAATGAATCTAGACGTCTAAGAGTAGTATGTAATTATGAGTTGAATTGTTGTTAAGGGTTGTTAAGTGTCGTACTGCAGTCCTGTAAGGCCACAGAACTAAAACACAGGACATTCACCTCATAGAGAGTTTGATATATTAGCTGAGGGGTTGACTTTGGTGTATTAAAGGAAGGTCATCATTAAACTGTGCAGTAATGTTGATCCTGTAGCCATAACAGCTGCTCTGGGGATAATAGAGGATGAGTACAGAGTACTGCTTGTTAAAGAATTTTGGCTGTAATGAAAGTGGCCCCAAATGGATAAGCTGGCACCACTGATGCCACTGACACAGGAGAATAAAAGTATTAGAACGCCTAAGAACCTGAGAAGCTACTGAAATATTCATGCTGAGATCCAGGACCCCTACTGTGCAAGGCCAGGTGGGAAGCGGAGCACCAGTTTTTTTGGGAGAAACTAGGAATATATAAGTTCATGAAAATGTCTTTGAGAAAGAAATAGCACTGTAGTTTCAATATGATGCAATATATGCAGCATGTTGAGCTTATGTTGAGCTGCACTTTCATGCTGTCCCTGCTTGTTTCTTTTTCAAATTTCCTGTGTAATTGAAAGATTTTCAAGATGTGCATGCCTTAAATGAGTTACATGTCTGAACTTATTTGAGATGTTTTTTAATCTTTTTAATTGACATTCTCGACTGCTGGCATATGCTAGCACTTCTTAAAGTATCTTGGTTAAGAATTGGCATGTTCTAGTATCAATATGCTCCTAGTTTGTGATGTGAAAATAATAGGCATAAAAATGGCTTTCAAAGCTTTGCTCTGGAGTAATTGTGAGGAATTGTGCAGATTATTTGTTACAATTATGTTTCATTAACGATTAATCAGTTTTCAGAAGCGTTAACTGCAGGGGTATTATTTAGCTTGTGTCTTGAAAGAGAAAATCATCAGTTGTGATTATCCAGAGCACTCAGAGACTGCAAAATCAAATACAGGCCCATATTTTGGTTGAGTATTTGAATTAGGCAAGTTGCCCTCAGAATGTGTGTTACTATTTGATGTTCAAAGCTTGTAGCGTATCATCTCAAATTATTCATCAATTTAGGACTCCGCTCCAAGCATGTTTGCAAATATGTTTCGCAGAATTAGCTTCTGATTTTTTAACTGAGTCAATGTATTCACATATCAATATAGTAATATGAATATATACATTTACATTCATATCTGGTGTAGCCCTGTTGACTGGAAAGGTTTATATTGTGGATCTATGTACAGTGTACATTCTTCTTATAGACCTTCAAAACCGACCACACGGTGACCCCACTCTTCTGTCTTATCAGGACTTATTGACTACAACTTCCACTGTTTCAAGAAAGCCATCGAGGAAGTTTTTGATGTGCGTTTGAAAGTGCAAAGAAGTCGCAAGCTTCTGAGCCAGAGGAGGTGGAGCAAACAGGCCTTGCCAAATGGAACTCACTCTCAACACCATTGAACCCAAACACCACTATCATCCGCATCATCATCACTAGAGGTGTAACAATACATTGCAAAAATGTGACAATCACATCATATGGCAGTATTATCTGCTTTTTTTATTTTTGAGAACACAAGGAAGTGCACTCCACCCGCAGAGATATATTAACCGTCCAATATTCATTGTATGATAAGATGGACACAAAAATGGCAGTTACACGATTTCTACACTTTACTTACACTGTAATTGGCTGTCAACCCTATTGTTTCCCACAGATTGGCTCTCTCATGCTTAAATACACTCTGATTGCCTATCAGTACTTCAGGTACACTCTGATAGACTCTCCACATTTCATTTACACTCTGATTAGCTATTGACACTGTAGTTACACTCTGATTTGCTATTGATACTGTAGGAACTAACAGTCTCTATTTGGCAATCTATGCTTCTCTCTGACAGTAGTCAGAAAACTGGCATGTGAGACCCATGGCAGCACATTCAGTGGTATACAGCACAATCGCAACCCTGTCTCACTAGTAGTTTGTAAAACAGTGTACACTTTAGGACCGGAATATTCCTTTTAGTAACTTAAAATTGAGCGGTATGTAATATTTCCACTCACTGCTTTGCACACTTCTCACACATTTTGTGCAGCCCTCAAATGTACATGGTTCATAAAGTGTGTTTTTAGGCTTGTCTACCAGTTTCATATATAAAACGTATACAGAATACATCCAATTTGTGCCTTATCCTGGTGTGAAAGGCTCAGTGCATCAGTCTCTATAAAAGTACCTGTAATAAGTTTAAAAGTGTCTAGACACTAAAGATGTGTTAATTTTCAGAAAATAACAATGAACAATAGAATGAGACGGGACCCTAAGGTCACCATGCGCAATGCCAAGTGTCGGCTAGAGGAGTGCAAAGCCCCCCCAGTGTTTGACTGTGTAGATGTGGAACTGTGCTCTCTGGGGCGATGATTTGGGGTGGTGTTTGTGATCCAGAACTAATCAGACGATATTAGGACCTGATCCAATAATACTCTTGTGACTGAATGGAGTCAAATCATCACAGCAATGTAGTTTAAAGTCTTTCCAGAAGAATCTGTTAAAGTAGCAAAGGGGTGACATCCATGTTATTAACCTTGATTTCAGAAGGAACACTTGATGAGCAAGTCTCTAAAGTAAATAAATTAATATTTTTTCTTAATTTTCTTGATTTTTGAATTCTGAGAGTAGCTAGTATCAAGAAACAATCAAACCGTGCCCTGAGAGTACTGTTACATCCCTAATCATCAACATTCATCACCACCAGTTCATTTGAGGTTATTTAAGGTCATTTTAAATTGGTTACATTTTTCTTGAACTTTGCCTTTGGAAATGATATGAATGAAAGAAATGACTGAAAGAACTTGTTAAATAGTGTTACAGAGATGTTACAGTGAATGTTTTTTGCACAAATTTGTTTTTATACTTAAGAGATCAAATCAACCGTTACTTTTTACACTAACTGTAAATTAGTATAATTGAGGAAAATTAGAGTAGTATATTACATTTTTTTTAAATCTTACCTCTTGTAACAAAATAAATTACATCTGTAATGAAAGGAATGGGCAATTGTGCACTTGATCTTAAAAGACAACTTTTAAGGTAAAAAAAAAAGCTTTTATAATTTTCACTGAGCCTTAAATGCAAGTTTTAAGTGCAAAGTCTTTCTGCATTAGAATCAAGCCGTTTGTACCTGCCGTTTGTTAGGCTGCTAATTCACTGAATATTTATTTATTTATATTGTTAATAAAAATGTGTTTATTAAAATGAATGCTTTTTCCATTTGTCATTATTAAGATAAAGATGTATGGGTAGTATGGGAAAGCTTGGGGACACCTAACATTTCAAACTGTTTTTAAAAAGTGGGCGTGCAATAACTCACCATTTTACACAGAAAATGATAAGATCTTCCTTTATCCTCAGAAAACACTACATAAAGGAATAGGGGTGGCATGATGTTGAATACTGATACTGCAACCTTGAGTATCTGCCAATACTATTTGGATGCAGGAGCCTGCAGTTCAGTCTTACGTGAGGTACTCATGTCCTGACACATTTTTCTTCATGACATGTTGCTCAAAGTCTAGTTAAGCATTAATGTTAGTTCAGACTTTCTCCAATATCTGATCTAGATATTTTAGCCCGGATTGAATTCATATCAATACTGAGTATTGGATCGACATGCCCCTAAATATCAATTCTTGTCCAAAGTAATTACTGTGGCGGGAATAATGTCAAAGGCCACAAATTTTACCCACTAGTAATGATGTCAACAGACAAAACTTTCAGATTTTAAAGAGCTGATATTTGTTTTTAACAAGAAAACTGAAGACACAGAAGACACTTTGATGAACATGAAGCTGAATAGTGAAGGTTAAATATACCCAAAAGATTTTTTGTGAACATCAAACACTGTTCGGCAAACTTTCAAGAGAAGGTTAAATGTCAACAACTGTATGCACCCCCGGTCAAATTAATGGATAATCCTCTGAGGAGAGCAAATATGAATGTAGAAGTTCCTGTTAAGTTTTACATGACATTTTCCTGGTAATATTCAGCTGTTTGTTCCTCCTTTGCAATTGCATGAGCAACAGTTAGCAGTAGTGAGTCTCCTAAATCTGCAGACACACACTCTTCTCTCCTTGGTCACCCCTGTCCCAGCTGAGACCTCACAGGATCAGCCTTAACCTTTAGTTGAAACGGCATCTGCTGAACGTCTTTACTCTGAGGACACATACAGATATGGCTGGGTTCCAAACTGTCATGTCGGCGGACAGGTTTCAATGGGCTGTGTGTGATCTGTGTGTGTGGGTGTGTTAGTAAGTGTGTCGCGGTGGGGGAGGAGCGGCCGGGGTAATCCCGGCGGGTGCCTTTACTTCAACACGAGGACTGGTGAGGAGCTCATGAGGTCAGAGCCGCTGATGTAACAGCTGCTCCTCTCTGGACGAATGCTAAATTGTCTGTAGTGAAACTACAATGTGTTATGTAAGACAATTTCATGTGTAGATTTATAATCCCTTGCAGAGAGCCAAACTCCATTTACTCAGTGGCAGAAGGGCCCATCTGTGAGCAAGGGCTTTTCCTCTCTTTCCTCTTTCTGCTGGGTGGTGTTCCAACACATGGAGGATCGAAACACCTTAACTAGAGGTGTCTAGACCCTCTCTGCTTCTCTATTATTTCTTGTTCGACGCAGAAAAGACAAGAAAAAGGTCTGGTAAATTACGCAGTGTTTTTTGGTCAATTTATTCCAAAATATAAATAATGTATTTTCAGCCTATATTTGAGAACCAAGATATAAAAGCAAAACCCACATTTTCTAATGCAGACTGAACAAAAGAATAAAGCTTTGTTTATTTTGCATTAGAGAGTGTGGGTTTTACTTGAACATTTCTATTCATCACCACATGCATTCTGTCTACAGATACACATAACATTAAATCTCTGTAGGAGCTCTACAGCTCTGTTAAACAATGATTTTTACTTTACAAAGTGCAAACAACATTGTGAGCGTTTCCTAGTGTTGCATAATATTTCAAAGTCCTGGCATCACTACGTTTATCAAATAGTAGGCCTTTTTTCCATATCCAGTGTTATGCAGGCTGTAGTAATGCTGTGAATCAGGGACCAGCTTGGTGTGATGAAGGCTGTCACAGTGCATTAAAAACCACACTGCTCAGAAATTACACTGTCTCGTCACATTAAAGTTCTATTCCCTCGGCCTTGCTGTTTGGGAGAAAAGGGAGCACTCTGTGTGTTCATTTCTCTTTCTGCCAGCTATGCAGATTGAAGTAATACTGCACATTCCTGCTGAAATCACTTAAAGTGATAGGCCTTGAGTCAGGTTACACTGATTTTCCCATGGAAAAGTGAATGTTGCAAAAAAAGGTCCTTTTCTTTTACCTTTTCTTTTTATTTGCATGAAACACTTTTAAATGCCTTCTGTATGGAATGTCCTATAGAAGTGACATGACCTATGGCTTTATGTTTTATATCATGAGATGCAAGATGATAAACTACACATGTATTCAATCAATAAATTAACGATGGCAGATTTTTTAAGTCTATATTTAGTGACACATTTAATATAATTCAGTGCTAGGCAGTGTTGGGAGTAACGCGTTACAAAAGCAATGATTTACTGTAACGCATTGCTTTTTGCTGTAACGCTGTAATGTAAGGCATTACAGAAAAATATTGGTAATATTTTACTCTGTACAAATGTCAGTAACTCGCATTACAATGCATTTTATCCTGGAATGAAGTGATTTTTTTTTTTCTTCATACAAATTCACCAAAATCGCAGCGAGATCAGCAGAGGAGAAATGTTTCACTTCTTGTAGTCAGACAGAAAAGAGAGGTGAGTGAACCTGCAACTGATCTAATGTCGGATAGTACTGTTTTTAACCATAAGCTCAGCTCAGTCAGATACCACATCACCTTCCACTGGCTGTGTAATGAGCTAACTGAGCATCATCAGCTACATTTAGATGTAGCCAAATCCATATTTCCAGTTATTTTGGTGAGAGTAACTTAAAAGTATTGCAATAGTAGTGTAATGCCTTACATTTTAAATACAGTAATATTGTAATGTGACGAATTACTTAGAAATGACAGTAACAAGTAATAAATAACACATTACAGTTTTGAAGTAACTTGCCCAACACTGTTTTCTGGACAATGTTCTGTTTTCTGGACAATTGCAATAATATTCCCTAACGGCAGTGGCCTCTTTCAGCTGTGCATCACAAAAAGTGTTCAGGAACAGTTTATGTAACATGACAAAGAGTTAAAGATTTTGTCTTGACTGCTGAGTTCTCCAGATCTTAATCTGATCAAGTGTGGGATGTGATGGAAGTAATAGTCCAAACTATAGAGGACCCACCTCGCAGCTTACAGGATCTGCTGCTACTTTTTGGTGTCAGATACTACATTACAGTTTCAGAAGTCCTGTGGTGCCCATGCCTTGATGGGTCAGAGAGTTTTAGTGAGTTTTAGGAGGGGGACCTACACATTTTTAGGCATGTGGTTTTAATGTTATGGCTGATTGGAGTATCTGTAATTTCCATTTTCAGAGCGCAAAATGTAATTTTCACCAATACAACATATTATTGTGTTTAGCATATTTACATGTCCGAAAATGTGTGGACACTCTAATTAGTGGTTTAGACTGTGCTTCCCTGATGAAAGCATAATGTTTTAATAATAATGTAATAATGTTTTTTTAGCTGTTTTTTCTGCGTAATTAGTTTTGTAATAGTAATGCTAATTCACACGGATCAGTAAGACATCATGCACACACAGTCAAATCTCAGTCTGAGATTCTCTCACTGCAGTGTCAGAGGAGGAAAGAGTGTTTTGTCTGCTAGTTTATTTGATATCATGATCATCAAGGGAGTTGATTAAACTGTCTGTTGTATGTCTCTACAGTTCTCATGGTTCTAATTTCTCTTATGGCCTGCTAAGCCTGCTAGCCAGACTGATCTTTAGCCAAGTCCATTTGCTAAAGACTGCCTCACAATTAGATTGGTTGATGAAGCCTTAAACAATGATCCTTTGTCATCTTGACTCTTAGGTTTCAGGATGACATGCCACTTTGTAATGGACAACATCAAGTGAGTTCATGTTTCTCTTTCACACATTCATTTTCTTGATATGAACATTCACATGTAAAGGCTATGGAGCCAAATGAGAGAACATCTACAGAGAACATACTTCTGCACATCCGAATGCACAGTTACTGCATATTTGTGGAATTTAATGTATTTTTATGGTCAGTGGAGTCCAAACACAATGCATGAACTGGCCCAAGTAGCAAGAAGTTGAATGATTTGACCACTTTAACTGGTGAAAGAGTATCTTTAGAATTTTGTAAAGGTTTCGTGTGGATTCAAGACAAAATTTATTTAAAACATAGAGCAAAATATGTCAGGGAAACAGAGGAAAACATGTTGTAGCTTATTGAAGTGGAAAAAATTGGTTGGTTGTTAAAAAATGGGTAAATAACACAGGCTAAAGAGCATAAATGAGCTACAAAATGTCTTTAAGATTGACCTTTCACACATGCCTGTGTTGGATGCTGAACTTTCATTGGCTGTTGAGGGCTATTGTTATTGAGTGACCCAAACAGAGGTGTTGGAGATGTGAGGAAATGTAGTGTGGCCATACCAAATACCAACATTTTACCTTAGCAGTTCTTCAGATTTTAAAATGTATCATTTGCAGCGCCCCCTCTGGACAAAACTTCACAGAATTCGGAGTGCATCCAAGGAATGTAGTAATGATGTAGTAATGAAGTCATAGTTGCTTAAGAGAAAAAAGTCTGTGTGTATACACAGGACTCCAGACAAAATAAAAACCTTTGGAGCCATTAGCACCTAAACACAACATATTTGGGAGTTAAATTATTTTTTAGGAGCCATAATCTCTGTCAAATGTGATATAAATAAAAAAAAATATTGTCATGGCACATTTCGTCTCCTGTCTCACCCCATATAAAGAGCATTAAAACGAAACAAGAAATCACGACATGGACCAAATTGTTGCCAAAGAAAAACATAGTGTTTCTCGTGTAGTTAATGTTTATTTCTCCTACAATTTGAAACGCGCTCTGCAACAGATTGACAGGCTGTGTCAAACGAAACTCAGTCTGTCAACACTGCTCTCGATAGAGATGTGTCGGTCGCAAACGAGTCGGTTCTTTGACTAAAAGAACCCACTCGTTCAGTTCTTTGACAGCAGTGTAACTTTAACCATAGACATAGAATATTACTAGACAGACCACAGACATAGAAAAATATTAGACTAGATCACAGACATAGAATATTACTAGACTAGGTGGCCAGCTGCATCGTACGTCAACATCGCCGCCATGTTACGAGAGGCACTGCTGTGGAGTGAAGTAATGGATTAAGATGCCTCACGCATGTTCTCAATGGGGCTGAACGCTCCAATCCAGATCCCGAGGGATTACATTTCATAGGTAAGGCTGAACAATTGTTTTGAATATATTTGGCCATTTTAAAATCCCATTTATAAACCTTAACCTTAGCTAAGCTAGCAAAGCTATCCCTCCCTGTGTTCAAGTCAACCTCCAAACAACGTTTTGGCTAAACCTAGGCACTGACCATTAAGATTGCTGTTAGCACTTTAGTTAACTTTTCTCAAACTCTGGAGGTGTCCTAAAGAAATCCACCTCAGTTTATGAATCCTAATCTTAGCTAAGATAGCAAAGCTATGCCATGCCTCTGTTCAAGTCAGCCTCCAAACAACGTTTTGGCTAGACGTGATCACTATAATACAGGATTTTATAATGGCCAAATACAATCAAAACAATTGTTTAGCCTTACCAGGGTTTGTCATTCGACACATTTTGAAAAGCTGTCCTGTGATGTGTGCCGTGGTAGTTTGGTAACAGATGCTGAACCAGCATCATATGGTCAAAGATACCACTTGCTGTCATTAAAACACAGTGGAGGTTTAATGATTCCTTCTGAAGGTCAAGATGCTTAAAGTAATGGAGCATGTTTTCCGGCAGTTAACATCAGGACAAGCAGTCAGGGTATCTCTGATCGATCAGTTTGTCCGGGCCACAGTTTGGAATTCACAGCCACCATTTTATGCTCTTTTCTTTAGTTGTGTCGGTTTTCCACGAACTAAGGCTGCATCACATTGCCAGACTGAACACTCTTAAATTAAAGAGTGGCAACACACGGAAAAAGCTGTGTAAGACAGTTCTGTTCCAAGGATTTTAGGTCCTGTATATGTTTAATACCGAGCCACTATAGTGATAACACAATAAACACAAAGTGTGTGAGAGAGACAAAGGAATGAGTGAAATGTTTTCAGAAATTATGTGTATACTTCGAATATGACCACACGCTAATGGATCGTGTGAACTGCGAACACCGGGAATGCGGTGTCTGTACGTTTGGGAGCCAAAGGAGCCGGATCTTCTTAGTATTCTGATCCAAATGATCGACTTGTTAAAAAGAACCGAAATTCCCATTACCAATCACGTGATAGTGTAGTAGGAACAGTAGACTTGGGTTGAGCGTATCTGCACATTGTAATGAGATGTCATTTTTCTTGTACTTCTCTTGGTTGTGAGGGATGATCGCCATGAAATGAAAAAACTAGTCGGAAAATAAATAATCTAGTCGCATTGTTGACTATTTTAGTCGCCATCTGGAGCCCTGATACACACATATATATTATATATATGTATTGAGCCAAATGTACAGGTAATGTGTTCCATAGCTTTGGAGCTTAACTGAAAAATGCTGCTTCCTCATGTTATTTTGGTTGGTGCTAAAGACTCAGTAGAGCAGCAGCAGACTATCACAGTGTTCACAGTGGCAAATCGTTAACAAGAGAGTTACTGATCTAGCCTGCTCCTAACCTATTAAGCACTTTGTAAATAAGAAGAAGGGGCTTAAAATCTGTTCTAAATGTTACAGGAAGAAGTGCAGAGCAGACGAAACTGGGCAAAAGTTTTTGCTCCTTTTGGTTCTGGTTAATAGCCCAGCTGTAGGTTCTGAATGAGTCGAAATATCTCAGTTCTTATTTTCGGGAGGCCAGCGAAAAAAGTGCATTACAGTAATCCAGTAGACTTGAAATAGAGGCATGAATCAATTTTTTTATTTTATTTTTTATTACATCTTTTTATTTATAAGTGGTTGTTCTTTCTGAGGTAGAAAAAAAGATGTTTTCATCAACTTGATTCATTTTAGATCTGAATCATATATTCTGGCAACCTCAGATTTAATCCAAAGAGTTTATTTCCCCAGGTTTTTAAAGCATTTCATGTACCATGGATATAATAATGGACCAGTGCAGCTCACTTGTGCATCCCCAAAACAGATGTCTCAGGCACATGATCTCCAAGACTGATGTAGAACTTCCTCTGTGTCTGAGTGCATTTCTTTTTTCTTCAGGTCCTGCAAAAGTGGGACAAGATCAGTGCCTGACTCTGACCTTTTCAATTTTTCGCTGATTTAACGTATTGGGAAAAATATGACCTGAGCAAAATGAATATGTATTAAAACGCCATGCTTAAGTTTGTTCCCCAGTAGAGGCACTTACTTTCACACAGAAAATCAACAAAACATGTAATTTGTCCAGGAGTGTCCTATCCTTTACATAAGACTGTCTATCTAAAATATTTGTGCCATATACATGCAAACCTGCGGTACATGTTTGAGCCATTACCTGACTCCAGATAACTGATTCACAAGTCCACTTTTACATACCTGACCATAAACCATGTATATAGACCCAAAACCTCATTAATGGTAATTAAAAAACACTCAGCTGGCCATGACAACCCTCCGTCTCCTACCTTGGTTTGTCCGGTTGACGTGTCAGTGCAGCAGATGGGTCAGTCTGAAAATCCTCTTAGCAACTTTCTGCTGATGGTGATTCATTGAGTAAAGCTCCACACTTTCTCATCAGTAGATTAGAGCTTCCACTCTGTAGACCATCAACATGTTCTAGGCCCTTAGTGTAGCCACAGAGAGCTTTTGGAACTCAGAATTGGAAGAAGCTGAAAATAAAGACTGAGACATGTCTGCTGACAAGGTGGGTTTGTTTTGTTGTTGTGAAATTCATAGTTAGACTCGTGTGTCTCTTTCAGGGTCTAAAACAGAGCGTTTAGGGATGTTTGAGTTGGTACTGAGGGATAAAGAAGAGAGCATGGAGCAGAAGGCTAATTATTTTATTCGTTTATATCACTGATAAATTGTTTATCTTTTTAATGCAGTTTCTGTTGGAGACACAGTTGTGGACTATTGCTGCTCAGTAATGACAGGTTTCTGTTTTCTGTCAGGACAGATACTTAAACATCAATATTTAAATAGAATAGAATTTGTGGCAAATATAATATTGTTTAAAGGCATAACCTGCTAATATAACAGTCGTTTGATCTAACAGTCGTTAAAGCAAAGAGATTTTTTCAGATTTATAACGCTACATTTGGATCAAATAATATTCTACACCAAAAACTACAAAAAATGTGTTTCTTTCAATTTCACTTTCAAGCTATTTAGATTAGTGAGCTAACTGTCAAACAAAGGTGATCATTTAAAATATCCTGCTATATCATACTATTTTACACGTTCCATAGATATTACAAATGTCAAACATAGATATATATCAATATCAGCTATGTTGTAAGATTATAAATCATCCTATAGATGGTATGGCAGTATGCTTATAAAAATGGCTGTACAGTCAGACGGCATCAAATTTTATTTTTTTTATTATGGAATGTATTATTTCCATTTATTTCCGTTTCCATATTTCCATTTTACTGAAACTAGGTTCTGTAATCAGAGATTTCCTGTCTTAAATTTTAAGACATAAACAGCAGCTTGTATAAACAGCACAGAAAGATCATTTTCATACAGAGGTTAGTTCAAAGCCTTTTACAGTAATAAAATGAAATCATTTGAAGATAAAGTAGATTCAGTTTTCAAGGTGAAGATAGAATAGTGAACATGGAGACAAAAGAAAAAAGAAAAGTCAGGATGCTGTATGAGAAGAAAAGAGGAGGCTCTGTGTGTTTTCACTGTGAATCAGATTTCTTCAGAGCAGGTGCAGGCTTCTGCTTGAAACAGATCATTCAAGGACTGTGTCAATGGAAAAAATCTTAATGTATAGCCATTAGTTGGAGAGAGAGTATTACAGTAGATAGTCTACATGTATCAGATACTGTGGGAATACTGTGTGTTTTTAGGACTCTAGTATTGTGTTATTTCATCACAACCTGGTTGAATACAGGTCTGTGTGTCTCCTACACACAGGGGATTGCGAGAGGTGAGGATATTAATAGTACTACCCTAATGGCCTCCTAAGTGGATCTCACACGCACCCACACACACACACACACACACACACTCTTAGCCGTGCCAGTGTTACACTGTGCCATTCTCATAGTGACCTCCTTCAGAAGGAAAGAGGGAGAGATAGTACAGTCACAGGGGGTTAGCCAGTACTGGCACTAAAAGAAGCAGGTTTAGATACAGCAAACCTGGACTGGCTATAAAAATACAGAACAGCCTCTGGCATCTGAGAATGGAAAGCTATACAGTACTGTGCAAAAGTCTTACACACTTCTGCAAAATTTTCTCACTGTGTGATAAAGTCTTTCTTCTACTTAAGTTAACATTAGAATAAATGCAAACAAACCAGAAAGCAGTAAAAAGTATAAAGATTTGTTCTGTTTATAAAAGTAGTTGATATTTTGTGAGCTGGTGAGGAGAACACAGGTTCGGTTCCAGATTCCTCCTCGGTTCCTCCAGCCGTTGTTT
>JBBPCY010000001.1:30395633-30407246 GCA_037974405.1 Brachyalestes nurse | reverse complement strand
TGGCCAAGGATAGGTGTGCCAAGCTTGTGGCATCATATTCAAAAAGACTTGAGGCTGTAATTGCTGCCAAAGGAGCAGCGACAAAGTATTGAGCAAAGGCTGTAAATACTGATGTACATGTGATTTCTACGTTTTTTTTATTTTTAATAAATTTGCAAAAACATCAAGTAAACCTTTTTCACGTTGTCATTATGGGGTGTTATGTGTAGAATTCTGAGGAAAAAATGAATTTAATCCATATTGGAATAAGGCTGTAACATAACATGTGGAAAAAGTAATGCGCTGTGAATACTTTCCGGATGCACTGTATACACATTGCTGGATCACATGCTCAGAAAAATAGCTTTAAGCAAAGTTAACATAAGAATAACTGCAAACAAACAAAAAAGCAAATATCAAGATATGCTTTTTATCAAGATATGTTTGTGAGCTGGTAAGGAGAACACAGGCCTTTTCTTAGTCAATTTTCACTGGCAGATAAGAGTTTATTTCAGTTTTGACATGATCACAGAGGCTGTGATCATAATCTGGCTTTTTACTGCTTGCATTTAGTGTATGTTTATGAAAATGCGTGTAAATGAACACCCATGTTGTCCTATCTTCCAAGTAAGTCTTCAAATGTCATGTCAAGTAGGGGGTATTACTTTACTCTGTACAAATTTCAGTAACACGCGTTATAATGCATTTTTAACCCAGAATGAAGTGATGTTTTATTTTCTTCATACAAATTCGCCAGAAATTAGTGAACCTGCAACTGATCGAACGTTTTTAACCATAAGCCTAGCTCAGTCAGATACCACATCACCTTCCACTGGCTGTGTAATGAGCTAATTGTGCGTCATAAGCTACATTTATATTGCCAAATCCATATTTCCAGTTATTTTGGTGAGTGTAACTAAAAAGTAATGCAATAGTAGTGTAATGCCTTACATTTTAAATACAGTAATATTGTAATGTAGCGAATTACTTTGAAATGACAGTAACAAGTAATAAATAACGTATTACAGTTTTGAAGTAACTTGCCCAACACTGTTCCTTAGTGAAGAGGAGGTTCTTCAAAAGCAGTGGAAAATGATGCAATTACATGATCTTAGGGTTGGAGCTAATGAGGAGCTGCAGTTCATTCGATTACAGATTGATTGCATTTTTTAAAATTATTTCTGGATTTGCATTTCTCAACCCACACTTTATGAATAGATATTTCTTCATGGATACAAAACATACACAACACACAACCTACTTGGAAATCCATTGGCCTTCCGGCGCTAGGCTCGATCTTGATATCAGGCTTTGATCTAAAATGATATGAACATGGTTGTATTTATTTATATTTGTTATTTAATGGTCTTGGTATTTGATGTGTTATAATGAACCCACCTCTTGTTGGAGACATTGGTGGTGACGGCAGTAACAGAGGCGAGAGAGATGGTGTCTGGATCTGGAGCTTTGAACTTGGTGTCCAAATCCTCCGTCTCCAGGATGGCTGGCTCATCTTTCAATACAGAAAACCCAGTTTTAATCAGAAGGATAATTATTCAGTGAACTAGCAGTTTAATCAAGATTCAAGATTATTTATTTGTCCCATGCATAGCTATTAGGGCTGCAACGGTACATGATGTCGTACAGAGAATACACAGTACGACAGAGAAGACATCCGGATCCCTACGGCATCACAGAGGGACCAAAAGTGCCAGTAAATCATAAACCTGGGTCGAAGTGTGGTGCAATAGTGCCACCTACTGGCGTAACACTTCTGCTGCCTTACACATACATGAAAATATAAGCAAGAGTGTGTTTACTGGTTAATACACTGCTGTTTATTTCAAATAAACGAAAACAAACCAAGCCTCATTCTTTAGAACTTTTGGTTACTTCGCTGTATAAGAACCGTACCGAACCGTGATGTCAGAACTATAGTGTGAACCAAACCGTGACCTTTCTCTACCGTTACACGCCTAATAGTTATACAAGTACAATGTATCCTGAACTGCTCCTTTAATGACTGTGCAGATGCTATAAAATAAGTACACATATAAAAACAAATCTAAAATAAAAAGTAAAACGACTTCAACAGGAACACGAGATAAAAACAAAATATGAAAGCACAGGAGTGTAGACTGAGTGAGGACCTGTATAGCAGCATAGCAACACGTAATGTAATAAGAAGTCAGATATGAAATATGATGAATATGATAGGACACCCTGAGGAGCTGTAGAAGTCCTTTAAGGTAAAGCTATGAGGGGAAAGAGGCCTGTTCTGGTTTAAGACTCGAATGGCCTGAGGATAGAAGCTCCTCTTGAGTCTCTCTGTTTTGGTCGTGTGCTTTCAAGTCTTCATCATAAAGAGCAGAAGTCAGAAGAAACGTCTGGTAAGGTGATGATATGATATCCTGAGTTTTGAGCAGAACATCATGGCTCACCTTGGCCTTTTCCATCATCCTTAGAGGCACGAGACTTTCCACGCTTCATACTTGATCTGTTTTTCTTCTGCTGAAGGTGAAGAGAGAGAACAAGGAGTTTGAATGTTTTGACAGTTTAAGGAAAGGCACTACAGGCAGATCCGGTCAATAATTTTCCACCTCTGTGTATTATAATGTATTTAATATTTAGTATTTATTTACATCTATATTGGATTTATTTATTTTGGATTGTTCTTGTCTCGGTTCTTCTATTCAGCGATTTCCTCCGAGATCAGTAAAGTTTTCTGATTCTGATAAACTGTACCGATAACATGAAGTGAATTCATGCCCTGTCCAATCTAACTTCTGCAAATTTATCAGCTTTATTGATGGCTTAGCTCCGCCCACAGTAGTCACAGTCAGATTGTCATAAACTGTATTAATACCCAGCATTACAGTATATAACATAATGTACTTTCATATTGAATTTTATTCTGCATAAAGACTTTAGATTTTATATTGTTCTTGTCTCTGTGCAGTTATTACATAATCAGTTTCCTCCAGGACCATTAAAGTTTTCTGATATTTCCAAAAGTATTCAGTGATTCTATAGAGTGAGAAACTATAAGGTGTAGATTGCATGAATTTCTATTAAAAACCAATAGAAGCGGCTCTGGAGCAGCAGCACTAAACTGGAGGTTTCTGGAGTGATGGAACTCCATCTAATGCCTGTGGGATGATTAGAGTGGTGCTTGTAATCTAGAAATAAACATCTAACATCAGTACCTGACCTCACCTAATGCAATCAAATCCTCACAGCAATGTGCCAACATCTTTCCAGCAGAGGAGAGGCTTTACTGCAGTAAAAGGGGTCAAACACCCCCCATTTGATTCACTTTATTTCAGTAGAAATGTAAGAAATGCAGGCGTCTACAAATTTTTGGACATATATAATGTGTATCATTGAAAATGTTTGCTATAAAATGTAATTAGAATGTCTAAATGTTTTTTTAACTAATGAGCACACTTACACAAAAAGAGGATTTTCATAATGCAGTTCTGAGGCCTGTTCTTCAGGCTGTTTTATTCAAAGTCATCTTTTCTCCACATTCGGAAACACAAACGTTTCCATCTAGAACACCAGCATTGATCAGATTTTACAATTTCGTTCCTGATGGATTTTCTGAAGGATTTTACTGAAGGAGTCCCTGATAAATCGCTCACATCTAAAATGTACCATGTTTTACTTGCTACACAAAAAACTGAAAACTGTTCTTTAGGAACAGCATGTAGTGTTTTCATGATTAAACAATAAAACTGAAGATTTGAAATGATGTATACTATTTTTTCTGTAGTTAATCGTCACAATAAAACAAAAAAGTTTAATTGTAACATCATCTAAAGACTTCGATTTCCAGTTCAATGGTGAATAAAATCATATTACTTCATATTCTACATATGTAGAATTTTAGCTTATTCTATATATCTTTTTCTACAAAACTTTCAAAGCATTTGTGTATTTGTAAGAATATCAGTGATTAACTGGCAAAAATTACTTGTAAAATCTATTGTTTTAAAACATATTCACCTGTCTTGCAACTTTATAATCTAACTCAAGAAACCAGAAACATCGTTTTACTGAAGGAGATTGTATTTAGTGATAATTTTTACTGAAACAGATCATTTTCAGTGACCGTTATTTTGCCTGTAGATGTTTATTTTTATTGCCTTTTTAGTGAAAAGTTTATTTTTTTCAGAAATATCCATTTGGATTCTCAGTGGATGGTTTGAATTGTCTAGAAGGAGTCTTTCTCCTATATTTTATTCACCTGCTTTTCCACTTAACCATCTCAGGTGATGGGACACGTATCTCGTGATAATTTGGCCTCGGAGGGGACTTTTAATAATTAAAGTGATGACCTTGATCTATCTGTAAAGAGGGGGTCCGTTTCAAAAGCTTTGTGGTAAATAAAACACTTAAAATATTGAATATGATTGTTTCAGCTTAGAAAAATGACATGTTTAAGATTAGTATAGACATTATAACAGAAGAGAAGTTGTGAAGGAAAAACAGGTGTAAAGTTTGGCAGAAATATCTCTAACCTAAAGCCAATGCAGATAGTAGATATGTAATAAAACAGTCGTTTAGACAGTTAAGATAAACAGTATCACAGGAATAAATGTGTAATTTGAAGGTAAGTGAATAAAATTCCCACTCAAGTCGTTGTACTTACCTACATAAACCACGTTAGCAGTGTCTTTGTCTCAGATGTGTGTATTTACACAAGAATCCTCAACATTCCTATTCATGCACAGAAACTGTTATCAGAATCATTGAAAAGATCTTATTGTACACTTTTTGTACTAAATATCTCAAATAAACTCCACAAATTTACTATTTTGTATGAATAACTTTCACAAACCCGCAATAAATAATTTGCATTTACAGTGTGTTTATTAGTAATCACTTCATTATTTGACTCTAAGATACGTCTGGTCTACTTTTGTTTACACTCTATAATAAGAATCTATACTGCTGTTGTCAGGACAAAACTTCATGTCTCCTAAAACTGTAACTACAATCTTTCCAACTTTGAATGGAAGTTAATGGATCAACATGGATTTCCTTGTCATTTTGGACCATTTTTGCTTCATGATACAACACATCAAGATTTCTGATGAATTTTAACACAAGGTAAAGGCAACAAGTGCTTTCAAATGATATATACAATGAAAAACAAGCTTTTCAATGTTTGAACTGTCCAGTTTTCTAATGTGTACAAGCTAAAATTACTTGTCAAAAGGTTGAGACAAGATGCCACCAAGCAAACGTAACATGAACCACGATCCAGCGAAGCTTTTAAACAAAGTGTACGTACCAGATCTGCTGCCCTCAGATCGTCGGCGTGTAGAAGAAGCTCCGGCACTTTAGGACGTCCACAAACCGAATGTTCTACATGCTCAAAACAGACATTAACTCGACAGAAAGAGAAAGGCCGCAAAAGGAACGTAACTCAAAAAGAGTTTGGTTCGCTTCTAGGCTGGAGTTGGGCTGGAGAGATGTGATACAGCAATGAATTGTGCATGAGAACTGAACATGAGACACTGGTAACTAGAACTAGGTCCTATTGAGAGGCATCACACTGGGCTACCAGTGACCAGGTACCCTGAGAAACGCAACACGCACATGATTTTCTTTTCTTTTCCACTAAAAACTTGGAAATTTCCTATTAAGCTTTCTAGAAAAAAAATATAAATATGAAAAGCAGTGTCCTGTCTAATCCAAAAACCCCACAGCAAGTATGTTAACGCCATCCGAAATGGTCACTTTATTATTGGTCACAAATTATTACTAACTATTATTACACTTAAAATGGAAGTTAATAGAAGTGACTTTATTCCAGGTTATTTCTTGCATTGGTCAATTCATAATAAAATGTTCACACCATGTAAAGGGTAGCTGCTGTATTTAAACATCTTTCTGGGAAACTGACAGACGAGCTGGCGACCAAAAACTTAACAATGTTTCTGATGGACAAACCTACATCTGCATGGCAATAGTTGTTGGGTTTGTTGGAATGAAAGACTCTGAATGACTCTTTTTGGACCCTTTTTGGAAAAACAAGCTCAAAAACAAAGGCAAGTCAAGCTCTGTCCTATGTAATTATGTTAATTATTGAGGTTGTATTGTTCCAGTTGGGATGTGGGTGCAGACGCACAGGCCTTCTTTATCCTCCCTTAAATGGTGTCAAGTTCTGCTTTGCAATGCAAGGTCATTCGCTTCCATTCACAGTCTCTAGTGACGTAATGCGTTTAAGTCTGGGACGATAAACAATTCAGAAAAAATGATACATATAATTCTATCATTTAAACCGCATGTATTATACTTTGATGTTTAGTATGTCTTGAAGAGTTTCCATCTGTGCCAAAAGGGGATAACTAAGTTTAGAAAATGTACACATGAACCTTGAAGCTCTCTGTCAGATTAGAGCTTATGGTTTGTTCTCTACTTTAATTGGTAAGAGCTCCGAGCTGAAGTAGAGCCTCAAACCTACTCAGGCACTCAGATACACACTTAAACACACCACAAGGCTGCAGCTATCTCTCTTATTAGTTTGAGACACTGGCTAAAAGAAAAAATATAAACTTTTTCACTGTTACTTCTCAACATTTTTCTTCCTCTTTACCTCACCATGTCTGCTTGATAAAAAAAGAATCACACTGGAGTGAAAGTTTCAGTAAAAATGAACTTGGTGTGAAAAGACCTCAGGACTAATAAACAACATTAAGAATGAAGAAGAAAAGATAAGAAGAAAAATACAAAAAAGGGGATAGATGGATGGATGGTTATTTTTTTGCCCACCCAGATAAGCCAAATGCCCACATGCATGTGATGTTTTGGTCACACCTCTGAGGTAAAGCCTGGTCTGGAGTCTCAGATCATGGATTTGAGTGTAGAACTTCGACTCTTAACTAAAAGGAAAGACAAAAAAAAGCAACTGATTGTACTTAAGTTATCCCAGATATAAATACATCCCATCTACATCTGTTTACATAATTCGGTTTAACAGGCAATGCTACAAGAACACAGCCTAATGAACTAATGTGTGTTTAGCTTTTGTGCACAGGTGTTTGTTTCTGTTCCCTTTACACTGAGGTCTTTGTACTGACTATGTTAAGTTTGTGTAACACACTGAAACATTGCATTAAGTAAAAAGACCTTAGCATTATCTCTCAGATGAAGCATGCTGTATTCAATAGCAGCCCTTTTGAAAATTCAAATACAGATAGTCATTAATAAGCAATACTATTTGTAAGGTATACGTTGAGGTCTAGGGTTGCGTGTATCCGATGAAATGCTTGCATTTTTAATGGGATGCCTGTCAGTGCTGGGCTGCTTGTTGTCTTCACTACGTGAGCACAACCTTCACATAAAGCGCATTGAAATGAAGGTGGACTTGCAGTTTTCTGCTTCCGTTTCTAATGTTATGCAGATAAATTGTTTCATCTTTCCTTTTGATCTGTGCTGCTTTAGACTCCAGTGACCATTGTTAAATTGCTCATGAATACAAAGTCAAATGTCTTGTAAAGTTTTCAGTAACTGCTGCAAAATGAATGTACATTATGAGGAATGAGGTGTTGATCCACTTTTGGACCCTTTAGGGTAGTTTTCTTGATCAGGGATACGCCTAGCCTTAGTCTCCACAGCATTCTGGATGGAGATCCCTCATTGAGAGGAAAATATCATTCAGGACTAAACTTAATCACTAAGAAACAGACACGATGGGTTGGTTTTCTGTTCATGGATTAAACTTAGTCTTGGACTGCGTTGTCCTTTCAGTGGAAAATACCCATTCAGAATGCAATAAAGTTTTCAGATTGCTTCTCTGAGAACCTGATCCATAGGGTCTAAACCAGAAGTCCAACCTAACTCTCAGTGATTATAGATGGAGCGACAGTAGGGACTGTCTGGGGACAGGTTTGAAGACCACTGCTCTTAAGCTCTTAAGGTCTTCAGGCAGTTGGTGGCCAGGTGGTTAGGGCATTGTCCCTGCAATCAGAAGGTTGTGGGTTTGAATCCCAGGACTGCTAGTGGCACCACTGCGGTACCCTTGAGCAAGGGTCCGTCCCCACACACTGCTCCCTGGGCGTCCTCCATTGGTGCCAGCCCCCTGCTTAATGGGTTAAACGGGTTAAATGCAGTGAAAGAATTTCACACTGTTTACAGCGTGACTCTACTTCAAATTCACATATGTGTCTTGCAGTAGTGTTTATGTTGTTCGTCCTCAGTTTTGAGAAGAAATGGGCTCTCCCAGTCGCTGAGCTCATTATATCTTCCATCAAAGCCTACATCTGAGTGCCTGATACTCCTGCTGACACCAGCAGGACAGTCTAGCTGAGAGATTCCGGCTGTAATTACCTGACACCACGGAAGCATTTCGCTGTTTTGCTCGAAAGCAGGTCGCCACCTCATCCCTGTCGACAGGCCTTGAAAGCAGGAACTCCGCTCTCTCATGTGTGTTTAAGGTGGACTCCAGGGGAGACTCTTCAGTTGCAGGCCCTGGTGAGGTCTTAAAAGTGGTAATAAATATGTTCTTACCTGCATGTGCACTAATGTAGTGTCCCTCATATGTCTGTATTACTCTGAATACTCGTTACTTTTTAAACAGGTTTGTGGGACAAGCATTCTAATTTTCTTCAAATCTACGCTTTCCTGTGGTACTTCTGTGTAAAACGCTGCACAGGTAGTAAATGTTCCCAGGCGGTCCTTTTGTGTTCCTTGGAGTTTTGAAGTTTAAAGGAAAAATAAAAAGTCTGGATTTCATGACAATGGAGTTAATGGAGTAAATCCAGCTTTGAAGTAAATGGCACAAAATAGTACAATTATATTCCCTCATTAGAAGAACTAAGGAAACCTAAAATAAAGGGGCATCAATGCTTTTGAAATGAGGCATCAACTATGTGCTGAAATTCTAAAAAAAAAAACTATACAGCAGTTTACATAAAACTTTCCAAAATGATTTTTACTTTACAGTGAAAAAAATACCCCCAAATCTAATAAAAGGCAGTGAATTCCATTCATTTTGAGGTTGTAATCTGTATGTCGGCTGTGGTGTTCATTAAGTTTGTAAGTTAAGCCGTGGCATTGCATCGCTGGGCTCGTGGGACACTTTCTTTTCTGCTTCTACATATCGAGTGTAATCTGTTTTCAAGTGCAATCAAGCCTGTAACAGAGAAGTACTTGGGCCGTGTTTCACCTCACCGCTAATGAAGACTGATCTTGAACTGCTTGTGTAATGTCCCTCATTGAAACTGTGATGTAGTTCCACATGGCTGATATTTTCACTGTTTATCTTCTGGCACTTCGACTGAAAAGCGAGAGTAAATGAAGCAGAAGTTAGTTTGGTGTCTGCCAGTTTCTTATTCCAGTGCTCTGTTTCACTTTACGTTGTGCAGCAGCTGGGTTTAGTAACTTGGAGTGGAAACTTCGAAAAAGGAGCTGGAGAACAAGACGCTAACTTCAGCTTCAACTTCAGGAACGGTGCTTTTGGATGTTCTTTGTGATTTCAACAACATTGAAAGTATTTGTAAGGTCTTTCTTCTCATCTCTAATTTCTTCTCATCCTAAACAGCCTAAGTTACTAAACCCAGCTGCTGCACCATTTAAGGTGAAACAGCCAGAGCCCTGGAATAAGAAGCTCGCAGATACTAAACTAACGTCTTCATTTACTCTTGCTGGCAGCCTGGTGTTTAGGGTGTTTGCCCTGAGATCAGAAGGTCGTGGGTTTAAATCCCAGCATTGCTAGTGACACCACTGAGGTTCCCTTGAGCAAGGTACCCATCCCCACATGCTGCTCCCTGGATGCCCCTCATTGGTGGCAGTCCTCACTTAGTAAATGGGTTAAATGGGTTAATTGCAGAGAAAGAAATTCACACTGTGTGCTTGTGGTGAGTTCACACATGACTTTGAGGCCGCTTTACTTTCCTTTTACTTTAATTCTAACCAATATACATTCTGCCGATTTGATTCAACATTTTTCACGAATTGTTTAGGCCTGCTTGCTAGAGAATTGAGGTTAAATGATGAATATTCATGAACCTGCAACCGAGCCTACAGAATGACACCTTTTGCAATGTCATCTAGGGTGAACCACAGCATGACTTGATACCAGTCGTGCAATCTTATCCATGCACTGTCAAAAGCCCTTTCTTGGCTGTAGACTCGTAATCCTGATCTCTTTGTGCTCCGTTGCCTCTGCAGGTGAACCATCTGACTGTAATGGAATATGACACCCCAACACATTTCTAAGTCCGGTGGTTTCTTTGTGGTTTGTGGGGCACCAGCAAGTCCTTCTCCTCTGGTCACTACGTCCAGGCCAGTTTTCATGACGAGGAAGTATCTGGTGAAAATACACCACGGCCTCATCATTTAAACTTATAGAAATGCAGTAGAACAATTTTATTACAACTCTGATAAATCTACCACCATTCTACTGGATTTGCTTTGTAATTTGAGGCCACATGCAATGATAAATGAACTAACAAGGGGAAAAAAAGGATCAGGTTGACCTTAAATGGAAGCAAAACTTGAACATTTCATATCAGTAATTCACTCAACTTTGAAAGGTTTGTTTATATCAATGGTTTTAAGGCCCAAAACATAACTGTGCATTACCAAAATGTCTGGATCAGGCATTACATTCATGACACGTTTTTATCCAAAGCAACTTCCATTCCCTATCTATAGGGGGCAGTCTCCCTGGAGCAACCCAGTGGTGGTCTGCCGAAGGTAGGATTCGAACCCATGACCTCTTGGTGCAGAGGCAAGTATCCTACCCACTAAACCACCACCACTCCTAGTTGTCACTTCTCAGTTAGTTAAGATCTAAACTAAGATCTAAGATCTAAACACAAGGATTTTTTTTACATTTCTGCCGTTTTATGCAGAAATCTATGGTCAGTGTTAAGATCATAACAGTGTGTTGAAATTTTGTTAAATCAGAATGCAAAAATGTGACAATACGCATAGTGGTGAATAACTGGTCTCTTAATTAAACCAGTTAAACCAGTACCAATCACAAACCCAGTCCAGCACATCCATGTCCTACATCCACGCCCCCCCATAACTCCACCCCCTTACTGCTTTAGTCGTATTTGTAAATTGTGCCAGAATACACAACACTTTTTTTTTCATTCAAAGTGAATTTATAATATTTTTACAATATTGAATATGAAACAATGAAATATTGTCTTTCTTAGTTCATTATATTGTGAGTGTATCAAATCATCTATCGAATTGAATCATGAACTGACTGTATCAATACACCCCTGGTCAGTTTATATCACAGACAGATGATAATGGGATTATGAGCACTCTATACACATTCTATAATTAAACAATAGAACTTGAGAAGCAGTGCATCATTACCAATAACATCACGGCTCTGAGGATCTACTTACATTTACCTAGAGTCTGAATCACAGCTGTAATGCACTCCGTCTCATGTTCTGTTGCTTAATTATAGAATATGTATAGAGTGCTCATAACCCTATTTGTATCTGTCTAATACAAACCGACTACAGGGATATCGATCCTGTACTTCTCCAAAATGAAGAAACCGTACAGAGGCCCTATCAAAGTCCTGAACCAGTGAAGAACCAGGAGCAGATGATTCCAGATGATCAGGCGGTGATCAGTATACTGGTGGTGCTG
>JBBPCY010000001.1:30128696-30141217 GCA_037974405.1 Brachyalestes nurse | reverse complement strand
TTTAAAATGTTTAGCCATCTCACTTACTTTCTATTAGGTAAGACTAATATTAATTACTATTTTCTATTAACACAAGACGTTTAACTTTTTTGTCATCTGTACATGAAAATATAAGCAAGAGTGTGTTTACTGGTTAATACACTGCTGTTTATTTAAAATAAATGAAAACCAACCAAGCCTCATGTTTTAGAATTTTTTGTTACTTAACTTTGCTGTATCAGAACCGTACCGAACCGTGATGGCAGAACTATAGTGTGAACCAAACCGTGACCTTTCTGTCTAGCACATAAGTGTAAATACACACACAGTGGGTATCTTCAGAGGCCCAGCAGACACAGAACGATGCACAGTGACATAAGAATGGGAGCAAACAGCTTGAGAGAGTTCCCTCCATCCCTCCTAGCTATTGTTCTCCAGGCAGCCTCCTCCTCTGGCTGATTTTAGCGAACCACGCGGCTTTGTTTTTTCCAGTACGTGGTTGAGTTCAGGTTACCTCCTATCCAGCTTGCAGGATATTGCCCTTCAGGTGCAGATGCAGACCCTGTCCAAGGTCGGCAGAATGGATATAAAAGTTTAATGCGTTTAAAAGCTGCTAATAGGCAGTAGATCCTGTGAAATGAGGAATGAGGCTGCGTCTTTATTGGCCTGTACCGGCCCCATCTCCTGCCGTAATATCCTGTGGAACCCTGACCCCTGACTTCGACTCCCGTTTGGATTTGTCCTTATAGCACCATTGGCTTAGTGCTAGCAGGCTGGGTTTTACCTCACCTTCTCTCGTTCCGTGGCCCTGGTTTCTTCCCGAGTTCATGAGCTTCAAGGAAGGACCATTGATTTGCTGCTTTGTGGTCTTGCTCCTTTTCTTGTTTTCAATTTAAGAAGGTAGATGAGAATGTAGCCACCACTTTAGCTGTCAAATCTCTTCTAGCATTTCTGTCTTTCCCTCTCTCTCTCTCTCTCTCTCTCGCTTTTTCTCGCTCACTCTACACTCACAGCCGAAGCGTCAGTCTCTCTTGTGTCTTTATTAACACCCCCACTCTCCTGCTTTCCCCTCCATCCAGCCTCAGGAGTGCAGCAGCAATACTGCTGATGCATCACAGGCCAGGATAATTTGTTTAAATGACAGATTAGGAAACTAACTCAATTTGTGGCCGATACACTATGTAGCGTCTGTTAGCAATCTAATAAAGCCGGCCCAGCGTGCCTCGCCGCCTGTGGGAGGGTTGGCGGCGCTGTTTTTTTGGTTCTGTGGGAGTTGGGGGGGGGCAGAACGGGGGAGGGGCCGGTGTAATAGACTCCTGGCTGGGGACAGGTGGACCCCTCGTTAATTGAATTCTAGTGCTGGTAAAGCGATCCGTTTCGCCGGGCCCTGATTGACTCATTGATCGGCAGGACGGCCTCAGAAATATGCCCAGCGGTTCAGACGATCAATCAAACAATTAAGCCCCTCTGTGAGGCCACCCTCACTCCATTAAAGTCCAACCCCCCAATCGCAGCTCTTACAATGAATAGCAGCTCTCGCCAAAGCTGCCCCCCCCCACACACACCTGCTCCACTTCCCAGCCATAGAACACATACACCATTACCGCATATATATCACACTGCTCTGTGTGTGTATGTGTGTGTATGCTTGTGTGCATGTTTGTGTGTGCGTGTGTGTGCGCATATGTGCATGTGTGTGTGTGTGTTTGTGTGTGAGTGCGTGCATGTGTGTGTGTGTGTGTGTGCGTGTGTGAGTGCGTGCATGTGTGTGTGTGCGTCTGGGAGGAGGGACAGTTGAAGGCGTGAGACACACACTCGGCGTGAAAAAGGCCTCCCTCTAAAGCAGCTGTGAACCACTTGAACTCACCCATCCCCCCCCGGGCAGAGCAGAGGCCTCTTATTAACCCCACCACAGAGAAGGACCAGGGGGCAAAGAGGCATTCCCTCTAAAGCACACCTTCTACCACCTACACACGTGAATTCAGCTCAGCACAGTACAGTGACACACCAAGACTTCGCTAATAAAGGAGACCCCACTCTGCACCCCAGCCTCTTATCATGTGGTCCAACGCACCCACCAGGTAACACACTGTGGCCAAACACACTGACTGGTGCTTTTAAAGGGCTCACATCCTACCATTTCTGCAGATTTGATTGTTGTCCCTGAGCTCCACTTATATTTGTGTGGCTTACTGCCTTAAAATTAAAAAAGGCGATTTTTGCTCATGTGTCTTGAAGACATACAAATAGTCTCTGCTCAGTTTGGCCACAAAAACCAGTCAGACCAGAAACACACCAAACTTCAGCACAGAGGAACAGGCCTTAACTGCCTGAATACTCGCATATATGTAATGGTTTTTGTGACATCACAAAACAGTTAAAGAGACTGTATTTGCAAATTAGCTTCCATGGAGAGGAGAGAAACTGTACGTTTTGAATAGATAACAATGTTTATATACTATTTCAAAGTCTTTTATTAAAAAAAAGTGAGGATATTTAGTTTTTTTTATGACATGGGCCCTTTGGTAAGGTACCATTTGGTATTTAGCACTGCATTTTAGTATCAGCATCATAATCAAAGGTCTGGTATCTCTAGCCAACAACATTACAAACAAAAGGACACACAAGTAATGTGACTGTCTGAGCAAGATGGCATTACAGCAGTTGAAATAAATTTTTTTGTGCAATTGCGCAGTTATCACCAACAGAGGGAACCAAAGAGCAAGAGATCCGATTCAAGCTGAAACTAAAGTCAGTATCCAGTGTTACTGTTTCTTCCAGTGAATAGACTTACATTTTTTTTTTACAATAAGAATGCTTTAAATGCCAGCCATCAGTCAGAACTTTATCAGGTTCACGTCGCTCAGTTCAATAGCAAAATTATAACAGATACAGACAGCTATGAACGATGTCCTGGAACTGAGGAACCAAAATACCTGCCTATGTTTAATAAGCTAAGATTACATTACATCATAAAATAAGCACAGCACCACTGAAATTCCATACCACAGCACACAGTCTGGGCAACCTGCATGTAGCCAGAGCAACCTACACACACACACACAGACACACACACACACAACACAACACAACACAACAAAACGCAACGGCAACTGTGAATCAGCGCCTTGCTCGGGCCGAACTCTTTTACACCACAGCCACTGTTGAGCAACAGCGCACCTGTCGCAGCAGCTCATCCACACACACACTCATGGCAGAGGAATCCAAACTACACACACACACATACATCAGACCCTGACAACGCTTCGAGACTCTAATTATGTTATATGGACATGGCCTCTAGCGCTCACTTAATCACACCCAAACAGAATTTCAGTCATTTGTGACAAATATGCATTATGCTTAATTATGCATTATACCTACTTTTCCTTTAGTGTTTTATATGTTATCCAGTTGCTGGTTTAGTTGACAGACTTAAGGGACAGTGTATTACATGCATTATATGATGGTGACTAATACTAATAAGCCTGTCAAATTTGAGCTGTGATGTCACATTCTGAAAGCATATCACTTTGGGAGAGCAGGCAGGAGCAAGGTCAGACACGTCCTGATTTCCCAATCCTGGAGGACTACACAGCTAGGAGACGGCACTGCTGACACATTCCAGCAGCCTCCCTGATGCCAAACAAAGCTCTGTGCATAGGTGGGGGTCCCAACCAGTGGCAGGATTAGGTATGGGCGGAATGGGCAGCCGAGCAGGGCGGCATCATGTCAGGGGCGGCATGGCCGGGATGGGGTGGGGGTGCCAGTGTTCAGAGGACCATACAGGCTAGAACTGCTACTGGTCCAAACGCACCAGTGATTAGGAGGCAACAGTAGGATAATAAGTGTTTCAATAGTAGTGTAACAAGTAGTAGTGAAATGGAAATCCAAGGTCTCGGATCACTGTGCATGTGATGTGAACACTGATTTTTTTGGTCTCACTGAGAAAGCACACTGTGTGGGTACAATACGTGGGTACTCAGGTGAGTCTGACTGCGGTTAAATGTGCTCGAGTCACGGGATTTTAATTGAGGAGAACATGGTCATGGCATGAAATTCCAAGCAGAACGCACTTCAGTACACATGTGGTGTAAAAGATGACTAAAGAAACTGGGCAAAGCACAGTTAATTACGGTTATGAGCAAGAGAGAGGGGTGGTACAGTAACAGCACACTGCATGACTGACACATGAGAGAAAAAAAACGTTCTCCAGTAGGGATGGGAATCGATAAGAAATTATTGATGTCAATGCCATTATCGATTCTTCTTATCGATCCGATTCCTTATTGATTCCATTATCGATTCCTAAACAGAATGAGCCTGTTGCCTTAAGAAACTTTGCATTCTGGGTAATTGAGCCTCTAGGGAGGATGGGAGATGTAGTCTTTCAGTGTGTGGTAGCGCGTGGAGTGTTGGGCGTTTTACATGCCAGCTCTGCTTGTGAGTGATTCTTACCACTCTAATGTTATTTTTGAGACAGTAAATAAATGCTCCAGTTCCGAGGGAGGAAAGAACAGACCCTGCTCCCCGTAATTGTCTAATTTTTGGACCCACTCTGTGGCTGAGGGTATCGAGCCAAAGACGCCTGGCTAGTAGCCGCTAACGCTGAGGCTGAGAAGGTAATAACAGTATAAAATAAATATATATTTTTTTAACTGATCATAATATTGTGGACAGGTAATAAGACCTGGTTAGCTACACATTTACATTTAAAAAGGTGGTCATAGAACATTTTTAGCTTCGAAAGCAGCTGTTTTATTAAAACCACGGAGCTGAGAATCGAGCGTTTTAACATGTTGGTAGTGTTACCACTCTTGCAAGTTAAAACGGCACGACACTGGTTACAGACACAGCTGTCTTTTTTTTTTGGTAAAAATGCAACCACACCGTGGATTGCTTTCTCCGCTCCATGATAATTCGAGTCGTGGAGTGTGACGTCATTGCGTGTGAAATTAGAAAAATTAGAACCGGTTCTAAATCAGAACCGAGTTTCGATTCCCACCCTATTCTCCAGACACAACCCACTTCTGAAGCCAACATGAGTGAACAACTGGCTGATGTGCTGAAAGAGCCAGTGGCTGAATGGAAATGTTTATATCCAACGGCTGGATTTTTACCTTACATTGACAACAATTTGGCATAGGAGGAATTTAAAAAAAAATTACTACTACTACTACTACTAATACTACTACTACTACTACTACTACTACTACTACTGCTACTACTACTACTACTACTACTACTAATAATAATAATAATAATAAGCCATCCTGTATTTAACTTTAAAAAGTCTAATGTTTTAAGTTTACGATGAATAATGGCACAGAAAAAGGGTGAACCACTACACCTCTACAGCACTAAAACGGACTATTCATCACTTTCATCAAAACATCTCACACTTGTGACATGAACCATTCCCTTAGACACTTTCCCTTAGAGCCCACATTCAGACATGGTCAGACAGTCTGTTTGCTTAAAGCATTTCACTGGTGCATTTCGCTGCATGGGTCGCAAAATCATGTGTAATGCTCTCATGAGACTAAAGTGTGAAAGAGTCATTCATTAATAACAATGAGTTACAGGCCCTGAGCTTCCCTACGCCGCGATCAAAGGCCAGAAGTCTTGGAACTGACACAGCTGCAGGGGAACTGCTGCTGAAGATCTTCAGACTTAAAATCAGCACAAAAGTCTGAGCAGCACGTCCCCGACGTCATCGGACCTAAAAAAAGAGCAGCTTGTGTCACAACAGCAATCTGCAGCTGCTGGCACTGCACCTGCACCGCGTCTGACGCCAGATCCTCAAGGACACCTGGGACCTGCAGCCCAAACAGACCCAGACAGAGAGGCAGGGACAGCAGACTCAAGGCCAGCCCCCACTCAGGTGTTCAGAGAAGAGTTTCAGCACCTGTCCTCCGGCAACCCGGCCGTCCACAGCTCTGCTGATAACAACCAGGATATCAAGAAGATTCAGGCACTCTGGGAGCTCGGACCCCAACCTTTTTTACACCACGGACCAGTTTCATGTAACACAATACTTTCACAGACCGGAATAGATACAACTAAAAACACAGTGTGTTTGTTTTTACTCATGTTTGCTAGCTTGTGGGCTAAATCTTTGATGCACTGTATCACGTGACTGAGACGAGCGTTTTCACAAAATAAAAGATCTTTCAGACTATTCTGTCTTTCTGTGCGGCCTCACATCAAATGACTCAGGGGCCGATACCGATATTTAACTGAACTGCGAGTTGACTGTATCCTTACAGCCCTATTGCTTCTATTCCAACAGAACTGTGAAAGGTTTTAAAAAGCTGTTTTAAAACATGTAGGGCTGGCTCAATTAATCTGAACACTCGAGTAATCATTCATTCTCTGTATTCATTTCTCTGCTTAGTATTAGATAGCGTTGTTTTTTTAAGGGAAAGACCTTTAGGGAAAGACCTTTGGTAAGAAGCAAAGATGCCTCTGAAAATTACATGTGGGACCAATTTCAATTATCATACAATTATAAAAATGTGCAAGACGAGGTATCCATGGAGAGACAACAAATTTGAAAATGTGTGTATCATGATCCTTAACCTAACACTACACTGCCTCTGAAGAGGATATACTTCTTTTTCTTTTTTTAAATTTATAGCTGTTATAAAAAAACAACACTGCAAACAGCAGATCTGGGGGGGTATTCCACGAAACTGGATTAAGGGAAAGTCTGGCTTATTTCAACGGAAAGTAAGGGAAAGAAAGCCAGACTTTCCCTTAATCCAGTTTCATGGAATACCCCCCTGGTTACACTACAGAATTACAATCACAAGTTTCACCACTGTGTCAGAGAAGAAGGGCCTCCAGCAACTGTTCTGCAGCCTCCACACCAAGATCATGAGTAAATTATTATTTTTAACACAGCTATAAAACTATAGAACACGAGAGTGTCTGTTCCATCTGACAGACAACTAAAAAAACACTTAAATGTTGTTTTTAAGGGTGAATTTGTGAAGGAGAATTCCAAGGCTAGTTCATAAATAGCAACAAATTTGTGTAAAGTAACGTTACTGCTGCGTCGGCACAGAAAGTTACAAGCGCACACTTTCTTGAATATTATTATGATGGATTTTAAGATCCATATAGTCATTATGATAAGATAAGACTGATTCAGATAAATGAATTTTTACACCCTGAGAATGTTCCCCAGCACATCGGGACCCGGGGCGTTAATAAAATGCGAGGGTCAGGAGCCTGTCCTACCTCGTGCTATCTTGTGAAGGAGCTGCTGGCGGGCAATAATCCTGGCCAGGCGGAGTCCCGAGCGTCTGCGGCGGCCATCCAGCCCCAGGTAAAGCTCAGTCTCAGGAGTCACGCTCCCCAAGCACTCCGGTTCCTCTGGGAATCTCACTTCCATCACGTCCTTCCCTCTCCTGTCCGGGTCCGATACTCTAGCAGTCTCTCTCTCGCTCTCTCTTTAGGTCTTTCTCCCCAGTGTGAGCAGTAGGTGAGCTCTAAGACACCTAAACCGCTCCTCTGTTTCTCTGTCTTATCTCTTGTACACTCCTTCCACCTACACACACACACACACACACACACACACACACACGAAGCGCAGCTCCGCACACGTTCCACATTCCAGTCAATCCTACTCAAAAGCTCCACTCGCACAAACCCAAACTCATGTTCACATCACTTCAAAACAAGGTGTGCACTCAACATCTGCACACACACTCACACATACATGCGCACACACATAACACACCTAAGCAACGGGCGTGGAGGTGGTTTTGATCTAAGAAAACACTCCTTTATGATCTGCCCACCTTCGTGGACATGTGACCCAAAGAGGAGCCGATAAGAGCGGAAGATTTGGAAAGACTCGGCGGCCAACAGAACGTCGGCCAAAAACGTGCTTTCCTTCAGAGTATTTCAGGCCAAGGAGGAAACCAATGTGTGTGAGTGCGTATTTAACTCTGTTTACTGAATACATGTCCCCAGGATTATAGAAAACATGATAATGTTTACACTGTGCGGACACTGGCAGGGCCCAAAGATGAAAATGCTTATTTACCAAAAATGCTCATTATTAGAATAGATCCAAAAGGTTTCTGTTTGGTTGCTAAGACCGAAGACAGGGTGGAGTCAGGTGTAGCACAAAAGCACCTGGCTAACCGGCACAACCAAGATACCAAAACAAATAAGTGTGCACAGTTTGAAAATGAGCATAGCAGCTCAGTGGCAGAGTAAAAACAAAGAAAGCAGGGAGGTGGGCCTAAAAAACACAGCAGTGTCACAAAGACACTTATACAGAGACAGAATAGAGAGAGCAGGAGAGAGAGAGGGAGAGAAGCACAAGCTGTCAAAATAGTTGGCAACCTTCCAGCAATCTCGATCCATCATCCCTCAAACCAGCTATATACGGCCTCAGGAATCCACAGTACGTGCCAACACACACTCCTGCTGCTTATAATAAAGAACAGATGTAAACTCATCGTCTCCTTTAAAATGAATCTCTATTAGTCAAGTTAATGAGAATCTCTATTAGTCTAATTAATGAGAATCTCTATTAGGATAATTAACGGGTAGGTGTATCATGATCATTAACGTTTATCTGATGATTCCACTGACATGGAAAAAAACAGCTATTAAGGATTTTCTGTTTATCTTTTATTTATTCTTTGGGCTATTAAAGCCCAGAAATGTCAAACTAGCTGATGATCTATTCTGCTTTCTTGCTATTGTAATAACTGACCAGAGAGAGCAAGAGCTCAAATAAACAAACATTACTCACTGCTGCCCTCTAAAGGGCAAAAAAAGTTCGTTTTATTTGTTTCTTGATTTCATACTTTTGCTGTTTTTTATGGTTCTTCATAAATATGCTTTCTTATTCGCTATGCATTTGGAATATACTGAAATAAAGTGAATTAGCTGCATAGAAATTAAATAATTAACTGTGCTCAGCTCAACTAAGTGTCATAAGACGGTTGCGCAACATTTGTGACGGCAATATTAATGCCTGAATGTTAAAATGTCTCAGCCTATATGGCATCTTGTAGAAACATCCAAATTAGGACGTTTGTACAAGTCAAGGGAAGATTTTTTTATATCAGAGTCAAACATGTGTCCATTTGCAGGGGTGTCAGTTTGGTTTAATACAAGAGAATAAAGTACCACTATAAGCAGTCACCTTGGGCCCTCAAGCCATGAGGAGGCCCCTGAGGAAGTTTTTAGAAAATACTTTGAAAAAATCACGAAAGGAGAAATGATGCACACATCACTTAACCACTCATAGCAATGATTTAATGCTTCATTTATTTCTAAAGATAATTTTTAACTTTACATTTTTTCTAGTGTATATATTTATATATCACTATAGTATCATGTTTCCCATAGGATTCGTTAGTATTAATCCATATTTATTACAAGGCAGTATGACTGGAGTGGAAAGGAGCCCCCAGATGTTCAGAAATGGCCTCGCTCTTCATCCAGCGGCGAACAGAAAGAGAGTGGAGCTACAAAGAAGAAAGGCTGAGAGGTGGACTCCCCCTTGTGGAACATTCTGTCAAACACACATAGCTGAAATACAAGCTGCCAAATGATCTAATCTCCTTTTCATCCCTTCAGATCAGTGTTTATGAACAACACATGCACACACTCAGTTCAAACACAGTCCTTCTCAGACACACACTTTAACTAAAGTCACATCTCAACCAGCAAACTGCTTTCTTTTGCTGACTGTGAGCCTGTGAATGACAAGGAGCTGAATCTGCACTGTGAGACACCCAAGACCCCCACAGCGCACACACACACACACACACACACACACACACACACACACTGCATCACCAGCACCACTCTGAAACTCTTATTAAGGACCTTTCCCCAGCTGTGTGTGAGAGACTGTATGGCACTGACCCATACGTATACTTGTGCATACACACACACACACACACACACACACACACATTCCATCTCCCACTGTGTGTATGAGTTAAGTGAGTGAACAGAAGCTGATGCTGACCTATATTTTCTCCTGTGCTTGCTGTGGTCCACGGGCTGTATGGGTGTAAAATAGGATAAGCCTCACTCACTAACACTGAATCCACTCCTAATTAATACAATATCTATCATCATTTCAGTCTCCTAGAAGAGGACAGGATCCTCTGTGTTTCATCTTCATGCTCTTGGAGAGTTTTCCTGTCCCTGTCATGCTCCACTTGGGTCTAGAGTTCGAAATATCCATTCAAACAACACAGGACCTGTCCACTCACATCAGGTCTGGGTTTCTCTCAGCCAGTCTCCCATCTTTAACAGCTGCTGGCCTGTTTTTACCGCTGCTCTAGTCTGACCCTTCTTATTTCTCCCTGTGTATTTTTAATCTGGCCCTTGACTGTGAAATCCACACAGCTCACGATTATATTAAAAGGTTTATCAAGGCAAGAAACGTGATGCTGCTCTGGGTCTAGGTTATGGAATTCATTTGTTGAAGTCACCATGAATCTTTCATTTAGAATAGCGGACTTGTTTTATAATATATTGTATAACAGACATAGTGGTATAGTAGTAATGGTCACCACATAGTAACTTAATCAACAGGACGGTGGTGTTTCATTCTTTGGTAAATTGGGTTCAGGCAGAATTTTGTTGGGATATAGTCGGGTTCAGACAAAACTTTGTTGGGTTAGAGTACTGTTTGTTTGTGTTAGAGTACTGTTCAGGTGTAATTTTGCTGGGCTCCAGTCGGGTTCAGGAAAAAATGTACTGGGAATTTTGTTTGACTATTGTTCAGATCCAAATATCTATTACCTCTAGACCCGTATTTCTGTAAAACTGGGTTATGCCGCTGTTTACTGTAAACAGTGTGGTACAAATAAAGTGAATTAAAGCGAACCGTATCGGAAGGTAGGGACGCTGATCTAGGATCAACTACTCAATTAGTAGTAGGTGTTATTTCTTTCACACGGTGGCCTTTTTGATTATTATGCCAGGCACTGGCTGGGAGCAGGGCTGTCAGTCAGTCAGCAGATCATTCTCTCGCTCTCTTTGAAGTTTAAGTTCAAGTCAGATCAGAACAAATCAGATCAGTTTAAACTTCGCTGTGAGGACACTGTGGCCACTGTGTGAATGTGACTAATTTGACTTTAAAAGAAAAACAGATTCTCAGGAACCGCCGAGGAAGCAAACAATATCAGCAGTGCAGTCTGAGGCAGTTCCAGGACACGGTCAAAGCAGGCCACACTGAAACCTGAAGGAAATACCAGGATCAGACTTACAGCCTGAAAGAGAGCTGGCCATGGACAGGTGCTCTAAACCGAGACAAAATCGATCAAGAAAAATCCATCCCAAAATAAACAGCTGTTCACAGGTTAGCGCTGCATGCTCACAACCTTGAAACTGCTGCTCATTCGGGACGGAATGTGAGCATGTTGTAGCTCCAAATCACTGACCCCTAGTGGCTACAAGATTACAATAAGAAATAAATCATTGAAAAACAGCCATTTCAAAATGTATTGAACCATTAGCATCTTAATTTAAACTCCAGTGTCACTTTCAACCATCACAAACAAGAAAATCCCATTAAAAAGCATCTCACTATGGAGCTAGAATGAGTCCATCTGAGGTAACAATCCATCCGAGGAGACAATCCACATAACATAATCCCACCAACTCAGTCAACAGTGGGAATCCCCAGATTCAACTTCCATTAGATTACAAGCAAATAGAGGCTAATCCACAGAAAGCTGAGATTTATAAAACGCACGCTGAGCGCTCCGGCTGTGGTATTTGTCTACTCATCAAAATATTGTGAAAGAAACCAGTCTGGTTCAGCATTAACAGCCCAAAGCACACTCAAGTCAAGAAGTGAGCTTCTGAATGGAGGTCACAGGAGTGACAAAGGTGCATCTGTGCCCTGTGGAGTGTGTCTGGACGGCCTTCAAAAAAACACGGGCTGTCTTTGACTTCTGTGCCCTATTTGTCTTGAAAAAGCCTGTAATTAAACACTGTTTCAACTGTTCCACAGTGTAAGAAATTACAAGGGTTCACTATTAAAACCTTCACGGCACGGTGAGGCACTGGGGTCCAGACTATTCTGTCTGGCAGAAACCCGGAGCTGCCCGAGGTCCGTTCTAACTGCATGTGTGTGTCCCTCCAGCGCTGGAGGAAAACGCAGGACACCCGGCACCAGCTCCCACCAGCCCATCACCCTCCACTCGCTCTCCGGACAAACGGCGTGCTGCGCTGAGAAGAAGGCTCTGCTTTTAATTTACCCAAGAGCTCGGCGTACAGAGGCGGAGAGAATTCCCGCAGGATCCAGATTTCGGGGTAAGCCTGCAGCAAGGCTGGAGGAAAATATTCCCTTTTGTCTGAGTATCGCCACATTTAAACAAACAAACAAATAAATAAAGCTAACAAAAATAATTCATTTGTAAAAAAAAATGAACAAAATGAAAATAAACCATACAAGCAATAAATGTTAAATTGTTAAATAAAATGTTAAATAAAAAAGAAATAATTAAATGAGTTATAAAAAACAAATAAAAAAATGAATTAATCTA
>JBBPCY010000001.1:29894100-29905355 GCA_037974405.1 Brachyalestes nurse | reverse complement strand
CCAGCCACGTCTTTATGGAGCTGCTTTGTGTTCTGGGACACAGTCCTGCTGGAATAGCAAAGGTTCTTCCCCAAACTCTGTGGGTCCACAGAGTTGAAGCATGGTGTTGTCCAGAATGTCTTGTTCTGCTGAAGTATTAGGATTGTTCTTCACTGGAAGTAAGGGACCCAAACCCTGAAAAACAAGAGTGTCACAATACTTTTGTCCATATAGTGTATCTCCTCTCTGGCTGCATCCTTCTAAGGTGCTTCTGGTTTCACCATGGATGCAGAGCTGCTTTCTATTTAAGGTGCTTTAATAGTGTTTAAAACAGGCTATTTGGCTCGGAGACTGTGCTAAGTTACCATCTGATGTACTTGAAAGCAAACATTGCAGTCTTGTTCCGGCCTTGAAAAAAAATTGGCCTCTCTAGAGACCTAAAACAGACATTTATTTCCCCATTTCCATTGTCTTTGTGTCTACAGTCCCAGTCCCTTTCACAATGGCAGTTTCTGGCTTTGTGCTGACCACAGTCTCCTTTCTAAAATGTCTTTTTTTAAATAAACATCCACACATGCTTCTCTTTTCCAGTCCATTTCAGTTCAAACAATTGTCAAACACAGTCATCAGCAACAGAGCAGAGTCATTCACTCAGTACAAGACACTCTGCTAACCTGGTATGAGGTAAAAACTAGTGAGTAATGGAGTAATGGAAGAGGAAAGAACCCCAAAATCCAACATTAAATGTAATTGTAACTGGGTTTGGGACAGTTGCACATTTTTTACGCGTATTTAACGCAGTACACACAGACGTAACTCCAGACTTGTTTAATTCTAAAGAGAATATGGAAAATGGACAAAATGAATGATGGCCTGGTTTTGGGTTCATAACACCATGCAAATAAATAAATAAATAAATACATACATAAATAAATAAGACCAATGTTACTTTGAGCATACGTTTATATTAACAACAGTTTTTTTGAGGAAAATAATATTAATATTCTCCTGCACTTTCGGTCTTCTTTTATTGATTTTAGGTAGTATTTTAATTGAAGTCTTCTATTTTTATTTTATTTGATTAATTATTGTTCCTGTAAACCACATTGAATGTACGATAGTGTGCTATATAAATAAACTTGACTTTAAACTTGACTGCAGTTTGTTAAAACTGATCAGATTCCGTGAGGCGCGCTCCAGGCCTGTTTCAGCTCTGGTTTGATAGCTGGTCTCGCAGCGATGGCGTGGAAAGGGTTAACAGTTTTAGAGCAGCGGCGATTGTTTGGTGAAAGATGGCCCCCGATCATTCCAAACAGCACCGAAGCTGTGACTAACCGTTCATAAAAAACAAAAGCCAAGGTCTTGTCTGCGGATCCTCCTGACGCGTTCATCTCCCCACTCCAGATGAGAAACTGTATACGATTCAGGATATGACCTCAAGTTTACGGCCCGGACCTGTTGCTCCTGAGCGATTGATTGTGGGGGTGAGCGAAAACAGCCCGGGCCCCCGGCTCAGCACTGCCTCAGCAAGAAGCTAACGAGTTTCTCTCCGCCGCCCCGCCATGAACAGCACATCAGCGCCCCCCTCTGCGTTTTTTTATTGGTGGATTCCATACATGGGCCCAATCTTCCTTGTGGCAGGAGTTCTGTGATTAAAGTGTATAAAAAAAAAGGCAGGCAGCTCCACTAAAGCGGCCTGATTTACGGAGCTGTCACCCCAGTCCAGGCGGGGCAAGAAGTTCAGGCCCTCAGCAGGAGAGGCCTAATGAAAATGATACGAGGAGCAAGACAGCAACCTGCGGGGAGGTCCGGGGTCCGGGTTTTTTTTTTTGCTGTGTTTGTGTGTGTAAAAGTTGGGCATGGCCAGCGAGTCACCTCTCCATGACCCTCCGAAACCCTGACCCCGTCATTTCCTGTCAAGCAGGATATATCTGGCTGCTAAAAGCAGGTCTGATATCTTAAGTATAGGATGGCTATAAATGACATATCCTGGTAGACTTTCCTTTGGTTTGTGTTTATTAATGCCCACCCCCCACCACCACCATTCATTCTTGCTCTTTCTCTCACCCCAACACACACACACACAGATTCACAGGCTCACACCGTCACCACCACACCCCATCCCATCCTCGCCATTAGCCCTTGGCTGCCCTCTCTGGCTCCGAGTTCATGGCCAGGCCAAGTGGATGTGTGCCCGAGGAGAGCGTTCGGGACGAGCGCATGAGACCGAGCCTCTCTGATGTTCTCAAGGAGGGGAGGATCCAGACTCTTGTTTATGAAAAACCTACGACGGGACGATCAGACACAGGCGCAGATGTCCCGTGTTCGAGCTGCGGGGTCAGAGGCTGTGCTGTGAGGCAGCACAGCTGGAGAAAGGAAAGGAAAAGAGAGGGGAACGTGGAAGAGTGGAGGGAGAGGAGGTGGGACGAGCGTATAAAAGAGCTCTCCGTCCCGCATCCATAATAGGAATGGCTTCTATTGCGGCAAAAGGACCTCTTCCTCCTGGCTCTAGCTGGGAATGTGGAGGTTTACAGAAAGTCCCTGCTGGAAGGGTGGAAGGGGAATGTGTATGTGTGTGTGTGTGTGTGTGTGTGTGTGTGTGTGTGTGTGTGTGTGTGCTGCTATGGCCTAGCCAGATGCACTCCAGACAGACTGCCATGCTCCACGCCGGCCTCTCGAAGGAAGGGCTGTTGGCCTGGACATAGATGATTCCGAAGCTCAGTATCCGCCACATCCTGCAGCAGGACGGAGTCGGCACGCACAGGGAGCCGCTCTTCATACCACCCGGACCACTGAGGAGCTTTCACCGCACACGCATGCCAAGCCCTCACCCCTCCATGCCACTTTTCGTGTTTGTCCAGCTTTCTGACACTCTGTTTCCCATCAACACTCCTCAGCCCCTTCCCTTTCCACTCCGGTGCAGAGGCCTGACGCGCTGCGCCGCCAAACTCTGTAACTATAACACGAGTCTGACATCTAGAAACATACAAACCACACGGAGACAAAGGGAAGTATGATGGGATCCTACGCCGGCCGGCTTAACCCGCCGCGTCACCCTAAATAACCCGCTAAATTTTACTGCCCCGCGTCCTCCGGGCTGCTGCTTCATATTCATGTTTGCTGCAGCCTTGATATATGAGCTGGGACTATGATGTCAGCGAAAACACTTTCAATAATTGCTATGAGAAATATCGTCAACCTCCTAACACCTTTTCACGTCCCCACCCCCCCATCCCTGAAACTTCATCTATCAGATCAGCCACGACGCTTTAAGTGATCCGAGTGATGTATGGCTCCCTGCCATCCTTGTGTTCCGCTCCTAACTATTTACATTCTACCAAGTAAGCGAGCCGCCGCCCCACGTGCATACGATTACCATAAATTAAAAAAAAAAAAAAAAGTGCCTATGGACTGATAAGCTGGAAGAACTGATAAGTATGAGGATGGTTTAGATTTAATGAGAAGAAAACAATGTTAAATGTGTGTGGTGGTCCTTAGAAACCCACCAGATGTTGCAGACATTTGCAGAAAAGCCCCCCAAAAATCAAGTTTGGTCAGAAATTAGGTTTTACAATATTTTGACTGTTTCCAGTAGATCCTAGAACACATTATTTACAGAAAACTTGATATTTATGTTTTTTTTAAGAACACAGGTTAGCAAGCTGGCATACACAACACTACTGCTTTTCTTACACTTTCACCAAGAAGGAGAATCATGATAGAATGGATGATAAAGAATAAAATTCTGGTTATCATTAAAATAACGCAATGTGTGATTAAAACTAGCTGAATGTGTTTGGGAGGAAGAATGACTTGTTCAAAGAAATTTTAACAGTCATGAGTTTAACATCAACAAAGTTCATCAACGACTTGAAATCTTGGTGTGACTGATGAATTCAGCTTCATGTGTAGCAATTATTTTTCAACAGGTCCAAAAACAAAAAGGGAAAACGAAAGTGAGTCAAGTGTCGAGTGGTAGAGGAGCACCTGTGAAGAAAGGAAGCTGTCTGAAGCAGCTTAACCAACTGGTGGAGCAGAAACAATCACACAATATTCATATTTCTCATAACTTGTACAATGATATGTGTGAATAATAATGGAGTCTACATATATTAAAACGTTCCTAAATACAATAACACATTTTTTAAATCTATTAAACTCTGCTACTGAAATGCAGTGGACTTTTCAAATGTGATTTCCTCAGTTATGGGTTTTCAGAGATTAACAGTTTTCAAATTTCATAACTTGGCTTCAGCTTGAGCGATCTTGTAAAAAATGTTTAAGTTAAATTTTAAGTTAGACTCAGATCTGAAATTTTCCAAAACACAAATAAAAATAAGTACAAATAAAGTAAAAATAAGTATAAAGGTAAGAACAATTTTAAATTTAAAAGCACAAATCTGAACATTTCTAAATATTTGCTAGCGCTTGTGTTTTAAAGAAAGAATTGTGTTGAGATTCGGTGCATGGTAACTTTTTAATACTCACCTTCAGTACTTAAGTACTAACATCTTTACAGCTGTCTAACAGGAGCAGTCACTGCTAAACTAAACTAAACATTCAGACGAGGACATCAAATTACATCCTAGACGACGTTAGTTCCACATTAAGAGACACTCGTAAATATCATGTTTCTGAATGTTTGTTGTCTTACACAGTTCTTGGAAAAGTACAATACAAAACAAAATAAATATTATGCACAGACTACATTATACATTATATTGTCATTGTCCAGAAAAAACACTAATTTTCTCCCAAATAGTAACTTTACATTACAGAAAAAACATTATATTTAATGTAAGTTAATGGAATAAAATTAATTGAATGATGAAAGGACTATTTCTGCTGGTCCACTCATCATGAAATGTTCATACTATGTAAAGACCAGTTGCTGTATCTCCACTCAAAAGAGAGATAAATGTGTGATTGTATGAACAGCGATGATATGGAGGTTCTTCACTCTCACACGTCTTTGAAGAACAATTCATTGGGAGGTTACTAAGGGAATCACTATGGCATCTCTGAGAGAACATAGAGTACAAATTGAGTATATATATGTAAATATGACCTGTGTATAATATATATATATATATATATATTGGCCAAGGTAACATCCCCACACACCGCTTCCCAGGCGCTGTGTTCTTGGCTGCCCACTGCTTCACTTGGTGAATGGGTTAAAGGCAGAGAAGAATTTAGTACTGTTCACACACACATATATATATATATATATTATACACAGGTATGTACTGGAGTGACATTCAGACATTGAAAAAAACGTATGCACCAGAAAAATTGAACACTTATAAATTGACACAACCCGGTATTAATATTCCACCCCAAAAAGTGCACATGTTGCATTAGAAAACTGCACTCACACATACTGCACTCAAATATTGCACATAAGAGAAAGTACCATGGTGTATATTTGTGCTTTATCAGTGTCATGTTCTTGGTTGTCCTGGTCGTTTCCACAGAACTTGGCTCTCAGAAGGGGAAGTGTTCCTTCCTGGCCTGGAATTGTTCTGGTTCAGGTGAAGCGGATGTGTGCTGTAAATAGGAGGACAGCCAGCCAGTGGCCGGCCTGGGACGGTAGCCCACTCGTCCTACTCAGCACATGAGGGGAGTGTGGCGTCAGACAAAATAAACTCCTACTTCCAGGCCGCTGATGGACGAATGTGGGTGACAAAGGGAAACTGGTGTCACGCACACAGCCAGAAGAAGCCTCTCTGAAGCCCTCGCCCGACCCATCCGTGTTTTACGTTCACAGCTTTTATCCAACGCGACTTCCATTCTCTAACCACAGGGGACTCCCTGGAGCAACTTGGGCTTAAGGGTCTGGCTCAGGAACCCAGTGGTGGTGTGCTGAAGGTAGGATTAGAACCCTTGACCTCTAAATTCTTCTTTGCCTTTCACCAATTTAACCCATTCACCAAGTGAAGCAGCGGGCAGCCAAGAACACAACGCCCGGGGAACAGTGTGTGGGGACTCAAGGGTACCTCAGTGGTGCCAGTAGGAGTCTTGGGATTCAAACCCACGACTTTCTGATCATGGGGTGAACTCTCTAACCCCTAGGCCACCAGCTGCCCGGCGCTCTGACTCAGCTCTCTCAGCCACGGCACTTTTATTTACTTTATGTAATTTGAAATTTGACGTCTTTATTTCACTTTCCCCCTTTTTGGCAGGCCTGTTCCATAACTGGCTGAAATCCATGGGAGCCTGCGGGCCGGAGCCCCAGCACGAGAGCTAGAAGTGGCACTCGAGAGCGGGGCCAGGCTGAGATGTTCCGGGTGTAACAAATTGATAGAAGTCAATTAAATGTCTATTATTAACCTCCTATGGCTCACTGTCAATTATCTGTCCCATTAACTCGGTAATACAGTACTGTGTATGTGCTTAACACCGAGCGAGAGCAGCATGGATACGGACTCGCTGCTCGTTAAAAAAAAAAAAAGGAACAGAAATGATGACTTTAAAATAAATTCGATTCAGTTATATTTAATTAAGCAGTTAAGGTCGTTTGCACCTCCGGTCCCAGCATTTAGATGATTCATGCTCATAATAAGGTACATTACTGCTGCTTTTATATAGATTAGTCATAAATTTGCCATACTTATATTACTCTTTAAAACCCAGCGTGCAAAAGAAGCTCCTTACATCATAATTACCATATTAATGATGTTATCACTCTCCACTTTCATACGGGACCGGAAATATTTGATGAGAGATTAATGATGATTTTGAGGGGCAGTACTAGGTTAGCTCATAATGTTAACCATGTATGGCACAGTGTGTCACTTCACAGTGGCTTAGTCATGGAAGATTAAGGTTAACTACCTGCTAAGTGATCGTAACCATACCACACTCTTAAAAATGAAGGTGCTGTAAAGGCTCTTTGGAGCTATGCCACAGACAAACTTCAACTTCTAATTCCCTAAAATAGGCTTTTTATTGACTGATTTTAATTTAAGTGTTTATAAAGCAATGGTTTTGCCAGTCCACTTACCTCAAGACATGTTTGGAGTCCAGATTTTGCTTAGGACTGGAGCTAAAAAAACAGTAGGAGTCAATAGTCACTCAAATTGTTTCTGTAAAAATCCATCACATAAACAACTCTCAACCCATTCAAACCTCATACAGCTCTTCATTAAGGCGGATCAGACTTAAGGTGGATGTGGTTTAGACTCAGAATGACTTACTGTGACCAATAAAAGTATTTTTTTTTAATATTCATGATGGTTATTACTGCAGAAACTGATTCTAGACCAGCACTCCTACTCCTAAGGTGTTTTGTGAAAACAGACCCTGTTGTGTTAAAGAGTGGCCTGCAGTGTTCTGTTTTGGCTGGTTTAGTGCGGTACAGTGTATGGTGAGTCATAGTGTGTCCAAAACCACGTCCACTCTACCTTAATAAACAGCTGGTTGTGGATTGAGTGAGCTGAGAGATGTTTTAGGGACGTGTTTAAAGAATCCTCAATCCTCAGCCTCATAGCTCCAGTTATAAAGTAAAGTAACATAACTAAAGAGCAAATTTCCAGAACTCACTCAGTCCATTTTTTGTAATTTTTTTAGATAACACTACTATTGGTTGAGAGTGATTTTTACATTTCCTCCTTATGTGCAATAGAATAGCGGACCAAAACTCACTCAGTCCTTGCAAAATACACGGTACTAGGTGAGGTGAATTTCCAAATCTCACTCGGTCCACTCGCACAGTCGCGAGCAGTACTTACTTACCCAGGTCTCCCAGGTGGTAGATCATAAACAAAGATGGCTCAATGCTGTGTCATGTAATCGGATATAAATATTTTGTGACATTGAATATCGATTTACTTAAATATTGTTTTCATTATATTTTTTTTTACAAATTTGCCCATACTAAAATGTGCAGGAGTTGCACTGTAACTGTAATGACAAGTAACTGTAAAAAAAATTTAAACATTTCTCTTCAATTTGGACTCCAGCCATGTTTTGGCTATGTCTGGGATACTTGGAAAAAATATTAATAAGATTTTTTCACCAAATTAGACCACTAAAGAAACACTGACCTGGACCTTGCATAGCCCCCCAATGCTTACTCTGCAACTAAATTGCATTCAACCCAAAGCTTAACTTAACTTTCCTTCTACAAGTAAACTATTGTACTCATCCTGACTGTTTCACCAGGTAGTTTATCATTAATTGGAGCAGCTGTAGATAATCCGTTCTGAGCCAACCAATTGTAGCTCCTCTATGGAAGGGTTCCTGAACTCCAGGAACCCTCCTGAAGGACCAGTGTCCTCCACAGTTTGGTGGTTTTTCTCCTAAACCTAGAGATGAACAGGTGAGTTGAAGCAGGTGTGTTTGGGCAGGAAAATCACTAAAGCAGGCCGAACACCGACCCTCCAGGACTGGAGCTGAAGAGCCCTGTTCTGTGGTTTGAGTCCTTTTTAACACTTTTAGGAGTTTCAAAACAACTTGATCAGTTTTATTCCTCTTGCAGTGAAGTTAGAGACGTGCACCAAAATCCACAAATAAATGTGATGAATGTCTTTTCACTGTCCATTTAACCGGAACGGCTTAGTTCTCTGGTGTTTACGATAATCATCTAAAGTCTAAATAAGGATTTTACATACAGCCTTCACATCTTTCATTGTTTCCACATTTTGGGTTTGCTTTTATCAGAAAATCACGTTCAGAGAAGGAAAGAGAGAGAGAGAATGGCTAACACGGGACCTCACCCATACTGTTTACATCATAACTGCAACACACACACACACACACAAACATACACACTTCCACTGTGTTTTGAATTTTTCAAAAGATTGAATAAATGAAGCATCTCCTGTAGAAATGAGGATTTTTCGCGTCCTCTTGTCCACGGTGGACCACAGCCACAGTGCTGTCGGAGGAGAAAAGGACGAAATCCCTCTCAGTCACTGCTTTCCTTCCATTAACGTGTTCTGAAACCATTCAACCTGATTTGGCTTTAGTTTGGGGATGATTTGGCTCGCCTCTCAGAACATACTTGCCACGGCTCATTAACGTCGAGTGTTTTTTCCCCCCTCCGTCTCCCGATGATAGTTGGGCTCGCCAAGCCTCCCATTATTGAGTGGAGGATCCAAGTAAATAACCACGAGTTGATGACAAAGAAATCACGTAAATGTGTGTTTGGGGGTAAACTATGCCTTTAAACCAGACGTCCGCGAGCGCGGGCCAAATGTAAATAGCCTTCTCGTACTCCTTTATTTTCTTTAAGGCAGTTAAACCTTTCCTGTGTCAAATAAAATGAGCGTTCTGCTCTTACGATCTTGCTTGTTTACACAAGAAACCTCTTAAATGCTTGAAATGGGATGTTCAATTGAGAGGGGAGCCCTTTTTTTCCGCACGCCCTTTCGAGAGCTGCCCATCAGAGTCAGTTACAGGACCAGCAGCTGACGCAAACAACTCCGAGCTTTGTTACACGTGGAAGAAATGAGGGGCTGCTTGTCATTAGGGGCTTGTGGTACACTGTGTGTGTGTGTGTGTGTGTGTGTGTGTGTGTGGCTCTCAAAGCCGACCGCATCATCATCATCATCATCATCATTTAAGCCCATCCCTGCAGTGAGGAGAGAGCAGCACTCAAAGTAACTCAGAGTAAAATGTATTGTGGATATTTGCATAGTAAAAAGTGCTTTTGGCCCCTTTTGGTCCGTCTCGCGTTTCCATGACAACGCCATTGTAAAACTTTTACAGCTGATTTCTCTCTAGAGTGGCCATGAAGGGCCCTTTTGCACCATGAAGGTACTTCTTTCTATCCTACGTTTGTGTTTGATTGATGAATTATGTGCAAAGTGTGCAAAAGTTCAGACACCACTGGTCAAATGTTTCATCTGATTAAATTTTCTAGTTGTAAATGTGTACATATCAAGAAATATGGGAAGTCCTAGTGCCCAATGTCTGTTTATTATTATTATAATTATTATAGTGCCGATTATTATCATTACTAGTAGCAGTAGTATTTGCTATTATTAGTTATTATTCTTTTTTGATGATGACGATTATCATTGTTGTTGATATCATTATTATAGTTATTATTATTTAACTTATTGGAATAATATAAGTTAAATACATATTAGTGCACAGTTTCTATGTATTTAATCAGCTTAACAAACTGTAAAAAAATAAAACATAAGATATATTCTGTCATATTTTTACACAGTCCACAGTTTAAGTTTGACTTTTTTCCTGAATAACTTACATTTAACAAATAAACAGGAATTATGCTCTCAGTAGAAAAAGTGATTCTTTTTTCACTTCAACAAATCAAGTCATTTGACCAGGGGTGCTCAGACTAATACACACAACTGTGTATTATTTTAATCAGTCTCTTGTTAGCTGTAATAGTGATCTGTTTTGAACCCTTTTAACCAAATAGAGCTGACCAGGCTAAAGTCCACAGTGTTTAAATCCATTTGCCATGTACTTATAAAATAGTTGACATTTATTAAAAACATAATTATCATGTAAATAAAACATATTGTTGATTCTAACTCTTTAGAACATGCTGGCCAGTGTCTGACACAACGTCTTATTGTCGATCATTACAATAAATATATTTTTAAGGATTTGGGGAGGAACGTCTGGCTGTCTGGTTTAAATAAAACAGAACTGAATTTATTGTGTTTACATCCTCTTAGCAGACGTTTTTAGCAAATGACAAGCGTTAGAATGATGGGGGTGGGGGTGTGTGTTGGGGGCGTTGGTTGGATTGGTGGGAGTCAGTTGCACTCACTCTACTTCCGGCTGAATTGCTTATAAATGGAACAGATGATGTTTTTATTTTCAGCAGAGATGTGCTGATTGAAATTGAATGAACTATTAATCTTGCATAAGGAAACATTTGAATTTATTTTTTGCAATACATCTTACAACATGATGGCGGTGCACTGGACGCATTAGCTACTCTGGATCCTAAATTGGTAAATTGTTGTATTTTTGTTTTCTATGTCTGTAGTAGGGCTGTAACGATATACGATATAAAACCAAAATCGCGATACTCAGGTCCACGAACCCGTGTCTCATGTGAGAAGGCAGAATCGCAACACACCCCTTCCAACTCCCAGAGTAATCATTCCCATCCAGATCCAATGCTACCACTTCTTTAACTGTTCCCCCTCCGCTAGGGGGGTTGGACCGGTATACAGAAACATATGTTTTTCATCGTAATGGAGGATTTTCACGTCAGTTTCTTTTCTTTAACCAATAGCTGAGGGTCTTAGGGTTTCAAAGAGCTCTCCCACAAGTTTACAAACATA
>JBBPCY010000001.1:29725202-29735479 GCA_037974405.1 Brachyalestes nurse | reverse complement strand
GGCAGGTGAGGTACAGTGAGGTAGAGAGGCAGGTGAGGTACAGTGAGGTAGAGAGGAGCAGGTGAGGTACAGTGAGGTGGTGAGGAACAGTGAGGATTGAGAATTCAGTTTGTGTTATATGAACAGTTAAAGCTGTGTGTCGTGTCCTGGTTAGGAGTCTGATGTTTTGAGCACTGAAGCTCCTGCTGTATCTCTGTTTTGGCTGTAAAACTCCTGAAGTGTTTTCCTGATTTCAGCAGGACAGACAGACAGATAGACAGACAGTTACTGGGTGAGACAAATCTCTGATGATCCTGGTTGCTCTGGTCTTCTCTTTGTATAAAAGTCCTGCACGGTAGAGCTGATCTGAATCACTCTCTGTATTCCCTTAATGTCTTATACCGAGAAAAAGTCGTATAAGGGATCCTAGCATTAGGGTTTATTATCAGGATGCTGCATATCTAGCACCTACAGCACCTCGAATTGCAGTAACGGTGTCGTGATCACACTGCAAGTTCTCTTGCTCTTTGTTTGTTGCATCTGTATACAGAAATATGATTACGACTTGAGTGTGGCCATGTATCTGTTGCTCAGATATCTGGACAACATCAGATATGTCATTTGGTAGATCTGGTGCAGTACAGTTTCAGAAGTGTGTATAAACACCAAAATCATCCCAAATGATGCTTCATTGCACTTTCCAGTAACAAAGAAGATCCAAAGGCCCTTGACCACTCCACGGAGCTCAGATGACTCTTTCTCATGGGGACTCTTCAGAGCTTCCTCCAATCTACAATGCAGGCCTGTGCCCATAACAGGACCTCCTTATTCGGGGGGACGTGGGGAAATGTATACAGCAAAATGGGTCTTTCTGTTTTCTTCCCATAATTTTTAACAGTAAAACATATTTGGAAGAGAAAGCAGCAATGTGAGTCAAAGCTAAATCTTTGTCTGTTCAAAGAAGATGAACATGCAGTTATTGTAAATATTGTCATTTCTCAAATGGCTATAAGTTTGTTCATTTTATTCTTCCTGGCTGTTTTCATGCCTTTGCCCGTGCACTTCCACGCGTTTATCTGTTCAGTATGAACCACGTTTTGTGATCTGACGACAATGAACTTTTTGGTGTAAGTTTTTGAAGTATACAGGATCACTTCTTTGAATCTTATAAAAGGAATTTCCTTTTAAGAGGAACTAGTGCACTTCACCCTACAGTACATAAATATTCGGATACATTATTCTGATATATCTTGATTGTAATGTTTATTTGGAATATATTTGTTCTTTATATTTTTATTATCTTAGTTTTAACCTTTAAAATTTAACTTAACTTATTTGATACCTTTATTGCACAGTCGGACAGGTCGATTCAGGGGGAGTTGTTCTTGTAGAACTGTGTATGTGACAAAGAACCTTGAATCTTGAAACATTTAATAGCTAGTTAGGGGATCCTCATGCTGCCTTTCGACCATTCTACTCTTCTGCATGCGATGCAAAGTCAGTGGTTTTTTGTCAAATAGCCGATTCGTATCAAAGTAGGTGTTTTTTGGCCGCACTGAACAATTTAACCCAGTAAACTATCTGGCAGTGGTCATAAATGGAGCTTATGAGACTTCAGATCTTGATACAGTCTATTAATCTTTCACAGTCTATATTCTTTATTCTTTACCTCTGCTGTGTGCACTTCTACAGCATAGTTTAGTATCTTGACTGGACCTATTATGTACTATGCGTAATGTATACCTACTGGAATCGTCACCACGTCAAAATAAAATACATAGAAAACAAAGTCCTGGATTGTCAACGCGGCAGCTAGGGAGCCATGGTTTGCTCTTGTAGCAGTTTCCAGGTATAATACTTTGATCTGTTGAAATATGTATTTTAATATAGAAAAAATAGGTTCCATTGTCTATCCAAGCAGGGAATAGAAAGTACTTCTAAGGCTTACCATTTGTAAGTCATTCAGTCTATTAAATATAAATGTAATTAAGCTATTGCTTCTCTTATTTTGTATATGTATGCTTCATTTGACATCGCAGTTTGATGTTCAGTCAGTAAAATGACCGAAATTAACTGTTGGAACTTGCTGGTGAAGCTGGTTGTGTGTTACATACACTCCTGCATGTCTCAGCGGCCTCAGAAATAAGGAGGTAATTATCCTAGAAAAGACTTTTTACATAAGCTTCTTTTCTAACCTGGATCAGATCACAGGATGTTTAATGCATTAATGCAACTGTTAATCTTCAAACCTTAATGCACACATAACATACATAAATGTTATAATTCTACTAAATGTTCTGCAAGCACTAGCCAAGCACTAGAGTCATTTATTTAGAGGAAATGAAAATAAGAAGTGATTGTAATTGATGTTACTTCAAGGTTGGAACAGTTCGCTTGTGCTGTTGGTGACTATACCAAGATAATGTATGGCACAAATGGAGAAAATGCAGCCTTTTTGTCTTAATAACATGTTTGGAATATCAGTAGCCTGCATTTGCCCTGGATCCCTCCATTTCTAATGGATGTGAAATTGGATGCAACGTGTTTATTCATTGTGAGGAATTCTTCAGATTTTTTTGTCCACATGTTTTATTCTTAATCTGATTTTAGTTTAATTACAGGTAGCTGCCATGTCTCTTGACTGTAAGGTAGTTGTTTTATGAGAGGAAATCTATTTTCTGACATATTTCAGTGAAACACACACTTGTGATTGACTTTTTTTTTTAAAACTTGATTACAGGCTGTGTTGTCACAGTAGCTAGTTTAATGATTTTGTATTGAAACGTGTTTTTGAGGGCTATTCTTTTGCATGATCAGTCCCGCTAACGAACATTTGCTTAGAAAATTGTGATTTAATTTTTTTTTTATTTCAGGGAATTCTGATTACTTTGCTTTTAAGTAGAAATGTTCATAAACTCTCAATATACGACATAAGTCTAGTCATTTGAGCGACATGAGAAGGTAACATAATTAGCATCTCATTTACTGTCTTTTACAGTATTTTGCTCAGAATCACACCAAAAATAATGTGTGTGTGTTTTATTTCCCCCATAAACTGTCTTATTGATCCAGCCTTAAATTTAAATGTGTTGGTTTGGCAGAAAATAACATTTTATATTTGTTCATTGCTTCACTTCGCTGTCTGCTATGGTGGATGTATCATATAAGGTAGGGTTAATGGCTTTGTTTGTGTGTCTCCTTGACAATGAGGGACTGCTCTTTATTGAATGTAACACATGTAATCCCCCAAGGCCACTGAGTCAGCCCCTGTTCCTTTAGAGGTCACTTAGAGACTCGCATGAATTGGGAGCTTCCTAGTTTCATAGTGCTGTAATCACTGCTAGAATAAGGCACTGGGTCCCTAAGGGATACACAGCCTACCTTGAACATGCTTTTGTTATTGGCGTCAGCGTTTTATAGAATATGATATGTGCTAGGCCGATCCCCAGCCACTTTTTTATATCCCATTGTCCTCATGGACTACCCTGATATATGACCTAATTTTCATGGATTAAACTTTTTTTTTTTTTTTTGAAGAATAAATCTGTGTGTAAGGCAGTTGTTCTAAACTACTGTTATTTGTGCAGTATTTTTCCATGTTATTGCTTGAGAAAAGGGGAGAAAGGGAAAAAAAAAACTCCTACACACACATATCTCTCGACTGATTGTACATGGCAACAAATGCTTGTTTTAGCAGCTTTGATTTGTCTCGGTATTATTGTTCGCATTTCCTGAGTGTAAAGAATCTCAGCGAGGCCCCGGTTTCAGAAACCTGAACGGCATCTAAGAACCTGACAGACGGGCATGGCGGTAGTGTTTTCACAGCCTGCAAAATTATTCTGCTTGTCCAATCAGCTGAGCCGGACTCTGGAGGGTTAGTGATTGGACTGGCAGGAAATCAGGCTCTTAAGACATAACATATCGACTAGGCCATCCATCATCTCTTAGCATGCGTTGAGGCACAGCAGTCCCGTCCAAACCCACCACACACACACCCCCCCTACACCCGTCCTATTGCCTCGCAGCCCCCTCCTCTGTGCCTGAAAGCCCAAGGCCTTAGTCAATGCTGGAGTGGAGACAGGCAGGCTGCCTGTGTTTTTGGGGGTCTGGGGAACAGGGAGTTCTGTCCTTCATCGGTCCTCATGCAGGCTGTCCCTGCTGGGAATGCCATGCTTGCAGAATCATATCAGAGGATCCCTCCAATCTCCCAGCCTTGTCACACTCCGCAACCCCCTATCTATGCTGAACGGATCTGTAATATGTGCCCACACGGACTTAATGAAAGAATATCTCATCCTCTACTTTCACGACCGTGTCTTTTTTTTTGCTTGTTTTTTGCGGGTATGTTTTTGATGCATCACATGCTGTGAATTGGCTGCGCTGAAGCTGCCGCATACCCTCAACAATGGGAATGCATTTGAGGAGCAAATACTTTTAATACCTTGGGGCTTCATAACGCCTTTGAGACCGTGAGCTTGAGATTTTGATGTTTCTCAGCCGATTAGTTTTAATAAGGAGATTGACACCATGGCCGCCTTTGCAAAAAAAAACAAAATTACTGAACAATGCTGTTCCATATGTTATGTAGTGATACATAACGCCAGCGAAATTAGAAAGATTTTGAATAAACCCCACACTGAAAAGGCCTGTGAATGAAAAAGTACGTTTACCTGCACACAATAGCATGACTAAGTACTTAATCTGAGCGACTGGACAGAACCAGGATGTTTACACGAGCTGTGTGAAAGACTAGGCCATTCAAAGTCCTGTTTACATACGCCACAGCATAGGATGTCTGTATAACACTACACACCTCGGTTTATCCTCACGAGTTTCCAATGCCGGCATTCAAATTTCTCCTTTTTATTTAATTATTTAATTGTGTCTTATATCAAAATGGCATTTGGGTTTGTCTTTTTCTTCTGTAAAAGTCTGAGCCCTTTCGCCTTTTATGGCTCGTGTTTGTTTTTGCGCACAAAATGATACATTACAATGTTGTGAAGGAGATTTCAAAGCTCAGCCTGGATCAGTTTAATTCGACTAAGCTTAGATTAACCAAAAGTTAGAGTATTGGGGCTGCATGTTTGGAATCCAAAGAACTTTTGTTCCAAACTTGCTGTTGAGAAGTTTAGACAATTAAATGTTCAAATCTGTCTCAAATAGTCTGACCAATATTAGCCTGGGTCTGGCTCAGCTTAGATTAACTAAACCTTATCTAGACTATAAGGGCGGCATGCTCGGAATCAGCAGAACTTTTGCTTCGAACTTGCATTCAAAAGTCAGCCGATGTATTTTTTCTGTTATGATTAGTTTAATATTGCTGATACATCTGTGACAGAGGCTCCAGTTGTATTTGCAAAATGCTTTCTTGGCTGCAGGTTTTCATTCCAAACAAGCAGGAGCTCGCCTGATTCCTTTTGTGTCATCGCTTGGTCCACTCTTCAGACAGGTGATCCTACGAGCTCCTGCTTCTTTAGAAATATATCCTACTGCCTCGCTGAATTTCTGCAGATAAGATTAGACTCCCCTGACCTGCTGTAGCATAATTCCGCTTGGCTCATTGTGCGTAATAGCCAGTCGCCCCTTACTTTCGATTTCACACATTATTGGATGTTATTTAAAGTGGCTGCTTTTCATCATGAATTTAAAATGCCAGCTTGCCCATTTAAGAGAAGAATTATCATTATTAATATTGCTCATTTGGCTAATAGAATGTGCTCTGGATGTTTTAAAATGTTTCATTTATTCATTTGTTCATTTAGCCCACACTGTGTGAGCTTCTGGTTGAAAAAGAAATAATAATAATAATAAAAGGCAAATAAGAATCAACCAATTTGTCTGTGAAGAAATCAGAATAAAAAAAATCATCGGCAACGACAGCCGAACCATGCTGTTTACGTGTTTATAGCTTAGTAAGACTGGTCAGATTAATACTGAGCCACTGGTGTGCATGTAAATGTATTTAATGATAACCCTGCTGGAAAGCAGTATAGTGGCTCTGGTTGTTTAAAGCTGATTTCCAGCGGGTGCCTGAGCTTTGTCTAGGAGGGTATGAGTTTGGCTGCAAGGGGGATGCAAAGTCCCTCATCTGTATCGCTCACGTAACACAGATGTTGGGAGTCATCTGTCAGCCTGGCCTCTCCTGCCGGGCTCGAGCTGTTCTGAAGGGAAAAGAATTGGACACGGTGCTGTCACTTTCCCCCTGCTCACAATGGAGGGACATGCAAATCCAACACACCTCCTGCCTGGACGGCCTGTCCTGCCTAGTGTCTGCGCCCCCACTACAATGAGACCGGAGCGGGGGGCGTGATGGGCCAGTGGCGGGATGTGACATCAGTCCCGGGCCTTTTCTCTCTCTCCCCACCGCATATTAGAATTGGAAATTAAAGAAGGCTCTCGGAGACCTTGCCTGGCTGAGTGGGATCATGTGGGACCACTGTCATTCCCCCCCGGTCTTTGTCCCAGGAGAGGGAGGCCTCCGTCGGACCTCTGCGCAGCGCTATGAATGAATTTGGGGTGTAATGATTACTCCCTCTTTATAATGCCATTCAGCTCATTTTGCATATGTCTGTCGAGTGTGGAGAGCAGGCTGGGCGAAGTGAGGAGAGAATGGATCGGTGCAGATGCTCCGGTCTTGGATGCACTTAAAAGAGAAAGTGTGCGCTCTGCCTCTTTCACGCGCGTGCGCGCGCGCACACACACACACGTCCCCACAGAGTCCCTGCACGTTTTCAAAACGGGGCCCTAATGTGCCGTTTTCATCAGCACTGAGGCGGGCTGCAATATGGTGCCAGTGGCTCGCTTGGGGAATATGAATGTTGATTAAGCATGCACTCAGCCTTTTGAAATTCTGAAGAAGTGTCAGAATAATGGATGTTGAGCAAATGTCAAGCATTTGTTAATTTCTCTGTTATTTGGGGTTTATCTAGCGTGATCTTTGGAGTAAACCGGAGGCCAGTGTTGTTGTGGCATGTGCCATTGATATGCTGATTTTCTTGGCTGCAGACACTTTGTTTTCGATGGTAATGTTCAAGCTGGGGTTTGAAGCAAAAGGGGCTGCTCATTGATTATTTATTGCAGTTATGGTGTTTATCTCTCTATTACATGCCTGTTAACCCAATAGGACTGAATTATACGTTAACTAGTCTCGGTACTCTCAAGCTTACTGACAATTCCTGACTTTTTTTTCCTTTTCCTTTGTTGTTTTATAGTTGTATAGATGTGCCCTATGAAAAAGTTTGGGCACTACTGGTGAAATGACATGTCTGCTTGATTTTCTTAGTGAATGCAAGATAAGATAAACCTTTATTAGTCCCACAAGTGGAAATATGTACACTATATGCAAACTTAGATATGTGTGTATGTACACAATGAGTATATGTATTTATATATGTACAGAGTGAATATATAAATAAATATAAGAACACTGTGGATACACACACACACAGGTACACAATGGAGTGACAGGCATTTAACAAAAACAGTAGAAAAAATGCACATTTATAAATTGTACATTTATTCCCTACATAAATTCCCTACAGAAAAGACAGTTTTGAACATTTCAATGCATATTTATGGTTTATTTGCTGATAATGAGGAGGGGAAATTAACAAAATGGAAAAGTTGTGGCACCTTTTGTATTTTTTTATTCTCCTAGTATGTGTTGTTGGGAGTTGATTGTGCACATACAAATATGCCAACGTATAATGATTAGTAGCACCTTTATTCGAGAAATAAATAATATTTTTTATTTATATACATATTCACATTTTCATCTGTGTGTATGCGCGCTGAGATATATCGCCATAATATGTATGACAATATATTGTGGCAGTATACACACTGACACAGTGCTGGTTGTATTAATACATGTATTAATTTACTTTTAACCTGAGAGTGTGAGACTTACAACATCCAACATGTGCCCAACATCTTTTGATCTTTCTAATGGCTCAGGCTTTTTATTCACTATTACTTGTGTTAAACTCTGCATTGGAAAAGGTGGCACACTCCAGTACCGTCCACACATTCTTGTGAAACGGAGCACGGAGGGAAAGTCATTCAATAGCGAATCATCTGTTGTGTGCTTGAATAAACTGAGTAACTGTTTGATAGTAAAAGGGAATGTCGTTAAGCAGTGTATTATTATCATGTTTCAAATTAGGTTTTAGTATGAATAAGGATTTTTGCTTTATTTCTTTTCAGACAAGATCTCTTCTCTTATTAAACATTAAAAAAGCATTAAAACATGGCCTTTTTTGTCTTCTCTAGTCATGAGCAAGAGCTAAAGACATGCTTCAGGCTGCAAGTCGTAAAAATTAGGATTTTGTATGAATAAGGATTTTTGCTTCGATTCTTTTCAGGTCAGATCTGAGTCTCTTCTGTTAAACAGTACAAAAGCATTGAAACACGTGGCCGTTTTTCATCACGTCTAGTCATGAGCAGGAGCTAAAGAGTTTTGTGATGAAGGTTTGTGCATCTGTTTTGTTTATTTGTTGTCTTCCATGATCTGTGTGGATCTTTGATGTGATGTTACTGACTGGGATGTGCACAAGTGAGTCCTTTCAGGGCACAGGTTTGTTCACACTAAGGGTAAGATCAGGTTCGCTTACACGGAAATGTGAAGAATCGTGGCGAAAGGCTCATTTTATGAACGTTGCCATAGTTTGCAGATGTAATTTAGCCTACCATAAGTGTGTGTAATTACCTGTTAAATTGGGAATATGTTTCTAAACTTGAATTTTTACAGTCTGTCTCCAGTTTAATGCGCTGGAAGGTTCTAAGTGTGTCATTGCCATTGTTTTGACTAGAGCGCCATTGCTTAGTCAGTGTAGTGAAGATGCGGTGATGACATTAGCCAGAAGCCAGTCTGGCTCCCAGAGCTGCTGCCCAGGGCCCCGGCGTCCCTCCTGTGGAATACCACACGTCTCTGGCTCGCATCGAAAAACAAAAAGTAGATCTGGCAGCTTAGACTTGTGGCTTCGCCCAGACCAGAGGAGAGGCTGCGCTGTCAGGCATACGGAAGGCCTAATCACAGAACTGGGATTGTTTATATGGTCAGGCGTTGAACAGGCATGAGAAAGAAAGCCAAGGGCAAAAAAAAAACAAAAAACATGCAAGAAAGACCTTTTGCTTAGTTTACGAGAGTGTGTCTGGAGCTTGCTGGATTCAGTAGAACTGGAATAAAACGATTCTCTGTAAGATACAGTGCCCTGTTATTCTTTGCTGAGATAAGTACATTAGGCTGTAAAGCATTTGCTGAAAGAGCTCTTAAAACCTCCGAGTCGGCAGCCAGAAACGCTCCGAGGTAAGTGCAGAAGTTTGGGTTCTCGGGTCAAGTGACGTGTTTAGCGAAAATACAAATACATTTACAGAGAACCCACTTCTGGACATTGTGGTGCACGATTACTGCTGAATTTTGCATATTTGTGTGAGGAAATAAATGTGGTCGTGAAAAAGGTATGCCCACGTTTTACTGTTTTGCCCCAATATGGAAAAGGAGAGGAAAGAGTTCTTTGGTTAAAAATGGATGGTGAAGCTCATAACTCACAACATGGTGTCTTTTGACATAAGATATCCAAGCCCTTCAGTAAAAAGAGGCAATCAGTTTTCTGATATAGCCACAAGCAGGAAAAGCCCACCACCGTTGAGAAGATTATCGTAATTTAGTGGCACGCGTGCAGAAGCCAAAATAACCAGATAAAATGAATGACCTGTTTCCGTTTTAATGCCCATTTTCTTTTCAGTCCTGCTCTCACAGCTGTGTGCAGATTTCTATCCCCTGATGATTTCAAATTAAAGTTAGCACTTACCTTTCTAAAAAAATAAACCTTTTTTTGTAATGTTCCCCTGATTTATGATAGAACTCTTTGTTAACAGTGGTCAATTGATCAATGAAGAGTCCGGAAGTGTCAGGGATTGTGTTCTAGAGCTTTAGTGGGTTCTAAAGGATTAAACTAAACAAAGCGATTACATGATAAATGATCAAAATACCGAATACTGAACCGTCACAGTACATGGGTCACGGTTCGGTACATGATGTCGTACGGAGAATACACGGTACGACGGAGAAGACGCGATTAAAGTAATGCGGAACTACAATTGCGGAACAATTTACAAGCGTGAGTTTTGTTGGCTTCTCGCCTCGGTGTTAGCGGCTGCTAACCAGGCGTCGTTCCCTCGGCAGGTCCAAAAATGAGACGATACGGGAGCTAGGTCTGAGCTTTCCTCCCTCAGAACGGGAGAATTTATTTCCTTTCTTCTAAAAGAGCATTCGAGTGGCGAAAAGCACTCGCGAA
>JBBPCY010000001.1:29706040-29718604 GCA_037974405.1 Brachyalestes nurse | reverse complement strand
TCTCCTCTCACAGTGAGACCAGTTGGATGGTAAAACACTACTAGAAGTTCCTCAAAGGTCATTATTGCCATTTAGTTTAAGAGAGAACAGAGATTTGTTTTCTTTGAATTATTCATGAATTATTCATGAATTATTCATGAATTATGTTGAATTATGTTCTGTAAACGCTGCATCATTTCTCTTTTGATGTCGTTTTATTTAAAACGATGCTTTAAAGAACGATTTCTATTTGGAAATGAGGAGAAATATTGTCAGCAGTTCTTAAAAAACTAAAGCAGAGCTGTTCAGTTCAGTACTTGCACCAATAAAAGATAAAACCTGAGAAACTGAACATTTTTGCAGTGTTCTCTTATTTTTTCTGTAGCTGTATGAATCTCAATTGTCCTGAAAGTTCCTGAAACAGAATTGGTTTGGTGGAGATGGTCTTTGGGAGTGCCTCACATCAATTTGTGGGTAATCAAACCAACAAAGAGTCAAAGTCTGAATACTGGTTTAGCAGAGTTGGGAATAAAAGTGGTACGGATGTGATATACGGTATAATGGTCTTCTTCAGGCCTTATTCAGATCAGGTCTATATTGTAAAGCCCCTTGTGTTGCTGTGTGTTTATCAGAGTGAGTGAAGAGTACTCCAGAGGACTCAGGTTGAATATGCATTAAGGCAAAGGCTGCTGAAGCCTCATCTTAATGTCTGTTTGGTGGATAGGGGCACATTATACGCCTCAGCTTCAGAGTCTTCAGACACAGTGGAGTGATCTGAACTGGTTATCTGACATACTCTGCCTGTGTTGGATTAGTCCCACTGGGAGAGTATTTTGGCCATGTTTTGTAAGCTTAAGCACCAAACAAGGTGAAGAAACAGAGGTGGGAACCTCTAATCACCTCACGTTTAGATTTTGATTCAGTTGTCAAGCAATTCTAAAATGATGCTTGATCTCTATAGCTTGCAATATGATTCACTCTGTGTTGGTCAGTGACACTGATCTACTTTCTGTTTTTATCTTATAATTTTTAAAGTTTAAAGTATTTAATGACAAGCTTTTAATAAAAAATACATATTAAATAATGACTAGCTCAGTGTTTTGACAGCTTATTGTTCCACATGGGGCCCGAGTAAATGAGAGATCCAAAGCCTTTTCTTTGTTCTTTTTTTTATTATTAAAAATGTGTCTAGAATTCAGCTACAGATGCCTATTGGAAAACATAAACTATTTATTTTACGGACATCTTATCTAAACCATTGGATCAGGACACTTAAGCTCTATAAAAAATGCAAGGGTTTTCCACAGATGGTGTTATTTGCTCTGGGAAACTGCAGTATTTCAGTTAACCCTACAGTAAACGTATGTGCTGAAAGTTCAGGTGTGTTTGCAGATATTAATACAGTATTGGTTAGGGCTGTACAATATTAGGAAAACATGCGATAATGTTGTTGAGTGTTGTGATGGCGATATCACGTGCGATAAGTAAATAAAAACGTAGCCTTTATAGTGTTAATGTTTTTCTGCTTTGGATTTGCTGGTAACAGACTCCAGACTAGTCTATGCAGAAAAAAAATTAAATGCAATATTTCCATTCCATTCTTTTTTTTTTTTTTTTAAGAATTTACTTAAACAGAGCATTTTAATGCCTCCCATAAAACATTTGAACCATTGAACATTGTTGGGGAAAAAAATATGAAAACAATTTTTTTATGATTTTAAATCTTAAATAAATGTAAACACAATTTAAATTATAATAAGTTCTCTAATAGGGGGCGGGCATAAGGCAGTAGGACTCCATCTGATTGGCCAGATATGTTGATATGAAGAGATCTGGAAAAACACCATTTATCGCAGTTCTTTTGCGATATCTCAGTCTTTCGCGATATGTATATCGTGCATGTTGATATTGCAATTACGATAAATGTGCAATATATTGTGCAGCCCTAGTATTGGTTTTTGCTCTGATAATGCCACTGGGTCTATCAGCAGTAGAGAATACAGATATCATGATGTAGTCTAGTGTGCATGCATGAGTAGATTACAGCAACCAACATATCTGTGGTGAGGGACTATTTTCCTATGAGTCAAGCAGCAGTAATAAAAAAAGTTGACTATTGTTGACTCTGTAAAAGCTGTATAGAGCTGTACAGTAGACAAAATATACCAAGTGAAAATTTTTATTTAAACTTTACACAACGTCTGATGGTCAGAGATGTAAATATGAGTGTAAGCAGACCTTCAGGGGTCTTATGGAGTCTATGTCTGGACAGATCAGACCTGTTTTAGTGGCACGAGGGGGAACAATATAATTGTAGGTAGGTGGTTTTATGGTTTTATGACTGATTCATGAATTTATATTTAAAGTTTAATTGGAGCGGTGTAAATATTATACCTATTGATGAGTTGGTTTAGGTAGAGTTAGTATTGTCTCTCGGCTGTATGGGATCAGAAGAAGAAAGAAGTGTTATCAGTGCATCTTTAGGTTTTCACTTCATATACCAAAACATTGTGAGCAATTTGTGACTACAAACATATGTGCGTTAGTGAGTTCCTGCGTTTTTTCCCCTCCCTCAAGCTAGGGTGTGCCAAAGTATCTGGCTTTATATCGTGCCTGGCTGCGCATGGGCTTATCTTAATGTAGGGGAAATCAGATTATGATATTTTTTGAATTAATTAAAAATCTTGCTAGAAAAAAATAGATTATTTTTCCCCCTTTCGCCAGAACTGAAGGTTTTTGCCCCCTTTTGTTTGAAACAGGTATGTTTTCACAGATATTTAGGGCAGTTTACCTCCCTTTAAACTTAACAGGGTAAAGATTTAGCAATTAGGGAGTAATCACGATCATTATAGAGAGTAATCCGTCTAAAACCTAACAGATGTCGGATTCAGGGGAGGGGATGGTCAAGGCCTGAGAACTGTGCAGTAATGTTGTTGAAATGTTCAGGTGCAAGACTGAAGTGTAGAGGACCCAACCCCCTCCCAAAAAAGTGTTCACATGTTGACAGTTGACCGTTTAATGGCCCACTTAATTGCACTGACCCCTTGGCCTGTGCATATCATTGTAAATTAATGCCTTGGCAACCTTCTTTTCTTAGAGGTACGCTCACAAAGATGTTATTTTTCCCCCTCTGAAACTTTGTTCAGCCCGAGTTGTTGATGGTCAGCCTCACGGCTGAAGCACACACCGGGGACGCCGTTCTCGGCTACATCCTGTGTTTTCTTTTCACCCTCCTGTCAATATATTTTCACCTCTGTTTTTGTTAAGTTCATCATAACTATAATAAGAAAAAAAAAACCAAAATATCCCCACAACAAAGCTCCTTTCATTTGAACTTTCTCTGAGGTTTCCATTGGCGTGTGTTCTGATTGGTTGGATGGACCAATGTATATTCAGTATTTCAATGCAATTACGAAGCCTTTATTTACTTTTTACTCTCAGGTGACTTATAAAACGAAGTGCATTAAGTTATACAGTGACAGGCAAGTACAGTACAGTGCTTGTTTATATGGCGTCGCTATCTGCACTATTTTTCAGCAGTTTTTTTTGTATAATTGGCCATGCAAAAAAAATCAATAGACATATACATTGCCATTGTATGTCAAAATGTAATGATGCCGAAACCAATCCAAAGTGATCCAAAGTGGTCCAAAATGAATTCATTTAATAATTTGAATAGTGTAAATATCAGGATTTAAAGGTACCTATTGATGTCAGTTTAGTATTGACTCTCTTGTTGCGTTGAAAGTTGTCATTTTTTTTTTTCTTCCTTCTTCTGTAAAGTTACTTCTTTTTGGAGGTTTTGTTCCAACAGTGACAGTGTTTTTGGGCTGAGGTAAAAAATAAAAATCTCAATGCTTTGAGTATTTCTGCGAGGGAGGTTTGTTTGAGTGTTTTGGAAGGTAAAGCAGTGGAACAACAGTCTTACCCCCCCCTGCCCCTGCCAGGTGTTTGACTGTGAGTGGAGCTGGAGATGAATGTAGCTTATGGCAACCCATGGAATTGTCTGACTCCTGGGAGTCCCTGCTTCCTGCTGTGAAAGTTTTCATTTTCAAAGCCCACCAGTTGCAGTGGGAATGTTCCAGAATGTCCCATATGCCAGTGCTGACAACATGGTAGACTTTTTTTTTTTCTTTCTCCCCTCTACCCCACTATCCCAGTCACCCTCTCCCTTCACGGCAGTGATATTACTTGATAATGGGATTGCATCCAGATTCGATTTGAAACTTATTTCTTTATGGGAACGTTTTTGACTGTTGAAGGACTTGCGGATTTTACCTCTCTGTGCTAAATATAGGAAGGGCTATCTGCCTGATGCAGGAGACAGATGCAATATAGTGTAGAGTGATACGAGGAGTGGTTGTGCTTTTATTTTCTCTCATTTCACACCAACCTGATTCTCTGTAACCCAACCCCCCCCCAAACCCTCACGAAGCATCTCAGCAGGAACCTTTTGTACGAGGTGTTCATCTGGAACAACTTTGCCACACTTGTTTTCATGTTCTTTTAGATTACAGGGCAGCCGGCCTCAGCTTTGAAGCGCCTCTCTTTCTTTGTCTCTGTGCAATGCACTCTGGTAATTAACTTTGTCCTTCTTTTATTTGTTCCAGTCACTCGCAGTCCACTCTTCTGAGCATCTTCTCCCTGGAGTACCAGGTTAGAAGTTTTCTTCCTTTGTGAGGCCTGACAGGTGCCTAATTGAATGATGAATGTCCCCTTATTTCTTTGTAATTGAACTGCCAGCTTTCTGATTGGTTTGGAGGATGCCCCCCCCTCCACCCCCCCTCTTCTCCGCTCCCCCACTTGCACGATGAGGGCCCTGCCTGAGTCTCGGTGGAATCCTGCCAAGCCTTCCCATCCATCTGTCTAATAACATCTAGCCCCTGCTTATTTGGTGGACCTGTAATAAATTATGCTAAACCATTATTATTCTGACAATAATAATTTCCCCGTGTAGTGTGGCTCGGTGTGCTAAATGTTTGCTGACTCGCACTGTCACTGCCGCTTTCCCCGCCTGACAGCCGATGATGATAAATGGCCGTTGCCGGGAGTGGCAGAAGGCTGCAGAGGCACAAAATGGAGTCATTCATCATCCCCCTGACAGGTGTCACTCAAGTGGCGTGTCCCTGCGGAATTGCTTTTTTGTAGTTTTTAAATAAGTTGTTTTTAAGCAATGCTCTTTCTTTCTCCTGGTTAAGATGGCAATTCAATTATATGTATATTAAAAAAAAAAAAATTCAGAGGGGAAGGCAGAAATGGGCCGCAGTTTCCTGGCAGGAGAAATTAATTGAAGGTTTGAGCCAGGAATTGATCAATTTTCCATAATTCACAATGGAGTCCTTTAAAATGGACTGAGATTCAGTCATTTTGCACGTGAACAAATTTGGTTAAAAAAATGTAACTGCAGTAATTTGTGCCGATGTTGTAATTCGAATTCAAATTCAGTCATTTTCCGTCATTTTCTAGATATGAATCTCCACGTCTTCCTAGCAGAGAGGACCAGCACATTTTGAAATATGAATGCTGGGTGTTGTGTGCCAGATTTCTGCATTTTTAGGCCTAAAACTTGTTCAATCAATGTTGAATAATGTTGTTTTCGATTAAATTGCATTTTTTTTGTCTGATTTTTAAAAACTCTATTGCTTGTACATAAATGTGCAGCCTGGGCAGAATAATTATATTTTCATTCAGAACACAAAAAAACTGTATTTTCCTTTCAACATGTTACAAGTATATGAAGGTTTATATATAGTATATAATACAGTATATAATACTTTTATTCAATGGTTTTCAGAAAAGAATGAAAAGAAGTCTTGTGAAACACCATGCCCCGGATGTTATCGAAGACTACTACCAGAGGTAGGAATCTGTCCCCTCGCTAGACGTGTGTGTGTGTGTGTGAGAGAGAGAGAGAGTGGGTGGGCTTTGCTGACAGATATAATCTCCTCTAAACAAATCACCAGGCCTTCCAGATCCCCACTCGCACCTGCTAAGCCTACAAAAGCACACGGCCCCACTGAAAAAAAAAAAATTAGTGCACTTGGATATTTGCCTTGATTGGGTGTATGGTGGCCTATTATATGTAATTCCTCTCAAAAATCAAATCAGGAGAAAACAAAAGGAAACTGGCTGAAGGCAAGGAAGCATTTTTGCATATCGCAGTTGGCCTCGTGAAGCCTATTAAGTTGGTTGTGCTGCAGCCGGATGATGTATTTGTAATCCACTTACGTAATGACTAAACCTCATAGATTATCTGCAAGGGATCTTTGAAGGCTTTGTGGTTTCGGATGGGGAGGAGGCACAGCCACCTTTTTCTTTTTCGCTAATGATCATGCTTGTCTGGTTTGAGGACACTGAGGTTTCAGAGCTCTGCTGTTTGAACCGCGCCAGCCGTTCTAAATGCCGCAGAGGCCAAAGCCATCCGGGACATCAACATGTCTTGGCTGGCCTGTTCTTGTTGTCCTTTCTCCTCTTGTTTGTCGACTCTCTTCATGGTCGTTATTCTTTGTTGTAATGAAGGTACCGTAGTGAAGCCAAGAAACGTCCTTCAGACCCTGTCCTACTGGAGTTGGCCAACGAGGTAATGACTTAAACCCTCTCAAGAGTCCTTCTCTCTCTCTCTGTCTCTCTCTCTCTCTGTCTCTCTCTCTCTCTGTCTCTCTCTCTCTCTCGTTCTTGGCTCTTTCTCTTTCTTTCCTCCCTTTGTGTATTTTCCTCCCCTCAGTGTTATAGCTAGCTATTTATTTTTCTTTTGAAGTGCTCATGCTGATCTGCAGCGAATTTTGGCACAAACACAATTATCCCTGAACGCTCCATCATTTCAAAGACCAAATAGCTGTTTTAGATTTTTCTCCTGCCTGTTAGTACTTATGAAAATTGGGCAAATGGTCCTATCTATTAACCAATTATTTAATGCAATTAGGCCGTATCCTTCTTAGACAGATGTAAAAATACTTTTTTTTTTTTTTTTTTGCATCATTATCGTAATTGACATTCATAAATGCTCCAGCATCTGTTTGAAAAGAATAAATGATTGACACGTGAAGGTCAGCTGATAATATCCGGATTTATGCCTACTGTTTACGTATCAGATCCGCTCCCCAGCTAGAAACATTCATTAATTCTCAGTTACCCATCACTGAAAATGACACTGCAATTATTCATAATGCTGCGCGTTCATAGACATATTTCGGTACTGGAAATCAACTCAAATGCCATTAATGGTAATGTGTTGGGTGAGGTGAGGTGAGGTGGACGTACGTTTGCGTTGGAAACGGCTTGATGCTGCGAGCATTAAAGTGTTACACATGGACAAGTTCCCACATTTCACATTAATAAGAATGAATGAGCCCTCTCCCCGACTCACCGGTGTCTCTTGTGCATTGCAGCCAGTCAGCAAATTAACAATTAACATTGGGTTACTCTCAAGGTTTAATGGCTAGTGAAAAGCCCCTGCAGTGTCTCTGGTGCCTCCCATTAAACAGTGCTCCCCTCCCACCCTCTCCATGGCCACAGCCTCTTAAAATGCCTCCCATAAAACCTTGAATTTGATGTTATCAAATGTAATGATGTTTACTTTGATAATAGCAGTGAGAATCAAGATGAACTGGGTTAATATCCTTTCTTTAATGACGCCTCGCCTCAAATGACATGCTCCTGCTGACTAGATATTAAACATGAACTCTAAATAAAACCTGCACGTTACTTTCATAAGGAGCTTCCACTTGTACAAGTGTACTCAGTCTATGAATCATGGAGATTAAAAGGCTGATTAACAAATTTATTGAGACATTGGTGCATATGTTATGGTTTTTAATGTCAAAATAGTCATTGATCTGTGATTTTTCTCAATAAAAGTGTGGCGTATGTCTCACTGAAATGCACAGTAAACCTGCTGTCTCATTCTCGAGGCCAAGCACGGTCTAAATGATGAGTTGACACGAGTTACATTGTAACCTGGCCATTGTTATTCATCCTTCTTAATTGATGTGTAGTCTTTGTTTGGCATAGCTTTGAAATCAGCTTTGAAAGTGGTCTGAAGAATTTCTGTAACTATTTCTGTTCTATTTCTGTAATTAGTTCTGAACCACACACTACCTGAACTAAACCGACAGCTCATAATGCACACAGTAGGAATGTCTTATGTAGAGCCACTGTGATTAGACGTTTAACGATTGCCCGATGTAAAAATGTAATTGTTTGAATGTTTATTTTCTCATTGAATTGGCTTAGTGATGACTTTGCAGTTTGAATGGGATGTCACAGCTCGTTATAAGCTGTGCTTAGGCACGTATAGCTGTGTTGAGTATTCTGAACATTTTCTTCAAGGGAGTTATTAACACTCAAATCACTTTTGTGAGAACCAGCAAAAGGGAGGAAACCCACACCAGCAGGATTTCACTTATTCTTGGAGGTTTGTAGTCACAAATTCCATGAAGTTGAAGTAAAATTAAATGTTTGTTCATATAAACAGTATATGTGTGGGAAAAAAATAGCACTTGATTACTAAAATTATAGATTATAGATAGCGAAAGACCTCCTTATATGCATATATAGCTTTGGGTGCATTTTAATCCTGGTCATTACAGTGCCCCCCGCCCTCTCAAAGGCCCATGGGTTCATTTGTGGATGATGAATTTGAAGAGTGGTTCAGGGGTCTGTAAATGTTACTCACACATTGCAGGCGAGTGCTGGGGTCCGGCATTAGAGGGAGATGGGCTTGTGATTAATATGAAAATTAGGAAAATGCAAGTACCTGAACTAATCAGGGAGTCCTTATTCAGGCCGCCCCACCTTTGGTAATGTTGCCATTTCTCAAGTGTCAGAGCTGATGTGGGTTACTGCAGTGGCTGTGCACTCCTTATCCTGCGATATTTAAATATATGTGTGTGTGTGTGAGAGAGAGAGAGAGAGAGAGAAGCAAGATAATGGGGGAAGAGAAGCCAAGAGACCTGCAGGCTAAAAAAGACGAGAGTGCACTCGGAGAACGCAAACCCCTAATGAAGATGAATGCTGTCTCCTTACTACCGTAATAATTATAGACATGTTTGGTCTTTGTCGAGGCTACATTCTCTATGCAGAATTATGGAGATGTTAACAAACAGCACCACCGGTAAATCTCTTTGTGTTGTGTGTGGACCGCTTCAAGCGGCTCCAGGAAGGATCACAGAAGAGATAAAAATGCTACAATCGCGCTATAAGCAGAGCAGGAATTCACTTTTGGAGCCCCAATTATGCTAACAAGACGAAGGAATGCTTTCCGGCGATGATATTTCCCACTTTCACAACAGAGGGGAGAAAAAATGGTTCAAATACACCGAAGATGTTTAATGAACTAAAGAGGCAAGGGGATTATCCTGTAATGTTATCTTTCTTTCTCTCCTTCCCTCAGCACATCTTATTCTGGGCAAATTTTTTTTGTTTTTTTTTTTGTTTTTTCTTTTTCGTTTAGGCTATATGTTCGCTCCAGCTGATTTTATGCACTAATTATTTTTGCTGCTGCATCGTATTCTCCAAGCACTCCTAGAAACGAGTTATTGAAACCCATTAATTATCCACTGCCCCAGCTCAGGATACGGGATGCGAGTGCACGCGACGAAGAGAGAGAGAGCGAGGCAAGGTGGAAGAAGGAAGCATGGATGAGTTGCCATTGGTGTCAGCCTCTACTCACAGACAGGCTTAAAATGAGCCATAGGTGCCGTGCCACATGTCAGGCTCCACCTTGATCTTTCAACCCGCACTCACACTTTTCAAGGTGTTTTTACCTTCAAAGAGCTGCTCAGCTACTGGTCCTTCCTTTCCTTCTTTTAGTTAGAGTGTGTTCCTAGGCCCTGCCATCAGCTCCAGCCGTACCATTGTCTGCAGTGTCTCATATAGAAGTCTTGTGCTTGGTGATATGAAAGGTTTTGTATCATTAAGGAGGCTGTACTTTAGCAAAGTTAAAATCTGTGTTTTTCTAGTTTTCTTCACTTTGCTTCTTAGCCTGGATTGGCTGGTGTTGGGACCCATAATGGTAATGGTGTCGAATAGGAGATATTCTGTAGGGTTGTCATGATTATTAAAATCACATACAGGGAATTTGTAGGTCATTATAAAGCAGTAATTGGCAGATTACATACAAAGGGGGATCTATGTGTGATCAAATCACTGAAAAATCAGAAACCCACACCAGCAGGATCTCACAAATGCCTGCATGTTTGTAGTTAGAAACTTAATGTATATAAACCAAAATTTAAGTGTTTGTTCGTACAGATTGTGAAGTAAAACGTTTTGGATGGAATAGGCAACTTTAATGTTTATTACAAGCTTAAAATACTTCATATTTAGGTGTACCGAGCATGCAGTAACTTGGTTGAATAGTGGATGTTTAGCTTTACAGGTTTAAGGAACAGATGTGGACTACTAAGAAACAGTCAACAAGTGTGCTAGGAATACAGTGGCAGAAAAAACTGCAGTGAACAGTCAGGAGAGAAGAAGAGAAAGAAAAGGTTGAGTGTGTTTTTTTGTATGAAAATGTAACTCAAGATGAAAACAGTTGCACTACAAGCTGCACTAAAATACAGGTTCATGAGCAAGACCAGGCAGGTTTTAAGAACTGCATACGCAGATAAGAAACGGTCAGTGATCTTATATATGCTATGTTTTTATTTGTTTACTCTCTCTGACCTTGGTTCTAGACTACACTCATTTTTTGTCTTACACGTTTGTGATTTTATATATGCCATGTTCTCTCATCTATATTTATTTATTGTTTTCTATTTGTCTCCCTTTGCTTTTTTCCCCCCAATTTTATGATCTGTTTTACTTGTACGTAAGGTGTCCTTGAGTGTGCTGAATGGTGCCTTTAAATAAGTACATCCAATAATAATAATAGTCGTCCGATAACAGAATGTTTAGCACAATGTGTGCTCAACAAATACACATGCGTGTTAAAGTCTGGTACTGGACAGCAAACATGCAAAGATATCTGGGTTACTTGCACATGTGGCTTTAAAAAAAGTTTTGTGAAAAGGTAATAAATTCTTGTGTTTTATTGGGAAGCATTTATTTTTGCTGGTTGAGCAACTAAGCCTTTATTTTCCTTACTGGTGTGTTGAGATGACAGCTTCTTGCTTCTATCTTGATAAACAAGCCCATAGAACTGATAATCCCAGTGCAACAGAAGTACAGATATCCAAATCCAGATTCAGTTCTCTGGGAGAGGTGAGATTCTGAGAGCTGTGGTAATTTTAGTGTCATCAGTCTGTGTACTCCTGTGGGTAGGGGGGCTTTTAATTCCAGAAAAGTTATATTTTTAACTTGAGAGGCAATATGTAGCCGTAAAATTGCAGTACTTTGGTCCGTATAATGCAACTCTAATTTAAAGAAGGCATTTAAACACTTCTCACTATTTACACTACCATTGAAAAGTTTGGAATCAATCTTGATATTTGCACATTTTAATAACACAAAGATGCAAAATGAATATAAACCTGCTAACCTGGGATTCTGATCAATCTCATATTGCTGATAAATGTTATGTGGGTGTTTTAATAAAATGAAGCGTCAAACATATGCTAAAATTTGCTTATTGAATTGTTAGCATGTAGTGTCTTCTAGTCCCCCTTACAGAATAGTGTTAAAAGGGTAATGATCAAAACATTTCTGATTAGTGTTCTCTAAAGTGATGAATCAAACTATTTTGATATAATGAGTCAACTTTGTTACTGGCTATTGAATTAAGTATATAATTTAATAGTATAGGAAAATTAAACATTTACTTTTGCCTGAATATATTTGTGTGCCGTTACGTTCCAAAAACAGAAATCATGTTTACGTGACCATTTTCTTGCTCTATATTTCTCTTTTATCCCTTGAAATGAAATCAGAATGAAATCAGAGTGCTTTTGTGACTTCCCTTTGACTGATATGACTGATATAACTAAATATAAGTAAAATAATGGGCGGAGCTAAACTGTAAGCTGGATGTGATCTCACAAAAACAGTTCATTCAAAACAGACTCAGTTTCCGTATATGTACCTGGGGGATGAATATTTTGAAACAGTAACAGTGTTTATACCCTACATCAAACACTTTTATATCAGGAAGCAAAGTGGGGTTTTTTTTCATGATTTTGGCTCTTTAATAGTGATTGACCAGAGCATCCTCAGGATCGTGTCTTTGTCCTGTTCCTCAGGTAGACCTGTCTCCATCTCTCCTGGCTCGTGTGATGGTGGAGCGTTTCCTGGAGGAGCAGCAGGGCTCAGTGTGTGAGTAGAGACGCTTATTTTGCACCCCCACACTCCTAATGAGACACACACACGGCCTGCCAGTAGTACCTGCGGCACATGACTGACAATTAAGTGTTCTGCGGACCACCCACCACTTAACTGCTGTTTAGATCAATGCTCCTTCATTTCATCAGTGTTATTTATAACCCCCATTTTTTCCCTCTTCTACCTTTCCATCCTCCCTTCCCCGGTAGGAAATCGAACTGAGAGGATAGTGAGAATGAAGAAAAACAAACTTTTTCGTGTGTGTGTGTGTGTGTGTGTGTGTGTGTGTGTGTGTGTGTGTGTGTGTGTGTGTGTGTGTGTGTGTGTGTG
>JBBPCY010000001.1:29681643-29705940 GCA_037974405.1 Brachyalestes nurse | reverse complement strand
TTGGTGATGCAGAGTCAAATTCTAGACTGTCCTTTAACTTTAAATGAACTCGTTACTGTTTCAGCTCTTAATAGCTCATTAAATATCTAATGTTTGTCTGGTGATCCACATTATCATTATATTAGGTGGCTTTTTATGTCAGTAGTAGGGAACAGAAATGGACAATGGACATACTGTAAACTTGTTAACGTGGTGCATTGTCTTTTTAGTAAATATTAAATGAGTAACATGAAAATGTAGAAAATCTGCACGAACAATATCATTTTACTATTGTGCATCGTGAGTCATATATTTTTACATTCAAACACAGAAAATAGTCAATGAAACTGTTATTAATAGAAGAATTTTTTCACGTATTGTGGTTTTGTTTGTGAAAGTAATCAGGCAGCAGTTTTCTACAGGAAATAATAGCCATTTCCTAGCTGTCAAACGTGGGTTAAGTATTCTGAGTATAGCGTGACATGGCTTGTCGATGACATGTAGTTCATAGCTGTTCTAGCCAAAGCAATTACCTTAGCCTGGGTTTATATCTGTTTTGCATGCAGAATTTGAGAGAATAGGCACATGTGCGTTCATGTCTTGCACTTTTATTGCCTCTCTGTTCTTGTTTTTCAAGGATTTTTTTTCTTTTCTTTTTTTTTTTTTGCACCTTGATGTCAGTAGGGTTTGACATCCCATTTCTTCCTTTGAGCATTCATACCAATGCATTTTCAGTGGTAGCCTCTTTCTCACCATCTCTCTCTCTCTCTCTACCACCCAACCCCACCCCCTCCCATCTTTCAACTATACTGTACATGTGCACATTCACTTCCATACACACTGACTCCATGTCACTCTAGGAGGCTCGTCCTCGCACAAAACCAGCATTAGGTGCTTTATGGGAGACTCACATGATGTCAAAGCTGTGCACCTTCGATTTAATCAAGAAAGAGATTAAAGTGGATGTGTGTTATTTTCAACTGGGCCACAGCACAGCCATTTATCAAAGTCAAGCCTGTGATTGCCTTGGACCTGCCATTATCCACTGCTTGTCAAAATAGTAGTCCTGCGATCCTGGAGAATGGGGCAGTGTTCCACAGGCTTTTTTCATTTCCTCTCAGGAAAGGCTTAAAGGATATATCATGGTCTATAGGCCTTCCCGAGAAAACAGCGGTTTTGTGATCCACACATCAGGTGAAAATTCATAATATTAGGATCAGAATGGGTGTTTTTTGGTGTAATAAATGTTTATTATTACCACACTGTTGTGTATTTAAGCTCCCTTTTTTCTCATGGGAATGGTATTTGCACAGTTCACATTGATGTAAAGGTTTGCGCATCGTGTGTTGATCTTATGGGGACTCGATGCTGGCAGAGTCCTCCTGCCGCTCGCTGGCAGTGTGGTCAGGGTGACTTTTATTTTGATATCAATAGCCTGTCCCCACCCCCCTTCCCTCCGCTGACCTGCCTGGCCTTTGGCAATGAAATTCGGCGCACATGGGCTCCACGGTCAAATCTTTGAATCTCCCTGTGTGTATATTAGAGTTTTGTAATGTGTTTCCATTATGAAGCAATGCAAGGATAATTGTCTTTGGTGGCAATTAGCTAACAGGTTTGTTCAGTGCTATTGGCAGCCACATCCATCATTCCCTGCCCCCACTCGGCCAGACCTGGTGTACGTGTGTATGTGTGTGTCTAGCGAACTGCATGGATCAATAGACTTCTGTATAAGGGACCTTGTCTTCAAGTCAGTGAGCGACTTGCTGTTGCCCAGGACCATCATTTTTATTCCCTCTTGTTCCCCGTTTGCATTTAAGAGACATAGAAATTGTACCTTTGGGACTGTGGAATATATACACAATCGCTTGGTTAGAATCAATAAAGAGTTTTAAATTGTTTCTCATCTCCTTCTGACTATGTTTTTCTGTGTGTGTGTGTGTGAGTGAGAGAGAGAGAGAGAGAGAGAGTCTGTGAAAGCAGCATATAAACAGGCAGGGGCCAGGACTGGTTGGATGTGCATGTAAATAAATCAATACATCGAGAGCAGTTTCATCATGTATTGAATATGATATCAACATCCATAATGCTTCCCCACTGCCAAGAGTTTAAAGGGAAAGGGAGGGTCTACTGGGAGGGGAAAAGTAGAGAAAAAAAAGAAGAATGACTGCTTGTTCTTAGAAAGTAGACGTCGCATATGAAATGCTGCACTTCCCGTGAGTTTTTTCCACTTAGTCATTCTTTCTCAACCTGAGTTAAATGTGGTTAAAGGACCACTGCCATGAAATACACCTCTCAAAAAGGTAAAGGGTCCAAATTGTGACACAACTGCATTTAATCTTCTTTTATTTAATAGGATCTACTCTGTAAACACGGGTAAAGTTATCTTTCAGTCCCCAGTCCATTCAAACTATATATGGTTAGTAAATATCCTACATTTTCTTGTATTTTTTAAATTATTTAATAGTTAGGTTTTACATTACCATTTTCTGTCCTCTTTTTTCTGTTACCATGACTTTTAGGCTGATAAATGAAATGACCTCTGTTCTGACTGGCCTCTCTTTATTGAGCTTCATTCAAAAAGCAGTCTAAGCTAAAAAAAAAAAAAATCCTTAACTTCAATTAGAAACGTGGAGTTAAATTGCACAAGGGGATATATGTCAAGGGTGGTAGTTTTCATGATATCACAAAAATGAATGAGTAGCAAATTGGTTGTTTTTCCATTTTTCCATTTTGAGAGGCCCATATCATGGAAAAATGAACTTGCTTCTCTAAAATATATACAGATGAACTTGAGTATATAAGATGTGTGTGTGTGTGTGTTTGTATATATATATATATATATACACAACCCTTTATTGACTGACTCATAATTCATTAATTTCTGTCATATAAAAACTGTTGCATTGCCATATATCCACTATTTCAACTTAACTATAACCTGTTCAAGTTTGAATCTATGAAGAAATGAGATAAAGTTGGAAAATTGTTGGGTAAAAATGAATTGTTTTAACTTTGGGCCTAAGTGGAAGAAAATGAAGCAAAAAATGTTGGATATGGACACTTTAAGATCCATCAGTGTGCTTTAATTTCCCATCATGTGACACTAATGATGCGGTTTTATCCTGTTTGTGTATGAGCCTCTTAAGCTGCTTACTTTTTAGAGGTCCAGCTTTACTACCTTCTAGCTGAGCTTCTCTCTCTCTCTCTCTCTCTCTCTCTTGCTCTCTCTCTCTTTCCCACTCTTTCTCTCGCTCTCTTTGCCCTCTCTGCTCTCTTTCTCAGGCCTCTCTTCCTCCACCTCCCTCTCTGTGTGTGCCTTCCTGACATGATTTGAAGTGCTGCTAGATTTAGATACACTTTTTTTGAGGAGGCAATTTTGTGAGCTGTTTGACCTTTTCTATTTTCCCAAGGCCTTACATGAGATTAGATCTCTCCTACAGCCGTTCTAACAAAGTGATTGGACTTGTTTAAGATTTATTGTCATATCGTGTTTGGTCACCTGAGCTTTATTGCGCAGCACCGCGGGTGGTGGGGGGGGGGTCAATGTCTGCGGGTGGACACCGGTGCCGTGCGGGCGATGTGCCGAAAACTAGAAGTTTCGATTCCAGTACGTCTCATTATGCGGCTGCAGAGAGCGTCGGTGTATTGACTGTAATTGCAGGTAGAGCGGGCGATGCAGATTGTTTTAGGTTTTGAATAATGAGAGCCGCAGCCTCTTCATTAGCAGCAGGAGCAGAGCGGAACAGAGAGGCCTTCGTGCGGCGGCTGGGCGAGGTAAGCAGGCGCGTGGCACTTGGCTTGACAGGTATACTAATTACTGGAGTAGAGCAGAGGAGCCGGAGTCAGGCTCAGTGCAGGGAGAAGCTCTGACCCAGGCCCAACCTGCTCTCCGCTATCAGCCACAATCAGGCACAGGCAGATCAGTTCTGCCCCACTAACCCTGCTGGGACCCACACAGCTCACAACACCTCTCCGACCCGCACCTCCAACCAGCGCCGCCAAGAAGGTGGAGGAAGGAAAGCTTTCCGCTCCACCCCGCTCCACCCCCCTCCACCCCCCTCCACCCCCGGCAGAGAGAGCGAGAGGGAGGATAGATTTAAAAGAAGTAAATTGGAAAATCAAATGAGGGCTTTAGGCAGCCGGCGAGATTTGCAGAGCTGTCCGCCAGGGTCTGAGAGGCTCATCCATCATGTCCCACAAGTAGTCAATTCCTCTAGTATCTGTAAATGTTTTCAGATATTAGCCAATTTATATGCTCCGAGATTCATCATGGAAAATCAGCTTTAGCGGTGCACGTTATCAGGGCCCGTCTCTCCTTTGCACCATGAAGTTTGATGTACGAGCATCTCCGCAGCTCAATGGCTTGTGCACTGTGCCCATGGGTGGGGGGGTGGTTGTTGTCAGGACTAGGGGGGGAGGGTGGGAAAGGGGGGGAGATAAAAAAAAAAAAAAAAGAAAGTGGGTTATTTTAATTAATAAACAAACTTGCATAGGAGCTCATCAGTGTCAGGGGCAATAACGATCGTCATCCATTATTGTTTATTACGGCCCTCCCTCAACAAATGTTGCCTCCTAATGAGGTTTCTTTCAATTTTTTTGACTTGGATAATGACTTTTTCATCCTAGTGGAGAAGGAGAGAAGATATAAATGATAGGACTAAGGGGAGAGAAATCATGCAAGGTTAGGCTCATTTCTCCTGCCCCATTCATCATTTCATCAGAGCCTGATAAAAGCACTGTTGTTTTTTTCCTTTTTGTTTTTTGTTTTTTTTTTTGGTTTTTTTTTGTAAACACCAGTTCTGTGTTCGTGTACAAGTCCCAGAGGAGGTGAAGCTTTTTCTCTTTAGTATTCTCCTCCTCTGCGCGCTTCCTCAGATAAGGATACCTCAGTCAGAATTTATGCCGACATGGGACAATTACAATAAATTTGGTGTGTATTTACAGTGCTCTGTTGTGTGTTGTTAAGTTGCGCTGCAGGGCTTTGTGTGTGTGTGTGTGCGTGCATGGTTTCTCGAGGGGGGGGGGTGGTTTGTGGCTTGTGTGTGCGAGGCGGAGGCGTCTTTAATAAATGTATGCTGATGTTGGAGGCTGCAGTGATGCGAGGATGTTAGGCTCTGTTGTTATTTACTAGGCTGTTTGGGCGCAGCGGCGGATCCTGGGCTGCAAATGGCATTACGGCTGGTGATAAATGAGCATTAGGGTAAACTCATTTTAAAAGCAGCCTGATTTATTAGCGCGCTGGCCTTCCGTTTTCATCAGGTCAGCGCATGGCTGAAACCTCGCAATGTCAGCTCCAAGGTCACCCCTTTTTTTACGGCTATTTTTAACCCCATCCCTCACGATTCGGAGGAGGGAAAAGAAAGCTCCCGTTCCCTTATCGCGTCCTGCAGATAGATGAACAGAGGAACATCAGGCAAAATGAAAAGCTGGAAAGCAATCTGCGTAAACGATGTGTCTCGCGATGTGTGTGTGGCACCAAAATTTGATGGTGGTCAACCTCCAATTATGAGTGCTAGTAAGACAAGAGCTTTAATGGCCACCGTTTGCCTTCAGGGAGGTTTATTACACAGTACTGTTTTGCAGGAGCAGCGTCAAATCTATAAAACTACCATTAGGAGGAAAAAATCAATCAAAATGCCATTAAAGTGGAATAAGTTGCCAATATTGCTGATGTGGTTGCGGGTCCTTTGATTTTCTTTCAGATTATTAGGCACAGTCGAGTAGTGACTTTGTTAAGGGAAACAAGTGTTGTTGGGGAGTAATATGTCTCCTGGCTTCATAAAGTTTGCTGCCTCATATTTCCCGCTTTATTGATTATCCATTATCATTTGTCACGAGGTGTCCTAACTCAAGGGGAAAATATAACCCTCTTTCTTCAGCGCGCCAGCTCTGTATGGATCTGCGTGTGAAGGTACCAATCTCTGAGAAAAATGAGCGGAGAAATAAGGTGTTGCCTGTGCCTGGCAGGCCTTTACAGAGGTAGAGGAGTGCTGACTGGGCTTTGTTCTGTCTCTCCCCGCGCCTTTTCCCCTGCCTCTTTTAGCAGCAGCGAGAATAGTGCTAAGATCACAGCCTCGTATTTGTTATTCCTCCGCCAGGAATGAGACACGGGGAGCAGCACCTCAGAGAGAGCTGGAAGCAGAAGGAGGGAAGTGGGGAGCAGGTTTATGGTTAATAGTATGAAGATGTGCATAAGATAAAGATCACGGAGGTTGCCAGAGCTTCAAGTGGCTCTTTGGTTCTTACATTTTTTTACCCCCTTTAATTATAATGTATTCAAAATCTAAAGGTTTTTTTTTTCTTTTCTTTCAAAAATCTCAAGTACACCCCCCCCCCCCAACCCCCATTTCACTGTAGCTTAACATCCTCTTTCACAAGTCTCGTACCGACGATAGAAACATTCCCGGGAATTGTCACCGCGTCCGTCGTGACCGTATGTATATATCATTAGAATGGCATGCCTCCGCCGTTTCGTCACACAATGATACAATCCATTTAATCGGAATCTGTTTGAAAAATGATTTAGGGAATTTTGCCTTTGCGGTAATAGAAAATCAATCCGGCGGCTTGTGGCCCTGATTTATAATGTTAGTGCTGCTTGAATGGGGGTGAGAGATGCAAAATATTCATCCTTCATAACATAGATAAACTGCATGGTGCGCTAGCTCTGCAGAGTGAAGCATTTATCTACGCAAAATCTCAATAGGCTCTGAGCTTCCACTCAATTGAGTAGCATGGGAGTGTACCGCACATATCGGAGTAAGTGCTGTAAAATATGGCATTTGCGTCTGTATCTTCACTAACAGCAATATATCACTGACACCACCTAGTCACTTACACAGGTTTTTTTTTTCTTTTCTTTTCTTTTTTTGCATAAGTGTACCAGTTTAGTTAAGGTCTTGTGTAAGCTGTGTTATTTAGGCTTCTTAAATATTTACATGTGTTCTCACTCTCCTTCTATCCCTCTCTCTCCCCCCCCCCCCCCTCCTTCCTTGGTCTTCAGCATCCAAGCAAGTCTTGAGCAGCATGATGCGGGAGCCATCTCTAATACCAGACATGCAGTTAGCCCAGCATGTGGAACAGGTATGGCCGCTCCTATTGTGATTTGCAAAGGCATTAGAAAATAGACTCGATTGATCCCGGAGGAATTTGCTTCTGTAATGACTGACACGACACACAGAGAGACAGCAAACGTTTTTTAATAAAAATCTGTAGAAAGAAAAAAGCTCAATATGAATACCCTTTATTGTTTTACCCCTTGTTTAATCCTTGGCTCTCTAGGTTTCATATACATACATAATATACGTACATTACAAGAGGCTTAATAATGAGTAACAGCAGGGAGAGATAACATGAGCACCAAAAAGTATTAACCTGAGTGATGGGCTGCCAGTATAGCATTAGCATGAGATGATTCTGCTCCAGACTGGTCTTGCCTTGGATAAAATCATCTTACCAAACAGACACACACACACACACACACACACACACACACACACACACATATACATACATATATATATATATATATATGAATGTACGTGTGTGTGTGTATATAGAGAGAGAGAGAGAGAGACAGAGGGGTCTATATAATATACTACATAATCAGTAATTATACTTAATGTTCATTTTTGGCTTTTATTTTCTGTCCCGCACCGTTTTTTGTGTTTTATTTTTTAATAATGTGCACTAAGGAGTGTTTAACTGAAGCTGCTGCAGAAATGTCCATAGAAACTTGATTATTTGTATCTGTAAACATTTCGGATGCAGTTTGAACACATCTCAGGTGTTAATTGGCTTGCTTATGCAGATCCAGCAGAGTAGCTGGCTCAGTACCTGGCTGGCGTGAATAATCCAGCATCTCATATCCGCTAATAGCATCATGTGAGCAGCTGCATCGGTGCATGGCATGGAGTCATCTCTAGTGTTTCCTCCTTTTCTTCTATCAGTTTAACAGGAGCGAGCCCCCTACCCCACCCCAATGCTGTAATATTTCTTCCCCCTCTTTTCAGTGCACAATAAATGACTGCTGTTATGGACCGCTGGTAGACTGCATCAAACAGTATCCTTTCCCATAAAATTTTAAGCCTCAAATTGACGAGGAGCTATTCAGTGGGATGAGATGTGTCGAGCATCACCTGACATAAAAGTTCTGCTTGAGTGGGGGGTTGCCTGTATGTGGTTTTGTGTGTCTGTAGAGATGTATTGTGTGGAAATATATATTAAGGTTGCACAATATGGACTGAATATTAGTATTGTGATTATGCTTCTACATATTGCAATTGCCTTTCAGTATGTTGCCTGGCCTGTATCATCATTTTTCAGTAATGTAAATATTCATTGGCCCGTCCACATATTCCATATATGGAATCTAAGCTACAAAAACACACAGATTTCAAAACAGTTGTTGTGATGTCACAAAACCCACATGTCCATATCTTTTCTTATTCAGTCTACAGCAGTTCAGCTGCACGTATTCATGCTGAAGTTTTAACCGTGCTGTCTTTTGAATCAGCTGCAATACAAGGCAGCCAATCAGAAAAGAGAGAATTTACATATTCTCTAATTCTCTCAGTCTTAAAGGCCCAGTAATGAAAAAAACAGCCTGTTTAATTCTGTGCTTTGAAAATGGTCATGTAAGAATCAATTATAATGAATTTTGCAATGAAAAATATAGAAAAAGGGCCCTTTAAAGACACCTCAGCCAGTCAGTGTCTTAAATGGTTAAAGTTTGTCATAAATAATTTTACTGTTGTCAGATTACGTAAAGACCTCAATTTATCAGTACACCCTGTAACGTTCACCTGAAGCTACCGTATTTGATTAGAGGCTCATTCGCATATCGCAGGCTTCTGCTATATTAAGATTGCAGAGACAGATATTTTGTATAGAATGTCAATATTCAATATCAATTTTACCAGTGTAGGAGTTTCAAACTTTTCCACATGATACGAATGTCATAAAAATTACGTTTATGTTTTAAACGTAAGGCTTCTGAAACGAGAAGAAGACACAATGGGTTTGTGAATCTTTTCCACCTGTGTTTTATCAGCACCTTGGACAGTTCTTGGCCTGTCACCATGATTATCAAATGTGTCTTTCTTGGTCTTTCCTCCTTTAGTCATAAATCTTTTTCTCTTTCAGGCTTTCTCTTAAATTCTGACCAAACTGCACTCGTTCTGTTTTACTCTGATTCACTCAGGTACACTCTCAGTGTTGGCCACAGTCTCTTATCAGTGCACTGATGCAGTCCCAGCGATCAGAGAGCAGGAGATGGGCAGTTATGGGCTGTCAGAATCGGGTCATCACATGCACACACTGCACCCAGGAGACTTGTGTGTATGTGTTTTGTGCGTGTGTGTGAGAGAGAGAGAGAGAGAGAGAAAAAGAGAGAGAGAGCTAGAGGAGTGGTCAGTCTGCAGGCTGTTTAGAGCCATACAGCTGGGGACCACACTGGGCTCCTCTGTTCCTGGCCAGTCAACCCTGTCCCACCCTGCCCTCCATCTTCATCCTGCCTCTTTACCTTTCTTCACACTTCTCCCTCCAGCCTTGCTCCTCATTCTCTCGCTTTCCCTCTGAGGGTTCATCACGCCAGCCCACTTGGTCTTCTTCTGGCTCTCCACCGTGACATTGGTGGACTTGCTCCAGCGCCTGCACCAGGACACCAGTATAATGACCTAACTAGTCCCTCACCTCAGTGGAGTGTCCGTGTGGACGAGGAGAAAAAGTCTAGTCTAGTCAGGAAATGTTTACTATTTATCTCTGTCGTGCCAGCATCACTGAAATAAACACTGAGGGGTCTTTTGCCGTCATTAGAACAAACCCTTGTATCTACACTGTGGTAACTTTTCAGTAGAAGGATAAAATAGGCTTCAATTTTAATGTGATGATGTTATTAGAAGTAATTGCGGTCCATTTGCCATAAATGTTCATACAATATAAAGGGCAACTTACAAGGGGAACAGTGTATGAGGTTGGATACAGTATGAATTTGGTATTAAAATGAATCATGCCATTCCTTTGCCTAAGGACATACCTTTTAATGCACCCTGACATTTTTTATCATCTTCAGATGTAATTCAGAGTGATGCTGATGTTCATTCCAACTATCGTTCAGCTGCTAGGAAAGCCTCGCAAAAAAAAAAAAGAATGCACACACAATCATGCCGGCTCTCAAGTTTATTGCAGTTGCCACTCCCAGGCATACATATTATAATAAATCACACAAACAGTCGTACACTCTTCTGGTGTTGCCACAGCAACGCTGCTTAGCAGCCTGAGCGTTTCCATAGAAACCCTGTGTGTGCAGGTAAAATGCCCCCATTTCTGAGTCGGGCACGTCAGGTTTGGAAATATGAGTTGTTGTTGTTTTCTTCTGTTGTTCCGAAATTGGAGCTTCTTTACGAGATCAAATACAGTCACGTGCAAAAGTTTGGACACCCTTAGTCAAATTATATTTTGTTGATTGTCTTCTCAACAGAGATACATTTAATACACAATCACTTGCTGAATTGAATATGCTGAGACAAATGTAAAATTTGCAAAAATATTTGTTTTTAACTTGGCAAATAAATAGAAACTGTGGTTAAGAATGCAATATTTAAGTTCCCTGAAAATGTTGCTTTAACTTATTTTAAAAGAGAAAATCAACAAAACCTGTCGTTTGCCTGGGAGGGTTTTTGCGTATGACTGTGGTCTCATCTGAGGAAGTTTTCTGAAGCAGCCTGAGAGAAATAATGCCGTGATTTAAAGCATAAAAGATTGCTCCCTGCATCTCCTTAACTACACACCAACAGTGCTATTGGCCAGGAGCATGAGGAAATCCTACGAGAGAAACTTCGGGAAAGGAACTTGTCTTTTTTGGGTAAGTTACAGTGACCATGTCTTTTCATTTGAGAATATACTGTCCTTCTAATATTGTTATTTAAGGCCATTTTATGGTGTAATTTGCCGTTCACATGAAATCCATGTAAGCTGTTTATAATGCATCCGACTTGTGCTTGTATGTCATTTAAGTAGCCTCTCTGCTAGCATTTTCTAAATGATTTATAATGTAAAATGTTACCTCTGACCTAAGCATCACAAGGTTTAAGGTCGAGGTGCTGAGTGTCCAGGTGTGAAATTTCCTTTTTTTTTTATGTCCCACCTCACTACCCCAGAGAAGAGAAAGAGAGGACTTACAGAATCAATCTTTCTGTCATTAAGAAGATATCATTTATTTGGGCCCCGAGTGCTGACCTTACTGGGGGCGGCTGGGAGGACTGTTCTAAAACTGTCAAAGTTTGGGCGCTGGGGCCACAGAGGCAGCCTCACCCAGCTGATAAATGGATTGGAAATAAGCTCCCCAACAGTAGGGACGGCCCATTAATTTTAATCAAAGGTGATGTAAAAAGGCGATCGGCGCCGCATGACAATGTCAACAGCCCGGTAGGTGTTAAGAGAAGGACCACACAGCCCGGACCCTCTCACCGCCAGAGACCTTCGCCTCTCTTCCCCCTCACCCCATTAGTCGAGCTTGGCTGAAGACAGAGAGGCCAGCCCCCGGAATTGAATGACCTGGTCAGCCTGAGATTTAATGGAGAAATCAGGTGTTCCACGGATAATGGTCGAACCGCGCCAGGAGTCAAGGACAATGGCTGAGGCACACGCGTGCAGGGGTCATGCTTTCAGCTGCTATAATGCCAGGCCTATCCTTTCTGTTCTTTATGAAGCTCGCCAGCCACACACACACACACACACACACACACACACACGCTCCCACAACCAACCTGCCTCGATGGATTTTTGCGGCGGTTGCAAATAGTTGGCAGATGTAATGGCTTTGCTTTTCAGTGCTTGTGCTTTTGTGGCGTGTGTGGCTTTACTCACTGTACTTTGTCAAGTAATCAAGATGTAAGTGAGCTAGCACAGTAAACAACGTGCAAAACATTGTTTTTTGTTGTGTTTTTTTTTTTTTGGTTTTGTTTGTTTTTCCCCCTCCTATTTCTTCGTTTGTCAAACGCCTTTCTACTCAAAGGCTTTTTCATTTCGTTTTTTCTGTGATGTTTTAGGTCAGTGATCTGGAAGCAAACAGTGCTCCCCGTGCTCTTTTATTTTTAGAGCCCCACTCAAATACAGTAAAGGTCACTTTTGTCACTTCAGACTTTTGTGGAATTTGTTTATCGCAATTTAAATGATTGCCTTGCAACGTGTCCCCTCAGATGAGAGTCATCTCCGGGCCAAGGGATACGACAAGACCCCGGACATTATCCTAGAAGTCCCGATCGGTGAGTTTCTAGAGTGTTAAACAAAGAGATTTGGACTAAAAGTGAGTTAGCAGTGACTGCGGTAGGCCTTGGGTTACATCAGACGCAATAACAAACGTCAAGCTAATTTTACACTAATGCCAGTCGCGTGTAGGATTGAATTCAAGCACACCCCATTAAAGCAGCTTTTCACGAAAACCCCACACCGCCACAGACGTTTTTACTCCATGATGAAGTTACTCGAGTCGAACACCTGACACGTTTTACACATTCACCGTTTCTCGGCGTGAGTTTCCATTTAGAGTGCAGTGCCAGACTGTTTGTAGTGTGCATACCTTCATCACAGTTGAATTTTCTCTGCCAACTCACAGCTGTTGAAGGCCACATTGTCCACTGGATTGAAAGCAAGGCCTCATTCGGGGATGAGCAGAGCCATCGCACGTACTTGAATGAGCAGTTCTGGAGCTACTGGAACAGGTAAGGAGCGCCAAAAACTTTTCAGCAACAACTTATTTACTGATTTTAACACAATAAGGGCAAAATAATCAAATAGCAACCAAAAATGTAGGAGAAGACGAATGTGCAGAGGTGGAAAAAAGCCCAAGGGAGGCTCGTATGAAGCACCTTCCCACAAGCACAGAACATAAGAGGAATGAGAGAGAAAATATGTACACACACAAACACACTCACACACATAAAAGATGATATTCAATGTAAAGAAGGGAATGCAAGAAAAATGAGAGAATGTAAAGGAGAGTAAGGCACAAACAGGTTTGGTTACTTTGTAATATTATTATATTATATCATGATTTTATTCATTTTTATTTTTTTCCTACACATCTCTGCTACAAGTGAAAAAGATAACTTTGTTCTGTGCACTGTTTGTGAATAATTTACCCAAAAGCAAAGCGAGTGCAAAACCACCGCAGGGTGTAGTTGTAACAGTCACTAAAAACATATAATAAATAAATCCACACAAAATGCAGTTAATCAAATACGGTTTTATGTTTGAATCAGTTGAGCTTTCCAACCTAAGTCCATTAAATAAATGTGCATATGTAAATATTCCGATATCAACACAATCGCACTGCAGTATGTTTTTATTTACTTGACCTCATTATAATTTCCTTGAATCTGTTCATAGATATATTTTGTGATTTAGAGACACAACTCAGTTATCAAAAACATTTATGAGGACAAAAAGTTACTTTTATGGTACCAAAAGGTTTTCAGGGTGCATGTTGAATAAGATCTGTTGGGACTTACATAACATGGATAACATGACTTAAAGCTTCAACTAAATAAAGTATCCCTGTTACATTTTACCACATGTTACTTTGTGTCCTCTAATAGTGGGGGAGGGTGTAGTACAATGAACGTTGCCTTGAGTATTGATTATACCTGTTTGACCTTTTTATTATTTTTTTAAGGCAAGACTTAAATAGTGGGAAACAAATCTAACAAGATTTAGACAGCACTTTAATCAACAGTGGACCCCTCTTGCTACATGATTTTGAGATTTGTCATTTGTTGTCATTGCCAAATATAGGAATGGTATCAGCATTTTAGTTCTCCAATATACACACAACGTCAGCATACCCTCAGTGGTACAACATGATATTTAAGATCCACTTGTCTGGCTTAAGTAAGTTTTTAAGGTACATTACATTCACTTTCCCAGGGAAAAACTTCGAACTTTATTTATTTATGTAACACTTTTGTTCTTGTGCATGTAAAAGCAATAATAAAACAAGTAAATAAATACAACTATTGCTATTGTTAATAACTTATGGGCATAATGAAGCTATTAGAACAGTGATGTTTCTAGACGATGATACTGGATGAAGCGAATAAAGTTCCTTGCTGAGTTCGGCTTCCCTTGTCAACACAGCTTTCTGAATGGAGATTCTCTACTGAAATGAAAAATAAGTCTAGGGCTAGGCTCAATCACTGTCTGGGAAGCCCCAGAGATGGGGAAAAAAGCACAGTGGTAAATAAAATCAATAGTAAAATAAAGATACATTAAATTGATAAAATAAAAGGACAACATTAAAGAAAAATGAGACCAAAAAAAATGCATCTCACCATTTTTGCAGGATGTATGGAGTCAGTGCAACTTAAATATATCTGAGTATGACTTTTTTTGGTTTGCTGATGCAACATTTGCACAATGTTAAAATGACCTTCTACCAAATTGCACATCTTTACTTCTAGTTTAGTGTGTATATTTATAGTTTATGTATGTGTACTGTTTCCTTTGTACTCTGTTAAATCTGGAGCCATGACGTTTCTTCTTACTGTCTATGCTAATACAGCTAAAATGATGGCAGAGTTCACTGTGATTTTGACTTTTTGATTACTGAAGACATTTTCTGACACTGAGTTGAACAGATCTGCCAGGAACACAAGAATACAACATAAACGTGTTGACATTTGGTTTTGATTTTGTTTCCAACCAAAAAAAAACAACTTGCTGTGTTAGATACAGGTCAACCTGTCCTAGCATTCAGACTGTATTATGAACTTCTAATTACGATAACACTTATCTATCTACATATCATCTAATCCTGAGCACTCTCATTCCTGAGGAAGTTTCAGTTCCTGACCTCTTAGGTAGGGAGGATAGAAGCCTTCGTCAATTGGTTCGGATGGGTAGGAGCTGATTAGGCCCATACGTCTCTGTTGTGGCGGACAGAAACGGCCTGTGGCTCTTTGGCTGAAGGCTGCATGTGGAGCCAACGCTCTACAGCATGAAATGAGATCATCTCTCCCACTCCCCCCATTTAACTGTCTCTCTCTGTATTTCCTTTTGCATCTGTGTGCATGCGTGTGTGTATGTGTGAATGATAGAATGAAGACGAAGCCTCGGTTTGTCCTCTGAGATGAACAAAAAAAAAAAAAATGAGCGAGTGAGAAAGAAGCAAACTGCAGCAGACCTTCTGAGCAAGCCGTGCGTTTGAGGTCATGTAAACGGCTGTTTTTGGTTTCTGGAAAAAGGCTTTCTTTCCAAATGATTCATCGCCGCCGTGTCGTGTTCCGCATACAACAATGAAGAAATGTGTACAGCATGAAATGATTTTCACCCCACACAGACACACAATACATATGGGGCGGGGGTTCAGTGTGGAGAAAGGAAGTGGGAACCAGCTGGATACCACCCATGGTTTTAACAGTGTTCTGTAGAGCAGTTGTTGCGTATAATTTTTACCTTTAGTTTAACCCCCAGAACTGTATCAGTATACTCTGATTTTAGTAAATATAATCAGTGTAAAACAGTCTAGAACCGGTGTTTTTTCTCCTACATATTTGCTGTTTGCTGCGCTTTCACTTGACATGCCCACCGCTCGGCCTCTCTCCGGACCCCCTCCCTCTGCAGGTTGACCCACCCACTTGTGGGCGGAGCCTATTCTGAAAGTTCTCCTGAGTTCAAAGATCTTGTGTTTTCTTTTTTTGGGTATTTTTAAAACCCCAGTACTTATTATTAGTATTATTATTATTAGTAGTAGCAGTAGCAGTAGTAGTAGTGGTAGTGGTAGTAGTAGTATTACATGTTTCTACATTACAATAACTTCTGCGTGAGACAGGAGCATCAAACAAAGCTCAGCATGACGCCTGACTCCTCGAGCAGCAACGCAAACAGGGGGAACTTCCATATAAGGAGTAGTTTTTCCATTTGACGGCGATTTACCATACAGTTTATAGTACTAGCTTTTTAAATGGCAGTTTGGAAGACTAAGACTATCTTATGGGACATTGTTAGCTGGCTACCTTGGATACTTCACCTTGCTGGTGAACAGATGGACCGTGTGTGTGTGTGTGTGTGTGTGGTTATGTGTGTGTGGTTATGGTGGGGGAAGTACTCAAACGTGGCCTTGTGTGCAAAGCTGAAAGGTCACCCCCACTAGCCATGCTGGGGCTGACGGCCGGCTGACACATTGTGACATGCCGGTGCAGAGCCGCGAGCTCCTGACCCCAGAACACTGTCCAGAGACAACCACTCGCACTGCCTCTGCTGGGTCAGCCAGCCACGCAAACAAAATATTACCTGGATGCTTTGCTTTTTTTCCCCTTATTGCTGTTGTTTATGGGCCTGACAGTCTTAGGTTTGTGGCTACGTATTAAAAATTCACTTGTGAAAGTGAAAGATGTTGGATTTTTGACAATGAAAGGCACAATGACCTGACAAGCCGTTCGGCCAAGAAAGGGCAACCCTCATATCCACCTAATGATGTCTGCTGAATGTTATTTCATGACTGGGTCGTCACCTTTCGAGCAGGAGATTAGTGAAGTGATTATTGTCATTGTAATGATGAGCTCAGGAGGCAGGGCTATATTGCAGTACTCCTAGCTCTCCTTCACCTAAGTGGGTTCATTCAAGTCATTCTGAATAGGCCTCAGCACTGATTTGGCTTACTTTTTTTTTTTTAAACCAGAGCATGTTGATTTTCTTAACAGATGCTGCCTCAGTGAAGATGATTCCTGAAAAAAAAAGGCGTGCAATGAGTCGAACAGAATCGCCAAGCGATGCCAAGGTCATAATCAGCTGTGTGTTTTATTTTATCGCTTTAGCCGAATTTTATTTGGAAATTGCATGTGCTGAAGTCGCAGGCCGTGGGATCAGAAGTGCGATAGGCTCCGGTTTGAATAATTCGACTTTTAGCGAGCCTCGTTACAGACCGTAAAAAGTTGTTGACCAGAAAATGTTGGCCAGAGATTGTGAAAATTCCCAGACTATGAGGGATGTAGAATTTAATGACACAACACTTGAATGAAAACGGCACCAGTCAATCAAAAAGTGACATGATGGAGGACTGAAAACATTTGTTCCCACCGTTATCCTCGATGATGAAAGACGCAGGCCTCTGAATAGTCACGTGATTTATCGGTGCAGATACAGTGGTGTCCGTAACGACGGTCGGGTTCTAATAGAGGTGGTTTGGAATTGCAGATTCGAAAATAAAAAGATGTAACGTTCTTGACGGTGAGGGACCTTCGCATCGGCATTCAGCGGTGGCATTCCGCCAGAGGCCTGACAGGGCCGATGCCGTCATGTTTGTGGGCTGCCTCGCCCGATAAACTCTGCCATGTCAAAAAAATGTCAGTCCCTTCAAAACCCACCTTTTGGAGCTCCCTTGTAATTTTTAATTGACATTTACATCTGACATTTTGAATGTGCTCTCCCATTGTTAAGCCCACTTCATGGGCTGAGCAGCAGGAGCCGCCCCCCCCACCCCCCTTCAAAGAGACGCACACAGACAGAACGACTGTCTTCATTGCAGCCCCGGACCGAACTGATGTCAACGCAATAAGAGCGTTCGGGTGACATCATCACTGCTTTCTCTTCTAATTCACTGTATGGTTTCATTTCAAGGCCAGGGACCTTTGTAGACGGGCATTAGTTCATTTGTTCTTGTGGGAGGGAATACGGGGGGGAAACCACTGAAAAGCATGTCGGGTTTTCTTTTCAGTGACCTTCCCGACATGTCAGTTTCTTATTTTAGACCGTTTTGGCGGTTTAGCTTATTATTTTTTTTTCATTTAAACCTGTGCCAACACTTGTAGCCGTTTTTAATTGTTCCTTATTTACCCCTAAGCTTTGGGGCCAAAAAATTTAAAAAAAAAGGTAGTGAGGAATGATGTTGTATTTTTCCTCAAAATGACACAACTAATTTTCTCTCCAAAGCCCTCACCAACAATATTCATCATCCAAACAATAGCCTTGCCAAAACACTAACCTCATAATACACTCTCCTCAGTGGAGTGAGGGGTAATGACGCTTTGCCTATGAAGGCTGCAGAGGAGGAAAAAGGAGGGGGTGGATGAGGAAGAAGGAAAGGCAATGTAGAGAAAAGAAAAAAAAAAGAAAGTATGTTCAGGCCCACTGGCTGGATGTGATGGCGAAGAAGCCATTGGTCTTGTCTTACCATCAATCTTATCCGCAGCCTTCCTCGTGCCAGGGAGCCGTGTGACGGATGTGCTGATAATTGAGTTATCCATCTCCCCCAACTATCAGAGTTGCATAAAAATTATTCACCTGATGGTGAATATTAAGCACATAATAAGCCTCGTGTGTGTTTTAGGAGAAGTGGGTATAGTTAAACATGGCATGTAATGAAATACGGCTCCAGGGTAACCTGCTTCCTCATCATGACCGGAGGGCAGGGCTGAGCTGCGGTCGACCGAGAGACTAGCAGTAAATAAAAACCGGCGCAAAATGAATATCAAATGTAATATCTTTCACGCTATGAATTAGACCCATTGAGCCTCCCTTTAAAAAGGCTTGACGTTTTTCCTTGCGTACTTGCGGGATGAAGTTCCCACTGACTGGGCTTGGTCAGTCTCCAGCAGCTCAGTGTCCTCCACCTCAAAGCACTGGCTCTTCTTTGACTATAGACCTGCTGTGTCTATCAAAACACAAGCTAGGACGCTCAAGCTCTCAGCCCCATCTGTGTGGGATGAATCATCTCCTCTGTTTCATGTGGGTGAGGTAACACCAGCCTCATGTGTATGACTCTGAACTGAGATACTGAGAAACAGTGTCTGGATTTAGATCAACAGAATATACACCCCTATCATGCAGTACATAGTTGCTTTAACTAAAATGGTCAAATAAATGTCTCATTATTTTTTTAAGGTCTCCTCTGTAAGAGGTGAAGAAGGTTCTGCTGCAAATGAGCCGTCCTGGCCGCCCGCCCCAGCCTAAAGTTAATCAGCTGTGCGATCCGTACGCTGCAGACGTGTCAGAGTTGAAAATGTTAGCGTTCCTAATGGAGGCTTGAAAAGGTTAGATCTGATAAAAAGCTGTCAGAGGTTGACAAAAATGATTTACGGCAGTATAATAGGACAATATGGCTCATTTCTCCCTCGTATGAAATGGGGTTAAGACTTTTGGATTTGTCATATTCATCATGCGGTTTGACCACTCGACGCGACAACACGTCATCCGCGGCGTTTCCCTTTCTCCTTTTGTCACGTTCGCCGCTGTTTTTGGCTCGAAGAATCGTTTTAGGTAAAATACGTCGCCTAATGAACATTCAGGAGCTCACATTAGCAATCAGACGGGTGGTTACGGTAAATTGAGATAGCAGGAGGGCTTGGCTCGGGGTGAAGACTAGCGTTTTAATTGCTCTCCGTGCAAATTAGAAAATATTTATTCAGCCGCATGCAGAAAGAGGATTTTCTTCCGAGACGCTTCTATTGACTCACCTCCGGTCTGTCAGTTTCTGGCCAACTCAAAGTTTTCCAATTAATTTTCTTCTTTACGTCCTAGATTTCACACGAGAAATTGGATGATAATTCTGTTATAGTCTTATGCTGGTCAATCAGATAGCCCTGACATGGAATTAATTTTTGATATAGGAAATTGGACAGTGTGCTCATTTTTAATGGATATGTCCATCACACTCTGGCCCATCTTCTGCATGTAAGGCCAGGAATATCTAATTAATAAATACACGTTGTAATGACTCCTGGAGCAGGAAGCCTTTTGCTCTACAAGCTGTGCGCGTTCATATGTGTGTGTTATTGTGTGTTTTTTTGCCTGGATGGATGTTTTGAGGGTATAGGTGTACTGGTCCACAGAAGGCCATCAGCAGGAGCGTGCAGATAGAGCGTGTCACCTGAGAGAGAGAGAGAGAGAGAGAGAGAGAGAGAGAGAGAGAGAGAGAGGCTGCTGGCCCCACAGCCCTGTCTCTGCTGATCCCAATGAGGCTGGACATCACTGGGCTAACCCTGAGGACAGTCCCTCTGCCACTGTCATCTGTGACACACATACAGGCGCTCAGCCCTGCTTGCTGAAAGACAAAGGACGTTGCGGTTCTTATTACATGCAATGTAAAGTTGGCTTATTTTCCGCGTATTTTCGATTTTTCGGTATTTTCGAAAGCCCAGCTTGAGCTCTTTCCTTAAGCTCTTTTCAGGCAACACTTTGATCCACATCCCATGATGTTTTCATCTCTTGTTCCATTCCATTCAGGCTAGTTCTTTACACCCAATATCCCAAACCATAATTTTTTTTTTTTTCCCCTCATAGATGCAGGCTGCGCACCACGGAGTCCTCTCCTGACAGTTTAATCGTTAAGAGCTCTAGAGAAATAAAGTTGACACGAGATGACTTCGAGAAATCCTCTTGGAATTTGCGACCCTCAGCACATGACATTTACCACCGCGATACACCCAAGTGTGTAACGCCAGATATATGACAGACAACTCGGAATACTAATGGCGAATGACAAGGTGGTTTCATGCTTTAAGGATTTCAATGCATATTTAGGCGCATTGTTTAACGCGCGCCGCATGTAATCCAGGCGTTTCAGCCTCCCATCGGCCGCAAGGATTTAGCCCTCGCTAAGCCTCCGCCTCACTTATTTATTCGGAGGGGTTTGTGCTGGCGCATTATACAAATTTGTCGTTTAAAGTTAAGGTTAAGAGCGGCTTTGACGCGCAGGAGGTGCCGTAGAAATGAGCAACGGGACGCAAAGAAGCGCCCTGCCGTAGTCTCTGAAGCCCCAGTCTGACAGTTGTAAAGCCTAAAGTGAAAGAAAGCAAGAACATGCCTTTTCAAGGGATTCCTGTTTTGTTACGGAACTTTTTGAGTAAACTTTTTTTTTTTTCCCTTCCACAGATTCAAAGATTTATGTCGTTAGAGCCAAAGAAGCATATGCAGAATTTTAAAACCCCACCGCCCTCCACTTTTTTCCTCCACCCCTTCCCCTCCTTTGTTGACCTTCCGGGTTTCATCCCAGGCAGAAGTCAGCAACATTTGTCATCCTGGTGAGTTCTTGTCTGGGGGCGCAGAGAGCAGTGTGACTTGATTAAAATGGCTCTTTGTAAAACCCAATCTAACAGGAGAATTTTGATGTCTGAAATGGATTTGAGCGCGCAAGCGTCTCTAACCCCAGAGATAATTTGAACCGCAGGATGGTGAACACGAGAGGGGACAGGAACTCTTGTTTTTTTCTAGCACAAAGGTGGCCTTGTGACAAATAGACCTGGCACTCGGAGCAAGCTGTGTACAGTATTTCACACGTTCACTGTGGCTGGCTGACACGTCACCTTGCATCAAAACACATGGAAATAACGAGGGCTTTTTCGTACCGTTCCTTTTAGAGCGCTTCAGGGATTCTTTTTAGAGCCCTTATGCAGGTTACATACAGTATAACGTGAAGGAAATAACTGTCTTTAGTATGTGGCTCTTCAGTGTTTGTCACTTTAGAAAACTGAAGAAATGCTTTTATATTTGACCTTGCACTACTGTTAAAAAGTTCAACATTTTATTAATCATTTTGTCATTTCATTTTTATTTTATATACAATAAATACTAGGCAGACACTGATCATTCATTTTTTGACAATTCTGATCTCTTGGCTAATAATTATTAGTTTCTTTGGACAAATGTTTGGTCACGCTGGGCAAAATTAACAACATATGCTCTTTTAACCATAATAACAATACAAAAACATTTTTTTTGCATTTAAAGAAAAAATCTGCCTTTAAAATGAGTAAATAATAATAATAATAATAATAATAATGAGTTACCTTTTTCGATATTGTAATTGGAGTAAGGAGTTGCTGGCTGTTTGACACAGTCAGGGTTTTAATTGTGCTGCTAAAATTTTGGTAAAGATTTTCAAAGACAGTGAGGGGTCTTAACTTTATTTACATCATAAAACTCCACAGGTCAGGCACAATCCAGAATGGAAATAGTTAACAGGCTGATTTTAACACGAATCTGCTGATTCTGATTATGAGTCCCTAATAATGATTTAAATAATGTGAATTATTTACACAATTTGAGTATTGAGATATTTTCAAGTGTATTTTTCAGTTTCATTTAGTATTTCAATGGGAACACAAATTATTAAATTTACTCTGTTATTTTTTTGTAAAGTTGTTTAACTTTACATTGAACTCTGTTGTGATGTAATGAATTCTGCATATTAATTTTATAGTTCATTCTTGTTGCTATACAGCTGTTATAGTCACTTTAGAATCATCTAAAGTTCCGTTCATCATTCTGGACATGTGTAGCATTTCCTCACTTTAATTTACTGCGGCCTAGAAATGTACTGCTTTCTCCTACTAGTGATTTAAAACCTGATTCTGAATCATTCTGAATAATTTTATACACTTGTCTCAAACCAGATTGGCTCGTATGATTGCAAACATTGACTCCAAACTTTGAGACTGTAGTATATGTCCCTCAAAACACAAACAAATGAACAAAATAAATAAATAAATAAAATAATGTAATATAATATAATGCAGTTCTTTTAGTTCCTTTAGTTTCTGTAGTTCTGTAGCATGTCCCGCATAGCGGAGCGTGCTGAAAAAAGTCCAGTGTTTACATAAGTGCTGAGAATCTGAACAGTAATATGATTGTTTGCATGACCCTTAGATGCCCCAAACTGTTTGCACTAAATATTACATACTGCCTATTTCTGTCACAGCTCATATCTGAACAGCGTGAAACTTTATCCCTCTGTATTATTACCCCCTCTCTCGTTTCAAAAATGGGTTTTTAATAAATCTCCCATTTTCAAGTCCTCTGCGTTCCAAAAATACAAAACCAACACAATGATCTGCTCAATGGTCCTTTTTAGAGGGAAATGGAATTTGACTTTAAGAGATTTGCGTCACTTGTATTCAGTTCCAAGCAGTTCGTCTTGCAAGTGGTCGGAGGACTCGCCGAATTCGAACGCGAGACGTCCGAGAGGAAGGGGCTGACCTCATGCACCGGGCTCGCATGAAGACTGTGCTATTATACACTGAGGGCTAAGGAGTGCGCTGGAGCATGAGGCTGTGGAATGGATAAAGGACACCGCAGCCCATTTTTAAAGCAGTCAGTTGAATGGAAACACTCTGTCCTTTTGTTCCTCACTAAATCAGCATGACCCTGACATTCGGGGCCCCTAACAAAAACTTGGGACAGAAAAGGAGTGTGTAGATGTTTGAGTTTTTGTGTGTGTGTGTGTGTGATCTTGCTAGTGTGTGATTGTTTTTTGGAGTATGATTAACTTTTACAAGCTCAGAGCTGTTGATATTTATGGTGCTTTTGCTGTTCAGTCTACTGAGAAGAAAGCTGGAATTGTCTAAAGATGACGTTGACTGTTCGCTGTCTGTCTGTCTGTACATATATTTATAATGTTTCCTAGAAAAATATGTAAAATATAGCTGTTTATTAAAAAAAGTATATAATAAATTTTAAAAAATTAAGAACATTAAGATAAATCCAAATAAACAGTTGTGTATTAGCTAAACCATTACGAAGGCTCTCCTTTAAAAAACCCAGTATTGACAGTTACTGTCCAATTGAAAGTTTATCGAATCAATTCTTCATTAAATTAAATCAGGTGATGCTAAACAAATGAAACAGAACAAGCCTGTAGTCTTCTAATCAACACGTTCATAACATTTTGTTTAAAAAAATGTTCCATGTTTTTATTTACTGGCAAAAACCCATTTACTGCCAAGATGAAGAGTTTTAAACAATTGACTAACAAAATTAAAATGTGTAGAAGTGTGTTCTGTTTAGAAGATGTACTTTTTAAATCAAATGACTGCGTATGTGATTTTAGTCCAACCTGTTGGTTAAACTTAGTTGGTTTGACTTAGTTTTGCTTGTCTTGGTAAGTATCAGAAAATTATTGTGTTCCTCCAGTTTGTTGACTCAGAGGATTACGTGAATCGTCTGTTGTTTCTTAGACGTCGATGAGGTTAAATGACTGTGATAAAAAAAAAAAAACTGGGTTATATTCCTTTTTTTATTCATCTTTTAGGGCCACTATCACTCCCTCAGCCTTGTCTTTTTCCTGCTCAGCCCGTTCTGACTGCTCTAAGCTCTCGCCTAGGCCATCAATTACAGCGGGTCGCCATCATGTCATTCTAATCGAGGAACAGATGTTGGCCTATTCCGACAGTCCTCATCAGGAGAACACATTGGTGCAGGGAATTGTACTTTGTGCTACAGTATCCATAAACGTCACTGTTGGGTTAGTCAGTCAGGGCTGGTATGGGGGGGGGGGGGGGAGAGGGGGGGGGGGGGGGGGGGGGGGGGGGGGGGGGGGGGGGGGGG
>JBBPCY010000001.1:29655230-29678196 GCA_037974405.1 Brachyalestes nurse | reverse complement strand
CCTCTCTCTCTCTCTCTCTCTCTCTCTCTCTCTCTCTCTCTCGGGCCTCCACCACGAGCTGACCTCCAGTCTTCGCCACTCCCCTCCTCTCTTGGCCAGACGTGCGGAGGCCCGGCCGTAAACACGAGCTCCTATCACTCGCGCGCCTGTAATGACTGTTTTAACAGCAGCAGAGGAGGGGGAATATACATTGTAAATTGTGTTTGACAATGCGGGCTTAGTGGTTTTGTCGTAGCTTGTCTGTAGTTATTACTCAGACTTCCTCCCGCCTAAGATAAGGGCCGTGGCTGAACATACCAAGGTGCGCATTGTCGGCACGGGGGTCCTTATCACTCGGATTGATTTAGGGCAAACCCCTGTGACAGAGGTCATTGTGCACTAAAGTTATCCATCATCTAAACCTTTTGATTTCTGCCCGTGTCTGTCTCCAGAGTGTCTACACGTAGGCAGGGTGGGATGGGAGAGGAGGGGTGCGGTGAGGCAGGGACACGAGGCAGCCTCAGAAAGCATAGGGACGCCAGCATGCCTCAAAATGAGGTGTCCCTACTGCTATGGCTCTGATTTTACAGGTGGCTGCATTAATATGGCAGACACTATTGCCAGACTCCCTGCAGTTACTGTCTTTATCGTTAACGTTTCAGAACCACAGCTCTGTAGGTATTCATATTTGTAGCTATAAATCTCTGCCACACTGACAAATTCTTCTGTGATTGACAGCGAGTCTGTTTTCTTTAGTCCGTACGCAGACATTTGGAATATCCCGTGCAGAATATTTTCCGAGGAGAATCTCTTGTTTTCTGGAATATGCCAAGTGGTACTAACGTTTCTTCCTGTAAGACGAGTTTATACGTATTTCTCTACGTCTGTACTTTTCCGGTTTAAGGGATAAAGTGCTATTTCAGTGGGTTTGAAGACGAGTATTCATAAGTGCTGTCCATGGCTGGACTGTCTTAAAGCTTAAATGTCATATTTTTTCTGGCATGAAAATTTAGGAAATCCTACTTTCAGATAGGCTATGATTCATGATGTTTGTCTTCGGAATATTTATTGCTAAGCTTTTCCGTGGTTCCTAGAATGGCTTAGGGTTGACAGGAGCCTTTTTTTTCCTCCTCTTTGCTACATAACTTGTAAAATGTGCAAAATACTTTGGCGAGTGGACTTGAGTAAACAACCTTCTCATTCTGCTTGCAAGTGCTTCCTTCAAGGTTTGATCCAGTACCTATTGACTGTTGACAGAGGAGAAGTGGCAGTGGAACTTCATGCTAATTCTGACTACTGCACTCCATATGGATGGCTTAAGTAATTACACTTCAGTCCATAATCAAAACTATGTCAAGTAGTCTGAGAACCTCTGGATTTCTGTTTAATGCACGACGCTTTAAACCATTTTATGGTCCTTTAATGACACATCTACACACACACACACACATACATACATACATTTATATATATATGCTTTTTTTTCCTTGTATTTCTTGAAGTCCTCCTCTTAATTGTCAAATCCTATTACACAAATTTGGATACGGTAAATTACAGAGAAAGGTGCTTATACTGAATGCATTATAGACCCCCCCTTTAACAGTTTGTGGAGGGTTCACTTGTTCAGGGGAAATGTAGGTCTTTAACTCTTGGAAGTTGTCTTGAATTTTCTACCGTCGGAAGATGATGTGGTTTTGCAATTCAAATATTTGCTCCTTCTCCTTCCAAACGCAAAGCTGCTTTGAAGCTGGGAAGTTCTATCATCACCAATGACAGTGTGAGTGTGCAGCGTGACAGCGCACCAGGCAGCACTGCACTCCTTCTTACCGCATATTTTAAGCGCTGTGGAAGCGCCGAATCAAAAATGCATGCAAATGTCTGCATGTTTTGCATGCGAATATTTTGATTTGTGCGCTTGCATATTCAGGTAGCGTACGTGCAGATAAACAGCATTAATCAAGGCTACTTAATATGGCCAGCGCGTTGATCCTGCTCATAAACAAACACACTGCCGAGCCCTGAAGTTTCACCAATTTCTGCTCCGTGCTGATGAAAGAACTTGTTTTTCTTTTTTTTTTTTTTAAGATTGTGTGTTTAAAATGCACTCGAGGACCGAGTCTTTTCAGAGGTGTCAGGAGCTGAAGCACTCTTGATTCCTCCGCTAATTAAGCCTCTTCCACTTGGGTCACTTCATCACAAACAATGGGCTTTTGGCTCTTTTTTTTTTTTTTAAACCCTGATTTGCTCAAGTGGCTCTCCACTCATTATTGCACAAATTCACATTGCCTCTTTAGAGGCCTGGGAGGGACAGGAAATCACCTGCTCGTTCTTTTTTTTTCTGTGTGCTTTAAGAGTTTTTTTTATTCTGTAAATCTCTCAGTGCTGTTTTGCCTTCAGAATATTTATCCTTACAAACAGAAATTCTTGTGAACTTTTTTCTTTTTTTTTTTTCCCCCTCTTCAATTTAGCATGCTGCACATTAACCTCATATACAAACCTCCAAACTTGTCAAGGGCTTTCTCCAAACATGAAGAATATATAAGATAATTAAGAATTGTCATTGCAACAAGAACAACCTGCTCTCCAAACCCTATAATTTCATCCTTTTTTATTCTTTTCCTATTCTTTTTTTCGCCTCTCAACAGCAATTAATCTCATTTTTAGTACAACCCCCCCTCCCGCTCCTGAAGTCAGGCAGAGTCCCCTGTTTTGTTCCTATTTGGCTTGGTTCCTGTGCATAGTCATTAAAGGTCCAATTAATGTCACCCTTTAGCTGAAGAGTGCTCATTTTTATTGGGGAGCTGACAGTCGCCGCCGTGAGTGCCGCAGTGTAATATGCATTAATTGCCCCGTAACACTGGTAATTACCAGTTCTTCAAGCCTCTCAGTAAACTGTCATGCCCAGACAAGACTGCTTTGAAATAGATTACTCATTAGGGAGACCTGCCCTGTTTTCCAATGGGGCTCGCTGTGTTGGCACAAAAAAAATGATTCTGGTGCTGAACAAATAGTTGCCAAAAGCAATTTCCTATTACAACTTCCCTGTGACGGGCCTTCTCTCGCAGGTTTTTTTTTTCATCTCCCCCTCTCTCCTCTGTTCACCACTGTGGTCGTCACTTGGGGTGGGGTCAGGAACTGAGACAGGGGTCCATCGTGGATCTGCCACGCCTTCCGTAATCGCCTTGGACATTCACAAGACTGGCTCTCATCGGGCACCAGCTCTGGAGGGTTGTGGCTGAGAGCGGCGGTCACACCGCTCGAGTTACCTGGGGAACTTATTTTGTGTTTTCTTTGTTTTGTTTTTTTTTGTTGTTGGTTAATTTCCAATCAAACAGAGCTTTTGTATATTTCTATGAGACCTCTAGCCCTTGATATCATAGCAGTTTCATGCTTGTGGTAATGCGGGCCTTTGAGCCTTTGAGCCAAAGTGTGTTCACTCCAGCCATTCAGGGCTTTTTAATCTCAGCTGATTCATAAATAGTAAATGGAAATAAATTATTGAAAAGGTACATATCCTGCATGTTTCTTGCATTTTATCTTTTTCCCCTTGAGGTCCACTTATAACATTTGTGTGGTTTTCTGTGGAGAAACCAGCCATTATTCATCATGTGATCGTTATCTCTTGGAGTTAAACTGGCTATTTTTGTTACTATGCTTTTAAGATATTTGTGAATGTGGTGTTACGACTGGCTGCTCTGTATTGTGCCTCATTCAAAACGCAGTCCCGACTGAAGCACTGATCATGATGAGTTGGCTTCATTGTTAATGTGCGTGGCTAAACTGCTGAATATACATGATCAGCCACTTACAGATGCGGTCAATAACTTAGATTTTTCTTACACTGGCTCCTGTCAAGGGGTCGGATACATATTCATCAGAAAGTGAACAGTCAGTTCTTGAAGTTGTGTAAGGATCTTAGGGACTTTAACAAGGACATAATTGTGACTGGATGACTGTGTCAGAGCAGGTCTTTCCAGGTGTCTCCAGGTATTAAGTTGTCAGTACCTATCAAAAGTGGTCCAAGAGAGGACGACTGGCGAACCAAAGACAGGTCGTGGGTGCCCAAAGCTCCCTGGTGCACAGAGAGAGAGTGAAGTCTAGCCCCTCTGGTCCAATCCATGGAGACCCCACCTCACAGCTTGGAGGATTTAAAGGGTCTACAGACATTGTCTTAGATGCCAGATACCACAGCACACCCTCAGAGTCTTGTGGAATGCATGCCTCGACAGGTCAGGGCTGTTTTGGGGACCTGCACAATATTAAGCAGGTTCTTATGTTGTGGTTGATTGTTGTTTGTAAATGTTGATTTTCATGGCATCCCAACAAAAAATTCAAAATTGACTATTTTGGCTACTCAGTTTCTGTATGTGGACTGTATGGACTAGAGGACAAACATTACATTTTGAAACTAAGTGTTTAAACACTACGTTATACGACTACATTGCATTACGTCTCATATCAAAAAGGTGATTACAGTCTGGTTTTCTTTGATAAAATGCCTTCCTTCACCCCTGTGGTAACTTTACAGGAGAAGATATTTCATGTAATTAAAGTTTAATAAGGATCATTTTTCATAGAAATTTCTCATACTGTAAATTTCAGAATGCGATAAACAATGGTTTTGAAAGGATTTTGATTGTATGTGAGAACGAGATGGATGAGATAATTTAAGCATGCAGTATTAGCTGTTTGTTTATTTAGTCTTTTACTAACAAACATTAAGCAGCATTCAGTTTTATACATAAAAGATGCATTTTAATATTGTTATTATAAAGGAAAACATTTCTTTATAAAGCTTTTTTTCCCTGCATTGAAGAAGAGAACCCGTTTTACACACACAGACACACACACACACACACACAGACACACACAGACACACTCACAGTGTCACACAGATTTGTTTTATCTCCCTTATAGCACCTGCTTCAGGCAATCTGCTCCCACTCCCTTTAAATGAATTTTGTCACAGCCTTTCAGATTCTCACTAGGCTATGTGCTAATGAAAGGAGATGGTACAATTTAAAGTGACCAGGTAGCAGAGAGCAGTGCACAGCTGAGCATGTGGGGGACAGTGGGAGATAAAAGAGAAGCCCTACGCTTTGTTACTGATAAACCCATTACAATTCTCATTAACGTGCACCCATCCACACTCTTTTGGTGCGCTGTCTTTTTTTTTTTTTTTTTGTGGATATTTATGTGCGTGTGTGTTTATCTGTTTGCGTTGGGTGAGCACTTATCAAATTGTTTATGACAGGACTAATTGGGATAATTGAAGACATTAAGATTACCTGTCAGCTATGTGTATCCAAACTCCACGTCTGGCTGACAACTTGTGACAAGCGAGGGACCCCGTAGCATCAGTCATGATGGCATTTTCCCAAGACATAATAAGGACAGTGGGGGCCCACTCTAATTTGACGTGGACAGGCTTCTCAGGACAGAGGGGCTGGCTAAATTGAGTGCGGGTGGGGGTCTGTCTGGGCCTGCCTAATGGAGTCCCCTTTGGCATTCTGATGGAGAGATGAGGCAATTTGAGGAGAAAAGTGAAAAGGGCTCCAGCCTTCTTCCCCCCTTAAGTGTTTAGGAACATCAGAGGGGGGAAAAAATGGCCAAAGGCTGTTGCCCCTCCACCCCTGACAGAATACAAAATGATGGGGAGGAAGGCAGCATGTTTTTTGTTTGAGGGGTGATATTTGCAGTAAGTGACCACCCAAACAACACACAAAGAGATGCTCCCTTCTCTGTGACCTCAGTCAGGCTTGTGAAGGTCCTTCTGTGAGCATCAGTGTTGGGCACGATTTATTCTGATAATTTACTTTTCACCTCCTCACTGCAATTTAAATTTTTTATTGTCTCGCAAAATGTGCTGTCGTGTTGCCTCTCTTCACTGACCTTAAACAGGATTACAAGGGACTGCTAGTGGTACACTCGACTCCATCCTGGTTCACTGAGCACCTGTGTGTCATGCTGTTTGAGGGCCAGGCTGCTGGTGGCCTGATCCCAGCCGAGGCCTGCTGTGCGAAGGGTCTGTCCACTTATGTCCCAGATCAGCCCCTCCCTCCAGGAAGGGCAGAGTATTGTGCAGGGATTTGCGGTGTCATCGCATCCACGGATCAGTGCTGTCAACTGAGGAGATGGTCCTGTTTGTTTCCTTTGGAAAACGGGGTTAAACTATCAGCGTGACAGCCCCTGAGCCCAGCGCTCTCACTGCCCCCCACCACCCACCACCACTCCCCACCCTCAGCCCCTCACCCTCTAAACGAGCGAAAATCAATACCAGATTGCCTGAGGAACCAGTGTTTGGCGTCGACCTGACCCCTGCATGTTACCCTTTCATTCTTCCATTACATGTTTCAGAGTATTTAACTTCCAGTTTGATCCCCTGGCTAATTAGTGAGACCAGTCCACTCGGAGGAGCCTCTGTAGTGTCTGAAATCCCCACTGTGCTGCGAGCGCGAGGAGCCCAAGCCCCGGCCACCATGATCCCACCAGGGGCTGTGGTCCCGCTCGCCTTTTGTTTGCTTTGTAAATTTTTTAAGATGACAATGAAATTTGATTTGCACCCAAGATCATCCGAAAAAACACTGGCCTCATCCCGTGAAGGATAACCATAACAGAACAGAGGCCTGACGCTCTGCTGCTTTTGGTGGTGCTGCACGAGACTCGCAAGCAGTCTTCAGTACAACGTTTTAACAAAATATAAAGACAAATACTCATAGATTTTTGTTTGTTTATTTATTTGTTTGTTTGTTTGTTTATTTTAAAAAAATTGCTTTGCATTTTGGTAACATTTTGTAGTGAAGGCATCAATAGAAATTTCTAGCAATTATCAGTTGCTGTGTTGACTTCCAGAAAATAAATAAATTAATTAATTTGAAAATAATAATAATAATAATAATAATAATGATGATGATACAAACATGTGTAATTGTAAGCAAAAATGTCAGCACTACTGATTAAATTACATGTTTTGAGTTGTAAAATGTAAAAACATCCTCTACACATTTTTTAATCCACAGTTGATGTTTATTTGCTATTTAATATACTGGAAAAACTACAAACTTTTGATACATACTGTTTATTTTTGTTACATTTTTATTTAAAGTCTTGTCTGTCTGCTTGTGGGTCTTCCTATTATAAAAATCAAAAGTTTTTTTCCCCAATATGTTAAATTCAAGAAGTACATTTGTGTGTGTGTTAGTGTGTGTGTGTTTGTGTGTGTGTTTGGCAAACATCACATTTCAGTGTTTTTAGTTTAATTCAGCACATAAACAGTAATTGCTTGAAGTAATTTCTTCTCTGTAGTATGTGTGTACTTATTTTCACATTAGAATCAAAACAACATGTAAAAAATTCTTAAAGCAAAAATATATTGTTTCTATAGCCAAGAGCGGTCTCGAGGTGAGCACATTTGGCTTTCCAAGTATAGCTAGTTTATACTTGTGAGTGCACCACCTCTATATGCCACCCTTAAGCCTAGGGGGTCCATGTTGGGTTGGTGATAGAGCCAAATGACTTTGTGGCCCTTGTGTGTCCCTGTGGGGCTAAAATTACCCCCAGGAATGTAAACATGGTGCTGAGTTAGCACAGTCTCCTCTGTAGCCACTAGACTTTCTCCCCCTACATCACTTCTGAGTCGAGGCCTACTTCTTTTGCCTTTTATACACCATGCTAACAGCCCATAGCTGCATTGTGATATGTATAATAATGTGCAATTAATGTTTAATTAGAACAGAACTGTTTTATTTCTCTACACCTTTCTCTCTGGTCTCCTTGTGTTTGCACCAGGGTGGCTGGAGTAACAATTCATTACAGTCGCTGACTGGCTGTAAGCAATATGGACCACAGAAAAAGTTCAGATGCCTTGGTGCTGACACGTTGATTTAGTGGCCGTAACACCACTGTGCACTTCCAAAGGTGACGACTTGGACGAAAGCCAGGTCTGTTTTCACACAGGCCTTCCTTTTTTCTCTGGCTGCTCTTATTTTGAGGGGCCCTTCTTCCTTCAGGTTTTTCTCTTCGGGTGTCAGACATCGACTTTCACACCTATTCATAAGCAACAGTAATTCACCCCTCCTCGGCCCTTTTTCCATAATGAGTTCGGTATCTGGACTAAAGAGGCGGTAATTTAGCTGCCTCGCAAAGATAAAATTGAAAAGTGAGAAAAATAAACTGTGCCTCTCACCATCTCAGGACTGGGGTCCCCAAAGTCCTCTTACCGTTGTGGACGTACGCGTGGGGTCAAGCTGCTAGACGCTATAGCAGAACCCCTGCAGCCGGAGAGACAGAGGCTTGTTTATCTGAATGGAGCATGTCTGCTGCAGCCGTCTGAGGACCAGAGATGCTGGACACTCCAGCACAGAGGCGCCTGGGCCTGCCCAGTCAGACCCGGCTTAGGTTACGCTCCAAACTGTTGTTGATTACCGCCATGGCTGCAGAGGGGCTCGTCATAAATTGGAAACATATTAGCAGGCAGGGTTAAGGGCAGGATTAGGCCACAGCCCGTAGCAAGGCCCGCGCACACAAAATGGAGGCCATTCGCTGGGATTTGTTCCTTTACCCCAAGAGAGAGTTGCTAATTATTGGACGGGGGCTGCTGGGAGTTCAGAATAACAGGTTAAAGGAGCTCGTATCCCCTTGACACTGTCGCAGTAGTCCCAGTGATTCTCATCATCAGGCTAACTTCTCCCTCATCACGCTTCTGAAGCATGCATGCCTATTCATCATCCTCTTATGGGCTCATTTGCAAATTAACACAAGGGGCCATTCTTACCTCCATCAAGTACTTTACACAAAGGGTGTTTACCAGTTTCACAGATTCAGTAATGAGAGTCTCTTTAAATGAATACTTAGCCAAAAAATGTAATAAAAATTACAGGTTTGCTGTTTTCTAGATACTAGATGTCAATAGTCACTTCATCTGGGTCTTCATTAAGGTGGAGCAAACTCATTTAGGACACAATATGTCTACTATGAGCCATTAAAATGAGCATCAACAAGTAGCATTTTAGATAACAAGGTCTGGTGTCCCAAACCACCTCAAGAGTTAGTTCTGATCTGGAATCAGCTTTTGTGCAAATTTGATGTCATATTCCGTCTTAAACCATATCAAGAACTCCATGCCACCTGAAAGAAGAACTAGAAGCAGGTTGAGGGAGGATTTGGTGAGGTATTTTTACATATGAGTGTCTGTTAGGTGCATTAGCTCCAGTGCTAAATAAAAGCAGCAAAAGTTGGCCTCCAAACATGTCTTGGCTGATCAGCTACATCTGGGCTGAGAGGAAAATTGTGCAAACATGATTTTTTTTTTTGCTGAACTATTCCTTTTACTAGATATTGAAGGTCCATGGCTGCAAATGCTTAAAACATCTATGCATTTAAACAGCCATTGTTGCTTTTACAATGGACAGTGTAGTACATCATTTGTGAGAAATGGGGTCCTGTAATGAAATGGCATCAGAATCATAATCTCTTAATGAATTCACTCTAAGGAAGTCTTAATGAAAGCTTTTGTCCATTTCCGTGATGGAGAGTGCCATTTAGGGTGATAGAGACCAGACCGCTCTTAAAGATCTGCTGAACTCCAGGTCACCCGACACTTGATCTAGATCTAGAGGTTGAGCCTGTTCCTTATGTGAGCCCATTTCTCAGAGGAACCTGATCACACTGCTGTTGGAAAGGGAGGGGGTTGGATGGCTGTTGCGCATTGGAACATTGACCAAGCTGCACATGTTCTGCTGAAGATCTTTTATCAGAACATCATGGCGTCAGTGTCGCACAGGCTCCTCAGTGCGGCCCCTCATCTGTGCTCTGACAGGCCCGAGGCCGGGCCATTGGTTGTTTGGTTTTGCCGCATAGCCAAAGCAGGCAGGCGTGTGTCAGAGCGAGTCGGAGCGTGACGCTGCAGATCTGAGACGTACGGGTCACGGCACCAGAAACGAGGGTTACACTGCCTCCCGACGTGGAGAGAACATTTGGTGTCTCGTAGCTGCTTGTAATTTTAACAGAGACCAAATGGAAGGGGATGGCTCCAGGTTCACTTTTATTTTTTGCTTTTTTTTTTTTAAATCTTTCTGCATTTCTTCTCTGATGTGTTACTGAATGGCTGCATTCATGAGCACTTCCAACCTGATTACTGACCCCTTTAGTGTCGGCCAGTGTCTCCCTTCCTTTCCACCCTGTCATTTCAAAGGAAATTAAGTGGCTAAAACTGGAAGTGCCATCTCCTTAGTCATTATCGCGGACAGGCCAGGTGTTTATTGGATCTCACCTCACCAATAGCACGGCGATCATTAATACATGAGTGGAGGATAATGAGTGCCGTGCAGTTTTACGCAATTACAGCTGCACGCTGGATCAGGGTGAGGGTCTTTTACCTTCACACATTAATGAGGTCACCGGTATCTGTAGGGGGCAAGGCCTTCGCTGCTGCTACCAGAGCCAGTGTGGCTGCAGGAGAGCTGAGATGTGAGGACCCAGTATGGCTCCTGGACATTCCTGATAAGCTTGAATGACAGTAAATTTAGACAGTCTGTATAATTATGATAAAAGTGGATATTATGGTGCACTACCCTGTATCTTACATTTTCCCTGATGGTAAACTAGCTAACCAAAACTACCTTTTCTCCTAATACAACTTAAACTGTTGGTTTACTATATTCTGCTTAACTTCTGTAATATAAAGAAAGCTTTTGTGATCAGATGTAGTAGATCAACTAAGATTTAGAATTGAAGTTTTTGGCAGCGACCTTCATAATAATGGAGGAATGTGTTTCAAGATCAGTACTCCCTGTGAATGCTTTGCGAATACCTCTTGATGTTGAAATGACTGCTTCAATTTTGTTTAATTTTATAGCTCTCAGTAAGTCATACTGAAGTCTGCAACACCTTAGTGACCTTAATTGCAAAAAAATATGTGGATGGCTACTGAGATCTAGTGTTCGTTAGCAACGTTAGTCTCAAAGCTGTAGTTCTGAAGGGGTACATTTTGACTTCTGCCTGAAAATTGTGTACATTTGTTTTTTCACCTAAACAGTTTTTAAAGTGCAGTATTTCCTGATGAACCATACATTAAAATGATTGTACAGAGGTGGTGCTTAAATAAACATGAGTTAATACAAGAAAAAAAAAATGAAAGAGGAAAAACATAATTATTTGCATAATAACGGAACTTTTAATTACCCCAGCGTTCAGTAATTCCAGTTATTGGCGCAAGACCGGTTTGTGAGGTTTACCGATAAAACACTGTAATCCCCTTAAATGTTTCTGGTCGTCCACCCCCCCCCTGCACTCAAACACGGAGGAAGTAGAGGCTTCTGCAACACATCCCATTATCCAAACCTCATTGACAGGCAGAAAGAGAACATAAAAATGTCTTTTAAAATTACACCTGGACTTGGATGGGATCTTTATGGCAGTCTGTTCGCGCTTAATTACAGTGCTGTTTTGTTTTTTTGTTTTTTTTTTGGAGATCCTTTAGAGGCCGGCCATTGCTCATCACAGTGTTGTGTTTGTGTTTTACATACCTTAGAGAATTGAATGCTTTTTTTTCTCTTAGCGGAGAGGATGTTAATGGCTGGCTGCTTGGCTGTTTGTGATATTTATGATTAGTGCACAATGCTTGTTTACTGTCTCCAGCGTTCTGTCCAGGCGAGGCCGTACCTCTTTAAATATCCTGTTTGTGTGGAGGCTTTTTGTTATTATCTCTGTGCTGCTGTATCCAGGGCCCCAGGCTGGTCCAGTAAAACATGCAAGACGGAGGTTCTGTGCCGATATCGCCTTGCTTGCAGCCTTGAGTCGCCACCCCCCCCCCCCTCCCCGCCCCCTGTCACCCAGTTCAAGCCCTATAAATAAACACCAATTAATCACCAGCCGAGAGCCAGGCCAGACCAAAGCTGTGACAGAACAAGCCCCTCTCTCTCTCGCTCTCTCTCTCTCGCTCGCTCTCATGTCTCTCTCTCTGTCTGTCTCTCTCTCTCCCTCTCTCTCACTCTCTCCCTCTCACTCTCTCTCCCTCTCTCTGTCTGTCTCTCTCTCTCCCTCTCTCTCACTCTCTCGCTCTCACTCTCTCTCCCTCTCTCTGTCTGTCTCTCTTGCTCTCTGTCTCCCTCTCTCTCGCTCTCATGTCTCTCTCTCTGTCTCTCTCTCTCTCTTTCTTTCGCTCTTGCTCTCTCTCACACTCTCGCTCTCTTTCATTCACGTTTTTTGTCACTAAATACCAGAAGAAAACTTGCCACAGATTTGGTGCAAAGAATGTCAGAACTTTGTCAGATGCATGGAATATTTAACAGAAGTCTGTTCATCCAAATTTTCTTCTCAAATCTTTTTGTTTTCTCTTTTTGGAGGCTGTGACTTCACAAACAAACTAATTTAAAGGCCCATGTCACCTTTTTTGTCATGGACTGGCATAAACATTGCTAAAGTTTGAGTAGGTGCCATATCCTCCCCATACTGTACATAGAAGATAGCCAAGCCTAAAAATTTAATGTATTGTTTTTGTAATGTCACATAAACCAATACATTTATTGCCTTATTCAACCTGCAGCAACTTAGCCCAGCACATTCATGCTAATGTTTAGTGCTGCAACAGATTTTGGGATTACATTTGTAGCCACTCACATAACGACACATTTGCCACGTTTATGAGTCCGTGCACTGCCGGGAAACAAGCAGTTGTTTAATAAAGTGCTTAGAACTCTTAGAACTCCAGCTGCCATCCGAATATGTCTCCTATTCCTCAGGATTGCTAGCTGACTACTCTCAGATGTGTTTAAACGCTTAAAATCTTCATCACTTCTCTGTTCATTTGCAAAAAAATATATATTTTTAAGAAAATAGAACAACAGATGTCATTTTCTTTGCTCTCTTTCACTGTTCACATACTCAAACAGCATAGCAACCTGTGTGGTGTCGGCATATTGGGCAGAATCATCTATTTTTTATTTCCAATTTACTATTTAAAAAAAAAGTGATTTTACACTCTTGTATTTCAAATACATTTCTTGTAGCAAAATAAAGAAAATAAAAGAGTAAAGAAAATAATAATGAAATGTCATGAACTTGTCTAACTATGGAATATTCAATAGAACGCAGCGTATTTAAAAATGAAAATGTTTTATAGTTGCAGCTATGTTGAACTTAAGTGTGTTTTGGCTTGAATTACTTTGTGAATGAGGCCAGAGCAGCCAATTAGAGTGGATACCATTTACTTATGTCAGTATTAAACACACAGTAAGCAACAAAGGTTGGAAAATGGTCATATAAAAAATGAATTGCTTCATAAACCCAAATGAGTGTTAAGTGGACCTCAGGGGTGAATGAGTGTAGCGCAAAAAAATGTAGGATACAAGCCGTTTAATCCTAATCTGGGAATGCATTGCCTGGTATTTCAGTGTTGCTCTGTTTGACTGGAATGAAAATCACCATTAGAAATGCAGTTGTTCCTCACAGATCACGCAGCGACTCTGTGCTCTCGGTTTCGCTTCGGCAGCAGCAGAAGTTATCAATTTAGACCTTTTACGATGAAAAGGTGTTCTGTGGATGTTGCCACGAGCTGCTGGGGAGAGCTTGAGACGACACCGCAGAGGGCTGTAATTAGTTATTTAATTACGCTGCGATTACACGTGTGCATTGAGAGGGGGAGGACGCCGCTCTAATGGCAGCCTACTCTCTCAGCACCTCCATTTGGGTTTTTGTTCTTAAGTGCTGTGCTCTCATTAAGCTGCCGTTTTAACCAGCATGGCACCTGCTTCAAAATCAAATGCAGGCCGCTCGTTACAGCTAATGGCAGCATGCCTGCCAGCAGCGCTCTCCACGGCATCCCACTCACTCCGCCCGCCAAAGCTAGCGCACTCCAAATTAGCTACATTTCACAAACAATTTCACCAACTCGTTACGCAGTTAGATGTTTATTGGAAGATCACCGACTTCCCCCGAGCGTGGCGGGTGCCAGCTTTAGGTGATGGAGCGCCGGCCCGCCTAATAGGCCGCAATTATGATTGGAGCCTCGTGCCGTTTACTGCATTATTTATGGAAACCTTTCATTGAAGTTTTTAATATTATTTATTTTGAAATTGCTTTCGAGCCAGTCTCCTTAACCTGGGACCCCTGATGTTTGCCCTTTACCTCCTCCCCTTCCATTGCCAACAACCTATCCCTTGTAATGTCTTTTTTTTTTTTTCCTCCCTCAAGGTCTCTAGGACAGACTTTATTAATTCAAAGTAGAATTCAAACTCCATTTATTTAGTTGTACCGCACGGCCACGGTGACACTGTTCCCCAGTGTTTATAATTTTGCTTGTTTCAATTTGTGCCTGGCTGCCCCCTGACATGATGTATCGTACACTGGTGCCTTATCTGTTGATGAACAGTTTTAACCTTTTCAGAAGGTTGCTTTCAGCCCCCCCCCCTTCCCCACTCACCCCCTTTCCTCCGACACCCCCTCCCCTTCCATCCCCACCTTCTCTGTCTGAAAAGAGCAGTACACACCGAGCCTCAATAAAAGTCTATGTTAACCTCTGTCCAAAGTTATCTAATGTAAATGTTTAGATTTTGTTTCCATAACATTTCCATAAAAAGAATGGCCATCCATAAAGCGGTGGAACAGAATATTGGACTCTTTTAGAGTTTGGGGGGGTGGGTGAGTTGAAAGGCGGGTGGGGGGGGTGATATGAAGGGGGGGGGGGAAATGCACCCTGCAGAATGTTTTGCTGAATGGCTCAGCTATGTGTGACTTTGTGGTGAACTTGCAGTGCATCTGTGGGCTCTCTCTCCAGGGCTGTTAGTTTTGGCCTGTTTGCCCAGAGATACTGGACTGTAAATCACAGCCTGTAAAACAGGGATTGCAGGGCTGCAGTTGCATGTACTTTTCTTCGTGCTGCAGCCTCTGCACCTCTGCTGGGGTTTTGGGTTATTTATACAGTTCGGTTGCCCCGACACGTCCGACGCGTGTCAAACAGCTCATTATTTATAGATACACCAACATGTAGCACTCAGGGAGTCCTGATATAGATGATGGTGATGATTATGATGATGCCGACAATGATGGCGGTTATACCACTGTGGGGATGATGGTGTTTGCGATGGGTGCCGTGTAGCCGATCACGATGTTGACAGAGACAGCACCATGCCTCTGATGGCGTGATTGATCACAGTTGGAGTTTTTATGAACTGTTCCTGAGGGGCTGAACTTCCTGCCGTGCACCGCGGCCCGTCAGGCGGCTTCCTGTCTGACTCGGTAGGGACCTCTAAGACTCATTTATTGTCTCTGGGCATCGCATGTCACTAAATAATGCTATTTTCAGTATGCGCTCGAAAAAAGGAAGCTCAACTCTGACATTGACTTTATGCCTATGTCTCCGAGTTCAAAGAATAGCTATGATCTTTCCTCAACAGATGAGCCTCTTCGCCATTCTTCGGGGCATAGTAAAGAGCTCCACCGATGATTTATTGGACGTCAAGAAAATTGTGAAATAACACCACGCCGTTCCAGCGAAGCCTGTTATAATTACCTCTGCGCTTTCTCAGTGGTATGTAGATATATGACGTGACTAGAAAAACACAAAAAGCTGTGAAGATGGAAAGAAAGGAGGGGGGGCAAAAAGGTAGATTTGAATATTGTCTGAGCGGAGCTTTTCTCAGCGAGCGGCTGAGTGCTGTTATTTATAGCTCTCCAGAAGTGCAATGTGAGCCAAGGCAAAATGGCTGTACTCTAAGTGTCCATGTGAATGAAACAGCTGGACAGTACTGGAAGCTCACTGACAGATGCACTATTAGAGAGAGACTGCGCCCCTCCATCATGGCCTCCCTGCCCCACTCACTCGGGGGCTTTTCTCCGCAGCACTAATCTCCAGCACCGTTCCTCTCCAGAGTTATTATTGTTGAAGTCCCATTGTAAAGAGATCCTGCTTATGTGTCGTCTGCTGATCTTATCGGACGACGGCTTTTGTTTTATATTCTTAGTCATGTTTCCTAAAGGGGTGGATCAAAAGTGAGCCTTTTAAATGTTGTTTCTCCACCTCATGTCATGTGTAGTTTTTCGTCATTTGACTAAAACTAGCCAAGAAAATTCACTTGACCTCTGCATGTTGCGCTGTTGGGCGCCACTCTAATATGAACCGACAATTTTTTTAAATAGTTATTCTGAACTTTCGTTTGCAGGTTCGGCCCAGGTCTGGTCATCTACTGGTACGGCTTCATCACGGAACTGGACTGCCAGCGGGACAGAGGGATCCTGCTCAAAGACTGCTTCCCCTCGGACATTGTAACTCTGTGCCATGGGTCGGGCCAGTGCTGATGCCGTCCGAGGCTGAAGGAAGGGGAGTGGGGGGGCAATAGAGGGGCGTTTGTCGGTAGAGATATGAATCCGGAAGCAATTTAGGTTTCCCGCTGTGCGAAGCTACTGGCAAACATATGCCCTGAACTTCAGTTGAACTCCCGGTGATCAGGGTCAGGATAGTACCTCTGTGCAAAATCGCACACGAAGGCCTGGACTCTCCCTGGACCAGGCCTGGGCGGGCCTGGTGGAGCCCCCCTGAGGAAGGAGGGGAGGGGAGGGCTCTTATCACAGCCCTCTCCCTCGTCACACTGACCCTTAAACTCTCTCCTGAAGCCAGGAGGGAGGTCATCGTTCTTATCAGCTCTTAGACTCACCCCTTTCTCGCTCCTGATAGGGTGTGGCCCTTTTGGAACCACATTCACTGACCTTTCTTTTACCTCTCCTCTTTTTGATTAGGGATGTTTCCCAGGTTCGCCCAGTGACTTAAGTTGCCTTAGAAGTAAAGCTCTGCTCAATAAATATATAAAAGAATCTGGTTTTTTTTTTTGGTCATTTTTATGCTATAACACTTTACAGTAAATCAAAAATCAAAATGTAAGGAAAGAAAGCGGAGATTCTGGGACAAAATTAGTAGGTAGAGTTCTTATATATGGTTGAAGGGAGAAAAAAAAAAGAAACAGCCAATTCCTAATCCCCCCACACTAAAGGGCACAAAGGTTGACGTTCCTGGAGCCTCCTTCTGCGTGCTGTCTGGATGAAAGACGAGTGCAGGCCCTTGGCGCTGGAGTACCATGGTGAGATATGAGGGGAGATCAAGAGCTTCCCCCTCTCTCCCTCCGCTCTGTGTTAATCGGGCCCAGACCTGCTCTGACCTGCTACTCTCAGGCGAACTGCAGTGGAGCTTTACCCATCTCTGACCCCTCTCTCCCATCCGCCCTCCAGACCGCGCAGCGCTCCTCTGGCCTGCACGGGCCTCGGCGCTCCACTTTTAAATAGCAGTAAAGTGTTGCATGATTTGTTACCCTTAAACCTCTAACCCTAAAGCAGCCCCCACTCCATTTAAGGCCTGGAGGACCGGGGGTCAGAGAAGGGTCACGGGGCGGCCATGATTTCCTCTGTCGGGCCCATTTCTCCAAACAGTACAAAACAACGGCCCCCCAGCGTCCAGTTAATGGAGTCTTATTGCACGGCCACGGAACGCTTAGACATCACTTTACGGCTCCTCTCGGACACAAAAACAAGCTTTTTAACTGGAGGAAAAATGCAATGTGGAATATAGGAGAGAGAAAAGTGGTAAACAGCAGATTCAGTTCCTCTCAGGTTCAAGCCTTCCTGCCATTGTTTTTCAAGATGGCTGTTGCACAAAAGAGGAGCTGGGGTCAACCTCTATAAATTAGTTTCTGCACACAATGCAAACCAAATACTTTTTTTTTTAAACCCTCAATACAAAAAAAGAGATTCTGAGATTTCCATGATGCAACTCACTGTGGTGTTCCATTAAATGATTTTATGTTTGTGTAGCCGGCCTCCAGTTTTATATTCATTGTTCTTGTTATGGTTATGTCTCCTTGTGGAATAAAATCAAATCTACACAGGTTTCCACTTACAGTAGATGTAGATGATCAACCAAGACATGGTTTGTGTCCAGGCTTTGATTCTTTTGTTTAGCACTGCAGCTAAAAGGCTAATGTTGAGTGAAAGCCTGAATAACCAAAATTCTCTCAACCTGCTCAAGCCACATCCAGATCTTCACTAAGGTTCAGGACAGTGCTCTAATTTATGATTGCTTCATGAACAGCCCTGGTGTTGTCTGAAATGGCTTCCTATATTGAAGTTTTCTTCATTTCTATAGCTCACAGCGAGTCCTAATCCACATCCACAAGTCTGCTCCACCTTAATAGAGATCTGGATGTTCTTTTAGCAGGTCGGTGATGGATTTTAAGAGAAATTGTTTGGGTATTTTGGTGTCCATTGTCCTTTAGTGAAGGCGACACTAGTCTCAGGTTCGGTTTAAAACTAAACAAGCAACATGTGGACACTAAAAATGTCTTTAGAGATCAGCTGCATATATGATAAGCATATAAATGTGTACTTTTTTCATTTAAAGCTCTTCGTATATGGGCTGTGTTTGTGTATTGCTGTTCTTTTTTTGCAGTGTTTGGGCTGTGGGAAAGACTTGTCTTCCATCGTGCTATCAGATTGTACCATAACGATCAATAAAATGTGTTTTCACAGCCTGTCTGGGCTTCATCTATTCTTGTACTGTCTGTTACAGGAATTTGCAACAAGTCGGTCTTGACAGTATTTCTTAAATGAAGGCGCCGCTGCTCTGAGAAGTCAATCTGCACTCTCTGAGCCGTCTCATCGGTCCTGCCGCATTCTTACCACAACCATACATCCCCCTAGCAGCAGACGGCTGTACGATTACCCTGACAACACGCCAAAGAATGGCCGTCCGCAGAGAGTTGTTCTTATTAATGTGGGAGGGAGGCTCACATAAAGGGCTGCAGCAGTGCTCAGCGTGGTCTTCGCATTACTGACCGGTCCAGCACAGAGACGCTTCAGGAGAGGACTGGGGACTGACTCTGGGCTCCATTTCTAGGAAGCATGTTCCAGGAGCTTGAAGAAAAAAGGACACCTTGCTTCCTTTTCTTTTTTTTTTTTTTTTTTACTCCCTCCTTGTATTTGTTTACACACTAAAACTGGCTCATGGATCCACAATGAGAACGCAGGTCTGGACACACAGTTCCAAAACCGCATCTGTCAAAAGGGAAGCATAAATCATGCTTTACACTCTGTAGGCAGAATTAAATCACGCTTCTGGCAAAACCGTAAAGAAAATGTTCCTTTATCTACACGCTATATCTGCACAAACCTTTTCCCAACAAAAAAAAAAGTCGTATAAACCTCTACTGTTCAGCACTGCTCGGGAGAATCTTTTCATTCTGCCTTAGTGAAGCTTTTAGAAAAATTTGGAGACGAGGAGGGGGAACTTGCAGACGTCCCTTAGGCGCGAATAGCTTCAGATTGTTATTGCAATCGGACTGGATATGTGTGCAGGCACGAAGCGGCGTTTCAGCTGATGTTTAACTTTGGCCGCACTTGTGAGCAGCCTGCGCACAGCTGTGTGCACTCCACTATTAACATATCTATCTTTCACTGCCACAGCAGGTGTGCAATCATGTGCTGCTATAGATTTAGCCCTGATCCGCTGTGGTTGCTCGCACACAGGCGAAGGAGATGTGGCCTAACATTCCTTCGTAACAATTAGCTATGATTCTGTGACCTCTCTCCATGGCTGCGGAGGATGGAGGTATAATCCCATTACTGGAAGAATGCTCCTCAAAGTTCACACCAGGTAACGTTTGTGTTTCAGGTGCCAATCCTGTTCGACCTCCATGTTCCACACGTGTGTGTGTGTGTGTGTGTGTGTTTTCGCTTACCTCGCGTTACAGGTTGCTGTCTAAGTAGTTCGGTAACGGTCAGTGGGAGTGGCCTGCAGGATTTGGCGATTGAAGATTGATCACTGGGTTATTTTGACAGCAATGTGACACCGCGCCACACTCATGTGCACTCAGTAATTTGCTGTCATTGGAATGTCCGCATATTTGATGTTGCAACCTGACCAGTCTTCGGGATCTTTACGATCCCTCGCTGTAACTCTAGACGGCTTCTGTAGGAGAGATTCCCAGTTTGTGGAACCCCAGATATTCTTTCATAGATTCTGTGTTGGAGTGTTGAAAGGTGCCAACTCCAGTGCTTGCTAAGTGAGGTATCGAGTTGTTGTGACTCGCTCAGGCCGGTCGAAAGCAAAAGCCAAGGTGCTTTCGTAACTCCAGATAAACCTTTTTGCGTATTTTACTTTTAGTTTAATGTTCTGTGTGCTCAGGTACGGAGCTCATTAATAAAACAAATCAAGAAATAAGCCAGAGTTAGCCCTAAAGGCTCGTTTTATGTGTTGACCTTTCGTCCTCGGCCAGGTGTGAAGACACTAGCTTATGTTTAAAGGGCCTATATAATAGAAAACCATATTTTTTTTATTTAAAAAAAAGTTATATGTAATATGATCAATGTAAACACTGCTTCAAAACACAATGTTTCCATACAGCCAACGTATGGAATCTAAGCTACTAAAACAACCTTTTTTTCAATTGGCTGTTCTTGCGATGTCACAAACACAAACATGTTTATACATTTAAAGGGGCAAAGAGTTGTTGGGTAATGGTTGTGTAAAAAGAGAATTGTGAGAAAAGGAATAGTAATTGTGATAAACTTGCAAACATTGAAAATAGACATTGAAAAGTAAAAGTGGAAAAATATCAGATATTTATGAGTGAAATTATGCGTAATGTATGTATATAAACACTGTTTTAAAACACAGCATTCTCTTCCCGTTCCAATACAGCCAATATTTCAAAACTAAGCTACAGAAACAACTTTGCTTCAAAACACCAAGACAATTCAAAACAGCAAGAGGAAACTGAAAGTAGGAGAATGAGGTATATGGGCCCTTTAAAATACAGAAATTTAAAACGCACCAAATATAACAGTAACAAAGAAATCCACATCCAGCAACAGACAAACATAAATAAGGTCAGATGGTGGTAAGATGGTAACAATGCACACATGACATGGTCCACAACCAAAGCTTTAATGAAGGTGAAGCACACAATTGAAGGAGATTTTCTTGCAAAATCCAGGCACTAAGACGTAAACACAGACAGTCCGGGTGGTGTGAGGTGAATTTGCTCTATCCTAGAGAAACTTACCACATCATGTTGACGGATGAAAGGGAGGGCTGGACATATTGAGCTTTTAATGCCTCTAGAACCTTCCACATATAAACTTGCTACATAAAAACTAATGCTGAGCCATTGTTTTACAGTAAAAGACTTTAATAACAGCAAGATACACACAGGATATTCTTAACAGTACATATAAAAGCTCAGTATTCTTGTAGCTGGTTTTAGCTATTTTAGATTAGCTATTTTATTTTTCATAGTAAATAAAACAGCTATATTTGTGTGTATATGTGTAAGTCTATGACCCTTTATTCGAGTCAGCATCACTGTAAAGAAATTGCTTTCTTCTACAGTGAGTCATTGTTTACGCAGAAATTATGCCGAAATTTTGAAACATAGTTGTAATTCTGCTATAAATATCATTCTTAACAAACAAACAGAGAGCTTTAGGTGTCTTTTCTGTGTGATACAATCAGAATAAGAAAACTTTATTTATCCCAGTGGAAATTGTCTTGGTTATGATTCCACAGAGACAAGAACAATATAAAATATCTAAGTCAAATGCAAAACTCAGAAAAACACTCTACACGTTACTCTATGATATATGTATACAGTAACCCCCCCTCCAGCCCCCCCCCGTCGCGGTTACGTTCCAAGAGCACCCGCGTGTAGTGAAAAACTGCGATATTGTGATGTGGTAAAGAAAAAAAAGCCTAAAAATGCCTGTATTTATAGTGTAAATATTCCCCCAAATATGCTCCCAAAACACGAGCCCCGCGACAGCTCGGGGGGTTCTGCGGGCAATTATTAGTTCGGTTCTCAGAATAAATCCGCGAGAGACTGAAGCCGCAACTCCTGAACCGCGTATGAGTGGGGGTTTACTGTATATAAAACAGGATGATTTGGAGTGTTTTTGGTTTTCAGTTCTTTATTGAATATAAAGAATATAGATAAACAAATGAATGCTAAGTTATAAGAGTGATGGGAGACATGTGTCTTCATGCCCAGTTTAAGACCCACCTCAATCTTCCACACAGCTTCTGTTTCGCCTCGTCTGATTCGATTTGTCCTTTTTACGGTTAAAGTTTGAGACGCTCTAAACAAAGGCTCTTTTGATTCTCCAGTGAGGAGCACTTTTGCAGCCTGGAGGGGGTGTGCGGGTGTGTGGGGTGTGGGAAGAGTCCTTCTCTGCACGCTCTTAAAGGTCAGAGACTGGCGTGGCGTTTGGGCCCTGACAGTGGCTCACCTGGGTCTATGTGGTTCTCTGGTTGGCTTCGAGGACCCGCCCAGCCAGGTTTTCCCCCAGATCGAGGAGGGGACGGCGGTGTGGAGGAGTCTGAGAGAGGCACGGCTCTCTGGAAGATGTGCGACCCGAGCTATGGGCTTGGAAAATGTGATGGTATAGTTGGAGAGAGAACTGAGGGAACATTCGATACAGGAAAAACAAACTGCGGCGCGCTCTGCCCACAAGTTCACAATTGTGAGTGAGATCTCCTGATGAGAGCTGTCACTGCCTTGTTATTATGAAACAAATGTTCTTGCTTGATAGTGATGCTCCGTGTGTGTGTGTGTGTGTGTGTGTGTGTGTGCATGTGTGCGCTTGCATATTTAACCCCAGCTTTCCAAACACAATCAGAGCTACCAACCCTGCTGATAGTGGAGAGCCCAACCCTGCAGGCTGCTTCAGACGGTCATTCATAAGTATCCTCCACTATTGCCAAAACAAGCCTGATGATCATTTATCACCATGCAATAAATCGTGGTGAGAGCTCCTGACGCAGAGATGAGACGACGCGCCGTTTGTGGACGGCCTCTGCCTGATTTGGGAAATGTTTGAAAAGGCAGATGTGATTGGTTATTTTATTAAAATGTTGCCAGTGGCAACATAATATTTTTGAGAGGGTCTAAAATTGTGGCCAGGGGAGGAGACCATGCCTGTACAAGCGGGTGGGAGGTGGGGTGGGGGGGGG
>JBBPCY010000001.1:29630837-29646370 GCA_037974405.1 Brachyalestes nurse | reverse complement strand
AACAACAGCAATAATAATAATAATAATAATAATAATAATAATAATAATAATAATAATAATAATAATAACAATAATAACGATAATAATAATAACAATGTAGTTAATAAATGCTTGTTTTAATCCCCATTAGAACCTGAACTAATTTGATGAGGTTCTTTTACAGCGTGCAGCCCGGAGCCCAGTGCTCACACACACTCACCCATGCGCTATATTTACAGGAGAGATCTGAGAGGTATTTGAAGCTGTGGTTGCAGACTGAAACTCTTATAGCCAGCAGGGGGCGCCACGCGGCGCTTTACTCTCCACTGCCTTTGTTCAACAGGAGAAAACAGCTCGAGATCTTCACCCCATTGTTCCCAGTAATGCTGATCACACTAAACCCCTCACACTCCCACAGCCAGTCGATCATATCACAATATCTCTCGAATAATACAGAGTTCCAGCCACATTCCCACCAAAGCTGATACAGAAACACAGACTGGTTTAACCCCCTTATCATAATAATAATAATCATACTAATAATAATAGCTGCGGCTATATTGTTCTTTAAAAGCGTACACGCGAGCACACAGGAATCTAACAAAATCAAAAAATGAAATATTTATTACAGCATTTTGTGACTGAACACCTTTTAAACATTACGTCACAGTCCTCATACAAGTATTTAATGTATTTTTGACAAAGCTTAAGGGAGACAGCATTTTTTTAATCATCTAGTGAGGAACACGTGCTGAAAAAGGAAGGAATTCATGGACATACAATATCAATGCCACAGCAGATCTGAAACTAGCAAAAACATTCTTTTTCAATTGAGGTAAACACATAGAATATCTAACATGAAACAATTAATAGACTGAACTCTGTACGAAGTTTGTTACAATATTCTCATAGCTTTTTCTCCAAGCTTTGAGTTCATAATTTAAGTTCTTTTTTTCCCTCCCTCTCTCTCTCTCTCTCTCTTTCCATCTCTTTTACTCTCTCTATCTTTACTCCTCTTCCTCCTCCTCTTCTTCTTCTTTTTTTAAGTTTTAGGTTTTTTGGTGCATCCAACCATAATCAATAGCTTCTTAATTGCCAAAGAATCCACCATGTTGTCTGTATCTGTCCATATGGTGCATGTGTTGATCCAGAGGCTTGGAAACTACTGTAGGATGTTGCTTTTTTGTTGTTTTTTTGTGTTTTTTTTATTTATTTTTTTTTTTTTCGTGGATATGCTTCCTTCGAAAAGGCTCTTCCTCTGAGAGTCCATGATACAAAAAAAAAGAAAAATAATAATTATTATAATAATAAAATAAAAATGTATAAAACCAACACAATCCAGTGCTTGGGCAATTCAAACTAAGAACTTTTTTTTTACCTACAGGGAAACATTCATTCATGAGCCAAAAAAAGAGGGATGTGAAATAAAGGTGGAGACTGAATGGTTCAGAGAGGGCAGGCTTCACTCAGCAGCCTCTCTGGCGGAGTGCTACCTCTGGTCCGTAACGGGACGGGTCCGCAGCCCCATCCTAGAGTCTAGAGTTGGTGTCAGGGCCGAGATTTCTGAGATGTTTGTTTAGTTAAGTTTAGTTTAGTTTTTTTATTGCTGTGACGAGACCGTTTCTCCCTCAGGGAACAGCACACACAGTGTGAGAAGTATGGTGGTGGTAGTGCCAGGTAGGAGGGAGGGAGGGAGGGAGAGAGGGAGGGAGGTGAGAGGGGGTTAACCTTTTATTCTAGGACTAGCTCAGAAAAAAACAGAAATGGAGTGATCAACAAAAATGCACAAGTTTTAACTTAGTGTCTATACTTTTATACTACAGTAGTTATAACTCTTGGAGTCTCTTTTGTCTTTTTTTTTTCATCATCCATAACGATTTCTTTAAAATGGTTCAAATGAGAGCATGTGTTGAGTGAGTCTGTGTTTGTGTGTGTGTGTGTGTGTGTGTGTGTGTGTGTGTGGTTATTCGTGTATTTCGGTTGAAACATCTTCCGTCGATCTTTAACAAAAGCCCAAGACTTTACAAAGTGTTCTTGTCAGCTTGGTCCTCTGTCGATGAAAGTAACAAAATTGACAAGATAAAAAAATTATCACAGCTCATCTGGAATTCCATTTTTTCGAAGTGTCTAATTCTGGTCAAAATTGTTCGTTTTTTTTTCCTCTTTTCTTAAAAATAGTCTCAAAATCGCTTTAGTGGCGGAGGAGGGGAGGGTTGGACTTGTTTTCTTGCTCTTGTCGTCGGCTTCCCTTATGCTATTGGGCATGGATGTCCAAGCCTTGTCCACCAGTGCTGTGGTCAATGGGGGTCAGAATAGGGGGGCTCTGTGCAGACATGGTCATTCCTGGGTGAGGGGGGGGTCCTCCGTGCATCAGCATGGCTGGATGAGGCGGTGGGGGCCGTGAAGGTAGGAGTGCAGTGGGGGTCCGTGCCGTAGCTGGGACAGGTGTGGCATCTGAGGAGGAGGTGGATGAGGGTAGGGTAGCGGTGCCATGCTCATGCCCATAGGACCACTCTGAGGTACGAAGTCCCCTGGCATGCCCTGCAGACCTGCAACACCACAACCAAACAGACAAATGGTCAATTTTACAAAATGGTCAATTTTTTGTAACAAAAAATAACGTAACATATACATATATATAACACATAATATTTGATCTAAAGTTGGTTTGGGCCATTTCTATTAGTTGAACCCTCATTGAACACAGTGTAAAGAGCAGCTTGTGCTTTTAAATAGTGTCAATCAATCAATAAAGTTGAAAAATCGCTACACTACCTGTCAAAGGTTTATGCACACTGAGACTTTCTAAATTTTCTGCTTTACTAAAAATGAACTCAGTATTCTTTGCTAACAAATACATTTACTGTTTGTTCACCATTTGAGTACATCTACTAGCCAGAAAAATGTTATTCATAATTACTAACCTACAAAAAGCCACCTAATATAATTATGATTATAATGCGGATCACCAAACAAGTGTTAGATACTTAAGGTGTTATTAAGTGATGAAACAGTTAACGAGTGCATTTAAAGTTAAAGGACCGTCTAGAATTTGACTCTGCATCACCAACAACCAGTTAATAGGATGTCAGACATGCACTGTTACAGATTATGAAGGAAACTTGTTTTATTTGACTTATATTCAATTTCCAGTGCTTAACAAGAATTAAAAATCTGCAGTTTATTAAATAAATGGATAAGTGGTAAAAACCTGTGGGATGCAGAAACCTTTAACTGGTAGTATATAAGATGTTCATGTGTCAGTGATAATAAATATCATACCCAAAATTATGTTTCTGCTGCTCAACTACAGGAAAACCCACATTGACCATTCAAATACACACTGGATGAAATGAGGAACACAGAGCGAGCCCAGTTCAGCGAGTGCGCTTGTATAGCACATTCATGAAAAATTACACTGCAGCATTTCAGCGGCCAGTGAGATACAGTCGGCCTGATTTGTTCCTGGTCGGTTCTCATGCTGTAAAGTGATCTGCACATCCATCCCCTGACACTGCAAGCTGGCAGGATGTGAAGAAACAGGCTAAAGTAGTACTTCAGCACGGAGGGACGTCAATTCCCTGGCTGAATTCGGTGACAAAGGGGCGCGGCGCTTCTCTCATGGGGCCCTGGCTGCTGTGAACATATTTGAACTTAATTCCTTTAAGAAGTTATTAAATGATTTAGGGCTCGGCTAACTATCACAACACACCGAGCTAAGAATAGTGCACGGTATACGCATTTCTCAACAGGGGAACTTTTAGAGAGAGCAGAATGAGCGGCTGTCAGACACGGGGGATGTGGTCTGGGCAGTGGAAACCACAGCCAGAGTGAAGAGAACAAGTGGAAACAAGAGAGAAAAAGGAAAACACAGTCACCCAAACAGACAGAGAGACGTGAAATCCTTAATATGAGGATTTACAGTGTGCATGTGTACTGCTATAATATATCTATACTGCTATCTATATCTGTGTTGTAGGATTTCACTTAACTGTGTTACTTATCTGTAATATTTATACCCAGCATTTGTAAAGTGTAAAATGTGTATGTAGCATAGTGTATTTTCATATTGAGGTTTTTCTACATATGTTTATTGGATTTATTCAGACTTTATTTTATATTTTATTTGTTCTTGTCTGTGTCTATGTGTGTGTTTGTGTGTGTGCAGTCATTACATAAGCAATCTATCTATCCATAATATTTACATTTCTTATGTACAGTAATTTGTATTTATAGTATAGTGTATTTAGTACTGAGTACTTTCAGAATATGTTCATTATAACTTTATATTTATTTTATATTGACCTTGTTTTTGTGTGTCTGTGTGTCGTTGCATGAGCAATTTTCTCTCGTATAAATATATATATATATGATTCTGATATAAAGCTCTACAGACTAGATTTGTAACCATGTGTGTGTGTGTGTGTGTGTGTGTGTGTGTGTGGACCAAGCCTAGACCGCAGGAATAGACTTGAAGAGTTGCTTGGCCAGTCCAGGGGACAGCAGAGGCCCGGACCTTTCTGCTTTGTAATGTGAACCCCTGGGGGATTAGCAACGGCCAGTTAAGGCGGGGGAAGAGGGGGTCGCCCCAAGGTCACCAGGCATGCTCACTCTCTGCATTCCTCTACCTTGGTACACTTCAATTAAGAAATTACACAGGAGGGCCCGACAGGGGGAAAAAAGAGCAGCAAAGGGTGAGATTAATGGCCGATCTCGTCGGCTGAAAGCCGTGCCATTTTCTAATACTCGCTTTCCACCTAACTTCATTTCATTCAAATGCACATGTTTGTTAAAGCGGCCTTTTAAAAGCACACTATCGGGGTCATAAAAAAGTAAATCAATCTAGCCCGAGAGGGCAGGAGGAGTGCACTCACCTCCATATAACCTAAAGCAGCTCCTGTTAAAAGGCCCAGCAGATGTTTTTGACACTGTAAGCTGGTAATCTCAAGTCTTGTAAGCTGCAGTCATTCTGTTAAGTAGATCTGCAGGCCCCCCTTTATTAACAGGAGTGGTAAAACCATCTGAAGACAATAATGCCGCCTCGACCGGCCTACTCGCTCTCTCTCTCTCTCTGCCTGCTTGCTCCAGCAGAGCAGGCTGCTCAATGGCTGATGATAATTAACTACCAAATATACCATATTGTGTGGCTGCGTAATCAAATCAAGAGAGGGTAATATTCCTCTGTATTAAGCTATTAATGTAATTGGTCATGAAGCATAAAATATGTTATGTAATTAAATAGTCTAGAAATTATATAGCCTATATTAAGAATTATCCAAGCTGAGCAAATGTTGTCTCTATGTGGCTGTTTTAGGGAACATTGCTCTCCGCGTTTTTGACTCCATTAGTTGGCGTTGCGTTGATGGGTGGGGGGTGGTGGGTGGTGGGGATGAGCTTTGTCAGGAGAAATGCTGTGGTGACCCTTTTGAAAATCCACTGCCTATTTACATATAAAGGGTTCTTTTAATCAAGGTAAGTGTTATTATATTGTGCCTCATTGAGCAGAGGAGTTTAGGTGTTAAATAAAATTTCCTCTGCCCCGGTGCCTTTGGGATGCGATATGTCTTGATTTCTCAAATGTCAGCGCCACGGTGCTGGCGGGAGGTGTAATGGGCGTCTTAATCAGGCGACGGCCATTTAGCCCTCGGAGAAGGAAGAAAGAGAGCGAGAGAGGGAGTAAAGCGAGAGGAATCCAGTCTTTTATATGCAGCCATTCTTTAACGTCTCCGTCCCTTTGAATTTATCTCAGCGTCTCCCCTGTCTCTGCGTCTCGTGTTGGGACTATGTGGGCCCCCCCCACCTCTCTCCCCTGTAAAAAATAATCAAAACACACGGGTTCCCCCAGTGAAGGATCGGCCGTGTCACCCCCGGCCCGTATATCTCGCCCAGGGACCGTAATGTACTGCGGCGTTCCCGTCTTTGCATATAAGATAATTTGGGCATCAATCCTTCCCCAGACAGATTTATGTCACTCCGAGGACAGTTTCACTTCTCCTTCTTTATCGCTTCACTGGAGCCTGCTTAATTTCTCCCCGTCAGCCCCTGCCCCTGGAGATGTTATTTTTTCCCTAAATGTCCAACATTTGCATTGGCTGCCAGAGATGGGGAGAGTGACGCCGATGTTGTGATAAATAAATTCGCAGCCAGGACTTTTCTCTCTCTTTTTTTTTTCTGGTGTCTGGCGCCACAAGTCGGCACCTCTAGGGACACCAGGGTGGGCATCACAGTGTGATCCTTCAGAATTCTTCCCTTTCTCCTATTACACCTATGAAGTGGGCTCGCTTGATGCACTATGAGGGTTGTATATGGAGGGAATGTGAAAAAGTGGAAAAACACCGAAAGGAAAAGCTGAAAGAAAGCTCAAATGTACTTACTTCCCCCTTTTCATTGAGTTTTGTTTTACAAGGTGGGGGTTACATGTAGTGCCATTGCCCATCCATGCCCATATTCATCCCCATTCCACTCATAGGCCCTGGAAGAGGAGAGAAACACCACAAAGAGATATGAGTCACAGATAGTGAGAATAGAGCCCCACACTCAAGGAAAGCCAGAGCAGGAAAAAACAAAGCAAGAGAGGCGAGAGAAGGAAAGCGTGCTGGTTCATTCGACCCAGGAGATGCACCTGTTGGCTGAAATTTGTCCTCTGCTTAGGCAGACGGGAGGCAATGGCATGCTAAGAGGGTCAAGGAACTAACCCGGAACTTGCGATGGCAATCAGTACAGTGGTTAGTATTTAGTGGGCATCAGGTGGTCACGTATTGGCTTACCAGCTGGCCGGATTCCCATGTGCTGCTGGCCGTCCAGCACAAAACTGCCCATGGGCTGGCCCTCTGGACTGTACGCTGCTCCCTGGCTCACTGAAGGATCAAGAAGAAAACCTGATTGTAGTCAAAACGTGGACATGAGGGGGGAAGAAGAGAAGACATACCAGACAATCAGCAAATAGCCCAGTTCCAGCCCAAACATACTGCAAGACATTCATGAGTCAAAGACCTGGCATGCAAACACAGAGAACCACACCAGTACATACTCACTCTCACACACATTCACTAGAGGAAAAACTAGCCAGCGTGTTGTTTTTTATCCTCATTTTCAGTTAAATTACTGCTGTTGTTGACCAAATGGTGTCGTATTGAGCTAAAAGGATTGGTCATTCATCGGGGGATTGGCTGTGTACAGGAGGTTCCCTCTGAAGTGAACAACAAACAGTGTATGTCAGGACTAAAGTGTATTATCCCCAGTAATCTATAAGCCCAGAAGATTAAGGGAAGCTGTTAGTCATGCTGTCTTGGGGAAGTTTGCTGATTGTGACAGTTTCTAAGCGTGCTTTCAAATATTCACAGCATATCCCGGCCACTCTTTCAGCACAGTCATCCCAGTTTGTGGACTTCTACCACCTACCTTTTGGACTAATTAATTGCTGATCATTTTTACCGAGGCCTCGGTGGCTGTCGCATAAATTCTTGCAGGACTTTGGTGCATTACAGAGTGGCGTTTTTATGATTTCATCTCACCGCGCTTTTCGTCACGTGGGCCTCCGCGAGACATGGCAAATCAATGGATAATCAATTTACAACGTGTAGCCTTTTTTCACTCATTTACAAGAATAGTAAATCTGCTCAAACTCGAAATCCCAGAGGCAGAAATCGGAATTAAATCAATAGACACAAAAAAACCCTCTGGACTTTTGCTTCATATTTTTCTAAAATGAATGAATTACAGAGGATTTAAGGAGCGTGTCAAAAAGAGATAGTTAAAATGCTCCTAGCATTCCTGTAAAGTCCTCCTGTGGCCAATTAGCATTTCAGAGAGAATGTGTGCTAATGTACCTCTAACAAGCTAGATTGGGAAACATCTAATTAGAGCCAATCAGCTAACATGCTTGGTCATATTGGAACATGTCCCATAGAGAACACAGGGAGGCAGAGGATGGGAATAGGGAGGAGGATCTTGCCCCCGTAATGGCAGACTGTGTGTGAATGTTTATCTGTGGAGGACCTGACCGGAATAGAGAGCAGAGGGACAGAAAGAGGCGATGGCTTTACCTGCTCGATTTGACTGGTCAATCATGGGCTGTACTATTCTTCTTCTGGCATTAATGAACCTGGGAAAGGCGAGAGGAGAAAGAACGAAAAGGCACTTTAAATCACCTTGCCGTTAAGGGAGACAAATATTCATTACAGACCACAATAAAGACAAAGCCATTTGCATGACTTTATGGCCGCATTAGCGGCTAGCTCCTTGAAAAGCAATCAAAACGGGAGAAACAACAACAAAAGGGCGATTGTGCTCGGGCCTGGCAGCCCGACAAGGTATCCTTTTTAATGTTCCTTATGATGTATTCCTTTAGCTTAATAAAGCTTCTGATTACTTTCGGTAGCTATGGCTACTCTGCAGACATTCCACAAGCATTACATGCAGGCCGCCATGCAACTGACACTCTGGGACTTCTAGGACTGCATCTTCACATAAACCCACCCCACCTCCCACCCGGCCTCCTCTAAACCCACCCCCCCCACCCCATCCCTCCTTCCCTTATTCCCTCCCTCTCTCATGCACATAAACATTATTCTTGGTGGGTTATCACTCATTAGAAATTCAGAATAAGTTAAAAGTTTGTGAGGGGCAGAACACAAATGGTTCTTTTCAGCCTTTTGACTCCCCCATCTCTTTGCACGACCTCCCCCTCCCCCCCGGCCGCATTGTAGGGGGCTCTGCTCCCCTTCCAGCTGTCTTTAAACGAGGACCAGGCATTGCCACTCGGTGCTTTCACAAGGTATTGTTATGTCAGCAAGCCCATCAATTAGGCTGTCTGAAGTTTTATCACCACCGCAGCGGCAAATAAGTGCAGTTCCACAAAGCCTCCCCAGCCCCTGCTCTCTCCTGCCGCTTTGGACTGTAAAAGCTCACGGGGTCATCAGGAGGTTAGTGCCAGCCAGGGGAACCCTTTCTTCCAAGCCAGAATGGGACGCCCAGGGCCGTGTCAAAGGCAGGGCTGGCCACTCGGTGCTCAAAGAGAAGGGAGCTCCTTTAACATACTCCAACCGCACAGAGGAGTTAACGCTACAGGTACCAACATGTGTTTGATATTAGAGGGAGGTTTCAAATCATGGCGGGCCTATCTCGAGCGAAAACAGGGCGGTGGGGGGGACGACAGCCTAACACACCAAGGGCAGTGCTACAGGACTGGTCATTAGATGCAAGGAGAACTGGAATCAATTTGGGTTCCTAATCCCTCATGAACCCCTGATACCTGCCCTTACCTTCTCCTATTAACTTAAACGCCCATAATCTGGGCTTTCAAAGTGACATGCTTAAATTTACAAAACACACAGTTGGGAAAAAGAGAGAAGTCTGGCTCATTTGCCCGAGTGCATTGAAAGTTCTTTTGGTTTTCCCTCTCCGTTCCAGAGCTCGGGATGAGAGGGCTCGGACATGAAAGAGAGAAATGGCGGGTATTAACAGAGGGCATGGTACTGAGGGAGGGCAATTAGAAACCCACATCGGCGCAGGGATCTTTAATTTTAGTATATCACAGAGCTGCTCAAAATGGTTTCGCCTAGATACGAGCGGGCTAATATTAGAAACCGGGATCTGTTTTAAACCGCAGCAGTCATTATGATCCATTTGTGATGGCTGAAATCAAACGCATGAGTCAGGTTTTCTTCGAGGTGAGTCTTTGTTGTCAGAAATGCCACTGGGCCTGTGGCAAGGTGGAGATACCGCCTGCGGCCTCAAAACCAGCTGAGCGAGTAAACACGGAAAAAAAATCCCCCCTATCTGGATTTTCTGGGCGGACGGCGAGAACGAGGCTTGCCAAACTCCGCGCCGTCTTAAAGAGAGCGCTCAAAGGCTCAAATCAAAACCATGTGCTCAACCTCCCGCCCCTAGATCCGGACCATAAACACGTAATGTTAGGAATGTTCCTTCGCAGGTGAAGAATATGCCCACTTTCTATCGGAGTGCATCAATGCACAGTACTACACAGCACCCAAACAGCAAATCACACACACTTCAGCTAATGGGGGGGGTCTTATTTTTGTGTTTTTGAGTGGGATCTAAAAAAAATAAACCAAAGCACAAGCGTGCACAAGCATGCCACACACAAATACACACCAAAGTTATTCATGTATTTCTTTAACAGCTGCCGCCGGGATTGACCCCTTCATGTCAACGCTGTCCCCATCGGCCACATCTTTGCACATTACGGCACACACACACACAGACACACACACATATAGACCATGACGTCTGTTTTCTCTCTCCAAACTGTTGCCACAGTAACGCAGCAGGGGCTGACCAGGGCCCACTCCTGCCCCCAAAGCACCTTTTATCAGTTTGAGTAAAGCCAATTGAGATTATCAGAGCCGGCCCTGATAACACTGTTTTCCCTCCTCCCATGAGCTGCTAATGGGGTGTGCTTAGAACAACACCCGCACCAAAGCCTCCAGAGAGCGTCCGCTCGAGCTGGCACACCGGAGCTGGGGCCTGCTTCCACACACACACACATACACTCACACTCACACCAGAGACCCAACCGCAACCACCACCTCCCTGTGTGAGTCCCAACTGTGTAACCAACTCTGGACCACGAGCGAAGGCCGGGGTCCTTCCAAAAGTCTTACCATCATATTTTATTATTTACATCTGGTAGAGTGCTTATTATAGCCTGAGCCTGCATAGCATTATATACTCTCTCTCTCTCTCTCTCTCTCTCTCTCTCTCTCACACACACACACACACACAACTACTACTCCCCTGCTGAACATTCCCCTGCGAGCACACTGACTGGTATTATCACCCCCCTCCACTCCTCCCATTCCCTCCGCCCAGCATGGGAACTCCATGCTGTCTTCAAACAAATAATTAAAGGCTAGGTGAAGGGGTCACTGAAAGGTCATTTCTCTGGATACTCTACAGAATGTGTACATTACTGTGGGAGAAAAAAAAAGGCCTGTGTTTAATGTGTAGGCCTGGCAGCTTTTACAAATCAATTGAAGGCTGAATTGAAAAGGAAAGAAAGAGAGAAGTAAAAATGTTACATGCCGAGAGCTTATGTGTTTTTAAAGTGTGTGTGTAGAGAGAGGCTGGAAAGGAGAGAAAACAATCTTTGTTGTAGTAAAATGAATATGCATTTTTAAAAGGGGGGGGCTTTTCAGTTTCTTCTGCACAACAGACGACAAAACTCACGCGTCACGCCCTGTCGGCAGATCACTTTCACAGCCACGTCGGAGGGAGAGATTTAGAGCAACACAACACACAGGCCACAACCGCTGCAAATATGAATAATGGAGACAGAACTGCAGGAGTCCACTTGACCTCACTCTACCGTGGAGCTGCATCAACACTCGATCCCCACGACAGAAATCTCAGCTCAAACAGCCCTCGGGGCGAAGGGAAGCCTGGCTGAATCCTGCGGGTTAAAGAGACAGTGGAAGGGAACCCGATAGGAACCTTGCTATAGTTCCTCCTCCTTCTCTCTAAGGACTAAAATCAACTCCTCCTTGTTCCATGGAGTAGAACAATAACTCCATACAGTGCTGGACAATATATTGTCAATACCGGTATATTGGTGTCACATAGTGATCTTGGTTTTAGTAATAAAATAAACGTTAACTACAGTGTCTCACTTTATTTATTTATCTATAGTATCTACATTCATCGACTTTATTTTTATTTTACTTTGTATTTTCTTTTAGTAGTACCAGTACTCAAGAAGCACTTGACCACTTTAAAAACAACTTTATGATGAAGCAGCCTTGTACTGCAATCAAAAAGCAGTCCAGACTGAAACTATGACCTCTATGACCTCTGTATGAAAGGGTGAACATGTGAAAAAGTGTTTGTGACATCACAAAAACAACAAATTAAAAATGGGCGGTTTTTTGCATCTTTTGAAACTTTAACAATGTTCTGTTCTGTTCCAAAAAGTCCAGACTGAAACTATGACCTCTATGACCTCAGCATGAAAAGGTGAAGCTAAACTATTGGCTCAATATGTGTAAAGGTGTTTGTGACATCAGAAAAACGATTTTTGCAACTGTTGAAACTTTTAACAGTGTTTACGTACTACGTCTAACTGTTTCGTTGCAAAAAGTAAAGAATGTCTGGTGTTCTGTGACGTGGAGCCCCTACTGGGACATACTGGGAGAGTATCATGAGACTGAATTTTATCAGCACCACCCAGCAGTGCTGAGTGTGTGCACGACTCTCTCCACTCGGTCAGCCAGAAAGAGCAGAGCGATCTGTAATGCGGCCACACCTGGTAACTGGCTCCTGTTGTCAGTATTGCTTCGCTGAGAAAGCCCCTTGCCAAACCACCCTGCCCTGGAGCCCAGCCAAGAGAAGCCGGCCGACCAATCACAGGAGAGCAGACCTGGGAGCTCAGCCAATCAGGGCCAGGGTCACTTGTTTGACGAGTTTGCAGTGACAGAGTGAGAGGACCCAGCACGATCGCATTGCTCTGAGGGAACTGGCTGCGTGCTGCCGCTGGCTTTACTTCCACTTAGAGAAGAGCTGAGATTGGAGATCCGAAGCACTGAAGACTGAGTCCTTCAGCAAATAAATGCACGGGCAAAGCAGGCAGGAGCATGCATGAATGTGCAAAAAAACAAGTGCATGGAGATACAGCATGGTGTATTTAGTATTTAGTATGGAGTATTTTCTGGAGAGTTTTATTTTGACATTATATTTTATATGGTATCTCTGTGTGTCTGTGCAGTCGTATGCATGAGCTGTTTCCTCTAGGCTCAGTCAAGATTCTTATTCTGATTCAGATTCTGACTCCAATTCCAATTCAAAGACTCTGGGAAAGGCTCTGCGCTCGAGCGAAATTCCTCAGCTTTGCTTGTGCAACATTCAGCACTGTCAGACTAAACCGAGCTCTCAGTTATGAGAACATCATCGTCCTCTGCTTCCAATTTAATCTCATTGCTTCCATACCTCTTGTTTTTGAGCTGAAAATCCTAAACAAAACTACTTACCCATCGGTGTGATGGGGCGGGGACAGACATTGCTCTGGGGGGCGGGGGGGGGAGAAAAAAACAGCTCTGGTGTCAACTTTGACCTGAGAAAGTGTACACAGATTAAACCTGGGAAGCGTGGGTTTAATAAAAGCAAACATGTCCCAATTATCACCCACTAACAGGGTCACGCGTGCGTCTGCAGGCCACCGGCGGCCCCTAATCTGCTGTGGGGTAAATACAGATTCCGTATCTGCCTTTTTCAGAGAGATGTGGTAACTATTTAAGCCGCCACCTATCTGTGGATTTATCATAAACTATCTGAGGATCTTCTGGGAGCTGGTCCGGAGGAGGGGAGGGGGAAAAGAGAGGCAGGGAGTGTCGGAGGGGTCCAGCGTGAGGAGGCTTCCTCTAGCCGTCCCTCTTTAAGATCTCTCTCTCTTCTTTAAGTTAAAACAGGAGTCGGGAGACATGAAGCGGCGAGCATTACCTCACCCTGTCGCTTGATTCAGTGCAGATGGGAGAGCGAGCTAAGAGAGTCTGTGAGTGTATGAGTGTGTGACTGTGTGTGTGTGTGTGTGTGTGTCTATGAGGCTGTGTTCAGGCCACTGTGGTGTTTACATAGTTCTCTGCAGCTCCTCTCAGAAAAGAAAAGCGCTTCACCTTTTCTCGTCCCAGCGGATCTCACCACTTCTCTTCCTCCCTTCTCTTCACCCTCTCGCTCTGCTGCTCTTTTTTTTTTTTTGTTCCACAGCCCTCTTCTTCAGCCCTCTGCTAACTCCAGCTGCATTCCGCCGTGTGACATATGAAGAGAATTTGCACCCTCTCTGTCGCTCTTTGTCTCTCAGAGCTATTTTCCTGCTCCAGTTCTCCGTCAGCAGGAGTCATTAAGACCCAAGTGGAAAATCAGACAAAGAATTATATATTTGTTTTGCAAACTGACACGATTTAACGAGCTGCTAATTAAAATAAATCAATAGCACTGCGGCACTTCTCTCTCTCTTTCTTTCTTCCTTTTTCCTTCTTTCTCTCTCTGTCTTTTTCCTCTTTCCCTCTCTCTCTCCTCTTCTCTCCTTCTCTCCCTCTTTCTGTCTTTCTCTCTCTCTCTCTCTCTCTCTCTCTCTCTCTCTCCTACTCTCTCTCTCTGTCTCTCTGTAGCATCATGGAGCTAGCCAGAAATTTTTACTCTTCCTGTGCCAGACATGCTGCGATGGCTGATATTTCATAGATTCCAGATTGGAGATGGAGCAGCGAAACTCCATATAAAAAAGAGGAATCCTGGCACTGGGAATGTTCTGTCCAGCCCTGATCTCTGGACTACCAGCTCTTGCATAGCCCTGCCTTTAACCCTTAGAACACAAGTGGCCTGGAACCGCATCGGAAGCGCAACAAATGGTAAATTGTCTCATACAGCAAAACAGCTCCTTATATGGAACTTCCCCCAGTTTGTATTGATGTTTGAGGTGTCAGGCGTTTGGTATTCTTATGTCCCGTAGAACCAAAGTTATAGTAATATAAAAAATGTATAGTAATAATAACTGCTACTGGGGTTTTAAAAATGGCATTGCAAATGAACATAAAGAACAAAAATGACTGTGTTTATTTTATTTTAGGTCTTAGAAACAAACAGAACAGAAACACACCCGGGAGAACTTTCAGGATGAGGGAGGGGGTCCGGAGAGCGGCCGAGCAGCGGTGCACTGGGAGAAAGAGCAGCAAATGGCGAGTGTGTAGGAGAACAAACACCAGTTTTAGATTGTTTTACACCGCTCCGAGTTCTGAGGGTTAATGGTTATTGCCCAGATAAACACACAACTTGGGGGGTAGTGTGGAGCTCCAGCACCAGTGGTCCTATCCTGCTAAAGTAAAATCCCATCCCAGGGCAGGGAACCCCCCCTGTGGAGGGATGTCACCCCCTCCCCTTAAATAAAAGCCTCTTCTCAACCCCTGGTCTGGTGGACAGTCTGGGCGACCCCTGCGTGGCAGGAGCGAGCCCAGCTGTTAACTGTCCGTCAAACACCTCGAGTGGCAGCGCGGGCCAGGAAGCCTGGGTTGTCGCGCCTTTGATCCTGCGAGCAGCAGCTGCTGGTTCGTACAGCAGGACTTTGTTCTTCCAATTCTGCTCTCTCCATTCTGTCCTGCGGCACAAACCCCACCGAATCTGCCGGAGAGGGGAAGGGGAAGGGGGTGGTGGGTGGAAGGGGGATAAGGCGCGGAGAGGAGAACGAAAGCAAGAAAAACCTCTGCCGCTACATCAACAAGCTCTGACAACTGCGCCGGGGTTTTTCTTGGCCCCAGCAAAGCTCACAGGCATCTCCTTTGACGCGCCCCCCCCCCTCCACACCCCCCCTCTCGCCTCCCTTCTCTAAAAGATAGGATAGTTATTGTTCAAATCAGTCTCTGAATGGAATGGACTGAGGCCAAGGCAGCCCCAGGCGTCAACACACCTGTGTGAACGAGGCCTTATTGTAGCAACCATGCGCGGCTAACCTACACTAGCACTACCAGTTTTCTGCTCCTCTGAGGGAAGAGTACACCTCTCTCTCTCTCTCTCTCTCTCTCTCACTCTCTCTCTCTCTCTCTCGCTCTCTC
>JBBPCY010000001.1:29584073-29614716 GCA_037974405.1 Brachyalestes nurse | reverse complement strand
AGAGAGAGAGAGAGAGAGAGAGAGAGAGAGAAAGACAGTGAGAGAGAGAGAGAGAGACAAACAAACAGAGACAGACAGAGAGAGAAAGACAGTGAGAGAGAGACAGAGAGAGAGAGAGAGACAGAGAGAGAGAGAGAGAGAGACGGAGAGAGAGACAGACAAACAGAGACACAGAGAGACACAGTGAGGGAGAGAGAGAGGCAGAGGGAGAGAGAGGACAGCAGATTGGAAGTGGGTCTCAGTCATTTACATTGTATTAAGGCTTCCTGGGCCACCAGGGCCTGGCGGGGGTCATCAATCGGCCCGTGGCAGGCGCCGCGGCGCGGCAGTGCTGGGTGATAAATACAGCGGCCGACGGCAACCTCCTCCGCCCGCCACAAAATGAATGGTTTGAACAAACAAGAAAGATGTCTCATCAAGGAGAGTGGGGACGTTAAAACCCCCAGCAAGGGAAAAAAGAGGAAAAAAAGCGAAAAAAAAGGTGAGGGGAAAAAGGCCTGAGTAAGGAGATTTCGCCTGACCACGGAGACACAACACTAAAAAAAATCCTATTTCATTCAGGGGGACTCCATCGGCTCTGCTCCACACATTATAGTAAATGCAGGCTTGTTTCTTTCACCCCCTCTCCCGCCTCACAGCCACCACTCCCACTCCCTCTCTCCATCCCTGTTTTATTACAGAGGCAGTCGGCCACCCGTACTTTTCACTGATGCCTTCTTTAAGCACTGCTCTGAAATTGCAGTCGCACACAATTGAAGGGGGCTACAATGCACCGTCCAAAAAACCGACCCGCTGCCCCGCTCCCCCTCTGGAGGCACAAAAAAAAAAAAAAACAATTTCCTAGCCCCCCACCTCAGTGGCCCAAAGAGCATGCTTACTTAATGGTTGAAACACAAACTTGCCGCAGAAGATCAAAGGAATGATTGAAAATCTCCCTGCCCGCTCCGAATCCGATCAATAGAGCGAATTACAAACTCCCAGACCAATATCCTGAGAAACTGATTGACCACAAAATGTAAAGAAGTGCAGTCCATAAATAATTAGGCAGAGAAATGAGCAGGTTATTTTATTGCAGAGGCCAGCGCTGGCCTCCGATCGAAACAACTCTGTTAATTATGCTGCGGCCTGTTAATGGCACTATCCCCCCACCACTCTGTCCGTCTCACACACACACACACACACATACACACTCGCTTTCTCACTCACTCTTCATGTAAAGGCCTCTTGGGACTTTGGTGGATCATATAGTCCACTACAAGGACATGCTGGGTTTTTTTTTTTTATTTCCCAAAGTGCATACCATGTATGTGTGTGTGTGTGTGTGTGTGTGTGAGTGAAAGTGTGTGTGTGTGTGTGTTGTGTCTACATGTTCCTGCGTGTGTGTCAGTGAGTGTTTGCAGTCAATCGGCTAAATTACAAGGTGCAATGTGCTCTCTACTGCGGCTGAATGTAATGGCCCCCGTAGTGTCTGGCCTATGAGGCACAGACCACCCCCCCACCCTGCCCCCAACAGCCCCCCTCATATAGTACAATCCCCACAACACACATACACAGCCCTCGCGAGAGCAGTGGGCTGACCATGCTGTTGATGGATGACTTCATCGCTGGAGAAGCAGGCAGCGGGTCAGGAGCAAAAGGAATCCTGCCATTAGCTCCATGCTAATGAAGCCGTGCTAATCACAGGCCTTTCCTCTGCTACTAACCCGGCCTCGATACCACCCTGCACTTCAACACGCACCTTTACATCGTATTAACCAACATTATGGCTTTAGATCTTTAAAATGGCATTTAAAACAAATTAATTTACTCTTATGCTCTTCGCCAGACAGCTGCAATGTCACAGCTGCCTTATAATGCAGGACATTGATTGTGATCGTATTAGTTTCTTTAATCAAAGTGACAATAGAGTAATAATAATAATAAAACTAATAATAATAACAATAATACGGTCTAAATAAAAATCACTCCGATTTGAGAATGACATTTTAATATCTATGCATAGAACAGAAGAAAGATTGGCACATTTTAAATATAGATAGGCCCTTTGTCGTTAATAATGTCATTCCAATTGTGTCTTCTATGAAAATGATATTCAAAGTAAATGAAGGCTGGCATTTCTTATTGATAAAAATGATTAGAATGTGACAAAATAGATCCCATTTTAATACTGCCATTCATGAATAATAATAATAATAATAATAATAATAACAACCATGTGTGTTGCTAATCGCATGATACTGTAAATAGCATTTTGGGCTCTGGATTTGGATTTGTGTTTTGTTCAATTAGAATATGAATCTGTGCAATATCATTCATTTACAGCTCAGCAAGTGTAGGGTATGACATCTTTGTTTACTGAATAAAATGTAAAAGGGTGTACTGTTTAAACTAAAAGGCAGGATTTTGGCAAAGTAAACTCCTGCGTGTGTTTGTGTGTGTGTGTTTGTGTTGCAGGTTAAAAGGGGGGCTAGTGTTTTGTGTTTGTTTTATTTTCTTTTGGACTAAGCTGCTTCCTGACAACAGGGAGAAAACGGGCAGGAATGCAACATGACTCAATGAGTCAGACTCCCAGCTGAACCCGCCACAGCCAGCCCCTTACAAACACACACAGGCACACACACACACCCCTCAGTTTTATGATATGCTATGAGCCATCTCATACATACCCTCTAAAGCTCAAAGTGTGCACCCCAGCAGTATCATTGTCCTTTATTTTCTCACGCACACACACACTTTGACTCCTCTGGGCCTCTGAGTTCTGATGAACTGCAGAGCCACAATTACAGTGGCGGATGCATCACGCAGGGCCGCTGCACTTGTTTCTTTAGAAGTAAAACAGTTATCATTTCTGCAGCTTCAAAGGGGCCGCCTGGGCTCCAACAGCCATACAGAGCTAGCAGACTCTCTCTCACTCTGTCTCTCTCTCTCTCTTTCACTCTTTCTCTCTCTCTCTCTCTCTCTCTCACTCTCTCTCTCTTTCTCTTGCTTCTCTGCCGGGGTTCACAGCCGTGCCCCTTCAACAATTGCTGGCTGGGCTCCTGCCCTACACAGCTGGCTCTCTGCCAGGCCTCTGTTTGCTCTACACCATTAATTTATGTTCGCTGGAGATGGTGCAAGGTTCTAGAGCAACTTTCGCTATCAATTCGCTTGCCAGGCAAATTGTTGCCCAGCACAAGGAGAGAATGGCATAGCGGGAGAGGAGGGGCAGTTGGCGTTGGAGGGGGAAGGGGGAGGACGTGAGCCACCCCCTGAGGACACCCTAGAACAAGACTGCTGAGGGCAAACATGCATTAGGGCTAAAAAGCAATCACCATCACACTCCCTCCCAAGGCTGTGTGAGAGCAACAAACACATACACACTGAAAGCCAACCAGAGCGCAGCACTGAAGAGCAGCGGAGATACAAGAATGTTTCCTGTTTAACTTTTGTTCCTAACAGGGCCTGCACTCCAATCTACAGTCTCAGAAGCAGAATCCAAAAACTTTATTGATCCCAGAGGACATTGCATATGCTACAACTGCGCAAACACACAGAGACGAGAACAATATAAATACAGTGTAAAGTCAAAATAAAACCTCCAGAAATTACTGCAGCGTACTAGTTAACACAAACAGTGGTTTACAGTTGCACTCTACACTCTAAGTCTGTTATTGCACATAATAGTGACATTAAGTAGTGATATTGCATGATAATTGTATTGCATAAATAGTGACATAAGTAGTCATATAGCACATGATAAGACTATTGCACATAAACTACTGTGTGAAGTGACACAAGCAGGGATGTGGAATATGATAAGATTATTGCACATAAGTAGTGACATGAGTAGTGAAATTGTACATGATAAGACTATTGCACGTAAACTATTGCACGCAAGTGGTGACACAAGTGACATTTCTTGGAGTTTACCTTCGCCACAAAGCCAGCATCTCTATGGTTCCAGCACAGACTAATCCTCACTGAGGACACAAGGTGTAAAGGGGGCTATGGGGAGTGACAGTTATGGTGAGGGGAGACCTTGAGACTTGGGGACAAAAGACTGTCTTTATTTCTCTCATAGCAAACCTGTGCTCGGCCGTTGCCCGCAGCCATAGTGATGAGGCTGTTTAATCATCAGATCAAGTTCATGGCTTCTCTTTCCACCGTGGCCGGCCAGCTCTTTCAAGGGGAGCAATCTGATCTGCATGTCCTTGCAGGGGAGAGAGGGGGATGAGGAGGAGGAGGAGAGGCTGAATCTCTCCCTCATCCACTCAGCCCACTGGCTATCCACTGTACATTCAGCCCAAATCAGTCTGAGCACATCTCAGCCTTCCACTCCTAGAGTTTCCCCTCTCTCTCCCAGACTGGTCCTACAGGGTAGGAATTCAACCTGCCTTATCAGAGCAGGTGCTTCACTTTGTTGTGGTAACTGGTTACTCGTGTTGCCTTACTGTCAACAGGCAGGCACACCAAGACTGTTTGAGAAACCCCTGACAATGGGCTTATCAGAGGCGTTCATTGTTAGATTCGCTTGCATATCCCTTTGAACTGGAACTCACTGTTTATGGGTCAGTGAGGGGATGGTGGCTGAGGGCTGTCCATTGTTGGAGGCTGCCGTCAAACCCAGGCCAGGAGTGTAAAAGTGAAAGGGAGAGGCCCATTACTGGGTCATGAGGGGTGCCAAAACCCAGCTACTTGTCACCATTGCCTGTCATAAAGTGATCTGACTGCTCATGCTTGAAGGCAAATTGGGCCAGTCTAGTAGATAAACATCAACACCAATTTAATGGCCTGAGCACACATTGTGAAGCAGTGCCTCTGAAACCCAACAAAAGACCTCAGCAAAGGCCACAGAGCCTGCAAAAAACAATTCCATGCCAGAAAACGACTACAGATAAGTAGGAATATGTATTAGCTTCTGTGTAATACTGTACAGTCACCTACGAGAGTGCCCTCAGGATAGCTGCAGGGTCATCAGCCAGTACCCAGTTTCCACTGATGTTATGCTCCTCTAAACTAAGAACATTCTCTTATGTTAGGTCAGTTAGCATGGACATTTCCCTGCTAACCCCTACAACATGCCTCAGGATTCAGACCTAGTAACCTTTTGCACGACCAAATATCTTCCTGTTTGTAAAGTATGTTTCAGATAGAACTAATTCTAAGACGTGAGTGCTATCATATACAGAAACTGTCTTTGAGCAAAGTTTCCTGTTCTGTACTATCAGACTCTGTAATGACTTGATTGGTCTGTATGGCACCAATGAGCAACAGATTCTAGACCTCTCATGGCAGAGGCATTAGACCATTAGGTATCTAACTACCTCTGACTTACTGCTTCAGTACATTCTCCACACACCATCCCCCAGTTCCCAGACACTTGGGGCTCTAAAGTGTTTGCGCCATTCTTTAATATACTTTGCCTGCATGAGAGCAACGAGAGGGGGTTTGCTTGAAAAGAATTGGAATCTCATATATGAGGCAACATGGATGGCCAAAAACAACAGCACGAAAACACTCACAGGCCGCAGACTACTTCATCTTCCTCCTCGTTCCAAGACTCCTGTCTGAGTGGGATTTAGCAGTTTGCAGCTTCATTTTTGCATTGTGACTCTGTTTTACTTTGGGACTGAACCTGGAGTGTTGGCCTGATCTAAGACTAATAGTAGAGGCTTATCTATAGAAAGAAAAATGCTGTGTATTCACCCCACAAAAGACACTTCTAGAAGTGGCACTTGGCAATTCTCTCTTCACTGAAGTACTAATCTAATGAACAGAAGGGGTATTTACATAGACAACCAGATCTCTTTTCCTGTGTCAGAGATTTGCTTAAGGAGGTTAAGCCAATATGGCTGAACTTAGCAAATTTTCACTGTAACGGCAGAAGGACAAACACGAACCGCTAAGGCAGGTCCATAACGTCCGAACTATAAGAGCAAATCTCTTATGTCAAACTTGGTTTAAGGTCAAAACTCTCAGCAGAGCGAGCCCAACATTTAGCCATTAGCCGGGAATGTGCCGCAGCCTGCAAACAGCTGCAGGGGCCACTTCCTGTAGGTTAATGATGCTAAAAGTGTAGAAGTCAAGCATGGCGTCCATTTAGCCAGCACTAAGAGAGGACTAAACAACGTCTCCGCAGAGAGGCCAAACTCCCTTCCTCCCTGCTCCCTCTCACTCTCTCAGCTGCTCTCTCATCCTTGTGAAAGCACAGACACTTGAGCCAACAGAAGCAAAAAAAAGAATAACTACACTTAGCCAAACTCTTCTCCCTTCGCATGTGCAGAAACACTTCGTGACGACAGAGGGAGCCAAGCCAAACCTCAATCCACCGGCAGTTTGTACCTGTTGTATGCTGCGCTATTGGGAATGCCCCATGGGCCTTTGGAAAATGCACACCTTCCGTGCAGCTGTATTATCTTTGTGTAAGAATCAAAAACTAATATGATTCCTGAGCATCCAGGCAATGTATTTTGCTATGAATTGACAAGCACCCTGGGGACCTCTCGCTCTCTCTCCAATCTTGATGTTTTAGGGTAAAGATGGAAGGAGAGTTTAAATGGTTCTAAAAGGCACAGGGCAGAGACAGGAGAGCAGTTGTGGGATTTAAGCAGTGCCATGCTGGCCTCCTTTAAGTGCATTCCTACGGCCCCCTTACCCTGTAGTGCACTTCTGTTCAATCCTGCCCCAAGGCCTGTTGACCCTTGACCTGGCCGGTTGGCTTGGCTAAAGGCTCCTCGTTTGTTACTGGCTTTATCCACTGACAAAGCAGGCAGGAAGCTGGCAACTACCCAACAGCCCCATGGGAGGATGACCATCAGCTTGCTCAGCTTACCGCTTATTAGAGAAAGGGAGGGGAGGACAGGGGGGCTTGTTGCGGGGGCTGAATCAGAAACGTGGCTGACCTTTTTTTTTTTTTCGTGCCGACAGTTTTCCTAACTAATGAAACGCAAAATAAGCCTGGAAGCCACAAATGTCCTGATCTCCCACTAACCTGATCAGCAACGCATGTTAGCGCCTATCAGGCAGCAGTCCAGAGAGGCCACCCCTGGGACCTGACAGAGAGTCTGACTCTCATCTGAGCAATGTTCCACAAAGCACACTGTAATATTATCTCTCTCTCATACACACACACACACACACATACATATACTCCATAAAAAATCTGCCGCCTTTAATACCTTTTTTATATCGCCTCGCCCCCTAATAAAATTGATGAACATTTCAGCTTTAAATCTAACAGTGCATTTTCCACGACTGCAGAAACTACAGCCCCTGCACCCTCCCCCTCCCATACCTCATACTGGGGCATCAAAGAGAGCTCCAGTAATCCAAACACAGCCACTACTCTCAAAGCTCATGCGCTGTCTTAGAGGGAGAGATAAAGGGGGATTTGGGGATCCACTAAGAGCTTTTTGGACTGACCCAAGCCACAAACAGGAGGGCAGAAGCTGAAGCTCAGGGCTTCTCCCACAACCAGGAGGAAAAGGCTTGAGAGAGTGAAGCTCTGCCGAAGTCTAGCAGGACAGGAATACAAGGGAAGGCCATTAGCCTCTAGGGCTAAAATGCACTTTGACGACTCCCTGGCTTGGAGGCTGTTGACAAGCATCTGTGTTCATTTCAACAACTCGTTGAGCTACCCCCACCACTGGCGCAGCCCCGTTCCCTTCTCAGGAATGTAACACAACCGCTTGTTGAGGTAACCCAAGCCCCTCCCCTCTCACATCACCCGCAGGAAGGCTGATGTGAGGTGTAAGACAGCTGTTGTTGTTGTTTTTTTAGTGCACTTACTCTCTTGCTCTTGCCCACTCCCCTACCCAGCCCATACCCCACCCAGCAACTGCGCAATAATTCATGATGCAATCGAGCTAAAGAGAGTTCAGTAGACTTCGACCGTTGGGAACTGAATGGCATGTTTCTATAAGGAAGACCTAGAGTATGAAAGTGCTTCAGTAATGGCTGCGCCAATGATGGTGCAGCTCTACTGAATGAGATCCATAGCATATCATTACCACATGCTAAAACTAAATGGAGCTTGAGTTTTCACAATAAAAACTACCAGACAGGGCAAGAAATACTGGTTTTCCATCAGGTTTACAATACCACTTCACCTTTACCTTCACGTTTTAGACTCTCTCAATGGCCGGAGTTGGGAGGCCCGTCCAGTCTGTTGATTGACGTTAATGTCTCAGGAAGTCATTTTCCTGAGAGAAAAACAGTGCCTTTCACCAGGGCCACTACAGAGGGAAACTCTGCCTTCTGACCAGCTCAGTCTAGGGTGGAGGTCCCTGCTATACAGACAGAGGACAATGGGTCCAGTCACCCCTTGGGCAAACCAATACGGAAACCAATGCCAAGAAACCCAGGATGGGGCACATTTGCCACGTTGTGGTTAGAGACATCCAGTGGACATCTTGAAGCAGCTTTGCAGATCACCCTAATTCTGGGGGCTTGAGATGGTTCTCCATGATTCCATTACTGTCAGTGGTTACCACATCTATTATAGCAATTAGAACGCAGTTCTAACACTAGGAATGCTACGGGGAGGAATTGTTAACATCTGCAAAGCTTTTTCCATGTGTCAGGGGTTGTCTTTGCTTAAACACACATCTTTTCCAGTTGCAGCACATTTCTTCATCACACTCCACATTTATTTACTTAATTCCACTCAAACTGTGCCTTAAAGAGATCCCTCTCTGTTTGAGTCCAAATAACTTAAAATGATGCGTGAAGGCTCGCCTTCCTTTTCCTCCGTAGGCTTCATTACTTTTTAATATCTGTGCAGGAAGAGGGGAAAAATGGCGTGGAGATAATCAATGGTATAGAAGCAGTAGGCCATTAATCTCCCAACGGATTCCATTTTAATACACACTTGCGCACGCAAACATGGTCTCTGGCAAACGCGAGTGTCTGCCTGGATGGGTCACTTAATGAAACAGCAAGCTCTTGCCTTCTCAAAGGAGTTTCCCTTCAGTGAAAAATGAGTCCTCCCCTATTTTCTGCGCATCACTGGGGCAAAGGAAGAGATGACAACGAGACATTGAACTCAGGAGAGACTCGGATCTGCCCCATGTGAGCAAGCAGCACAATGGAAGCAGCAGGCAGGAAATGGCGGGAGCACTAGAGCAAGTCCCTATGGAGATTTTATCTAGGATCCTTAATGTGAACATGAGTTCAGCTGATCTGGGAATAGGACACAAAGACAGGGCAGGCAGGGAAAGGTGACCTGCGGCACTGAACCAAGGTAAAGGGACCGATAGGGGCATGTGGGGGGAGGGCAAAGAAAGAGGGAGGGAAAGGGAAAGTGAGGTTAGAGGGGGAGAGGAACGGAGGATATGAGAGACAGGATATAAGAGAGATAGATACAGAGGGAGAGAAGGGGAAAAGCCACCTGGGTCTGTTATGGAGTAGGGGAGGTGTGTTTTGAGAGAGAGAGCTGTACGTGGTGACCTTCGGTCAGGGTGTGCTGTAACTGGAGCTAACTGCTGATTCTGTGAGACCTCCTCTCAATGTGCTAAACAGCCACCTGAAGACAGGATTAGCCATTGTGACCATCCACAAAGGTAACAGAGATCCACCTGTGTGAAGCGACTGCTCATAGCGCTGAAATGCACACTGCCACACCACAGGCACAAGGCACGAGCATGCCAGAAATGATGAACTGAGATGGAGGGATGGAAAAGAACAGGGGGGAGACAGCCCCGAGTGGTCTGGAGAAGCTGGTGGGCGGCCTGGCAGCCACAAACAGAAGGACAACAAGCAGATGATTGTAAGCATAAGCCAGGGTGAAGTTTGATATGTTTTTCATGTAGGGAGGGAAGCTGGGGGGGTGAGAGAGACAATGCAGCATGCCTAAGAGGATTGCAGACAGGGATAGAGCACGCCGGAGCCCTGAGGTGGCAGAGATTTGTGCCTGCATGGAAATCCACTGCTGTCACCGTGTGTATGATTCACCCCTGCCAGTGAGCTCTGCTGTGACGAATGAGCTGCACTTCATTTGCTGGTGATTATGCGGGTTGCTGGCCCTCTAAACCCCTTTGAACTTGTAATTGCTACTGGTTTTAAATAATGAACATTAAGGGGGATTCAGAAAAGTGTGGATAATTACAGGTTTCACTCCTTTTCTTGCGCTTCTTGGAAGAAGAGGAGGAAGAGGAGGAGAAGCAGGGAGGTGGTTCTGGCTGCCGAAGCTTGCCGTGTCGCGCCAGGCCTCTTTATCTAAATCATTATAGCAGCTTGGTTTGTGAGCTTTAGAAGGAGCTTTTTTGTGTGAACCGCAGCAGCCCTGGGGATATAGGGACTTGCGCGCAACGATCAATATTCACACAGATTCACATCTGGAGCCAAAGCCTGCTCCACTCAGATTTGGGTTTATTTGATTTTTTTTTTTTATTCCCTTTTCCTTGCACCCTCTGTGTGACTATTTTTGATATAGGACACAATCGTATGTACTCGTCTGTGTAGCCTTACATGCTTGGGTTACAGCCACTGGGGAAGCTCTGCTAAGGACTTGCATAGCAAACCTGGTGAGGACTGGGTTCCAGAAGTCATGTAGGACCTCAGGCACTCTTAGCAGGAAAATGGTGTTGTGGTACAGGAGGTGTGGGTACGGGAAGGTTTCAGCGTGCCTGTGTCTTGGCTGGCGGCACAGCAACCACAACAAATTGGGCCACTTTATTGCCCCCTTTGATATCTATGTGAAGATCTGAAATGATATTCCATAGTCAGAGTGCTTTAGCCTCATTGTCAGATGACAAAGCCAGAGAGAGGTAAAGCTCAGGGGGGGAAGTAGGTGAGTGGGCCCCCACAGTGAGGAGCTTCAACCCTGCAATAAGGAGAAGCCAAAACAAAAGCAGTAAAAAGGGGGGGAGAAAAATCACACAACAAAATGGCAGCAGTGGGATTCAGTCAGAGCCTGGGTCCCATGACAAACCAAACAGAGAAACAGAGTCTGTTTTTGATTTCTGCTCTGTGCTCCCCCTCCATCCTCACTGCCCCCCCTCCCCTTTTTCACCCCCCCCCCCCTTTTGCCTGGTTTGCTACTTCCATGTTTGTGCTGTTTCTTTTCCCCCTGCATTTCCCCTCTCCTGGTGTGAGCTGAATATCAAAGGGGCTGGGCTGTGTGGAGGCCTGCAGCACATAAGGCCATCTCCCAGGGCCACTCCTCAGATCCAGAGCCACCGCACTGATTAATGCCCTGGCCTGCCCACGGCCTGCTGGGGTCCAGCCCCACTAACCCCTCTGGCACTGCACGGGGGGACAGGGAGGAGAGGGGGGTCTGGAGGAGAGGAAGAGGAGGGGGGTAGGAGGCACAGGAGCGAGGGCGAGACGGACAGACACTATTTTAAACCATGCCATGCTCCACATTCAGCCATGAGGGGGAAATCCGTGCAAAAACAATGTCAGGGCAGAGAACATACTCAGCTGGCCCCTAAAGTCTTCAGCCAGCTTTTTGCCTTTGCACATGAGCGTTTATCTCACGCTGCCCCCACGGTCCATTACATCACTCCAATGTTGTTTGGTGAAGTGGAGGGCCAGGTCTTTCTCAGAGCTTGTGGGCCAGTGCTACTGCTGTAGATGGCTGACTGGGGGTTGCAGGTTTGGGGCCTCCTGCCGCTGAAGCGTGGGCTGCTGGAGGAGTCTCCAGTGAGGTCTGGAGTTTATAAATCTGACTGCGCTGCTCGGCATGCTCTCTGCTCTGTTTGGCTTCTCTTCAGGTCGGAGGAGATGCACTCACCTCTGCATGGCGAGTCGCTCAGCTCCAACGCCCCTGTGGAATGCTTCACCAGCCAAGCACGGCCAACACAACTGGCAATAGCATGTTTTAGCATTCAGTTCCCTCATCCAGAGGTCAACACTGAGAGATTTTTTTTGAAGCACAGTGTGTCTGAGTTATTCTGAGCCTGGCCACTACTATGGAGCTTGAGAAGCTTTAACAACACAAACTGATTGTAGCATTTAGTGAGAGCTTTCATTTATGCTGCTTCATTAAATAACAAGCGGTGAGGCATTAGCATTGGGCTAACGGTGGCGAACACAAAGAGAGACCTAACAAGCAGCTGCAAATTGTCCATACAATTACGCTTCCTTACAGAAAGAAAAAGCATGAAAGTGTATACATGCAGAAAGGAAATATCACTCAGAGCCAGGGGAAATGCTCCCTTTGCTTTGCACTCGTCTCTTAACCACACTTAAGGGTTTCTTTTTAGGTACAAGTGCTATAGCTGAACCAACCCTTTTGAAGGGAAACTAAGGCAGAGCAGGATTAGGGGGCAAAGTGAATAGATTTGATGGCTATTTCACTGTAATGCTGCTGTAGCACTCAAGGCTGCTGGAGGCTTATGGCAGGCATACTGTAAACAAGGCTTTGTCAGTCACTGTTCTGTGACACACTCATTCACCCTGGAATTACTGTTAAGGCCTTTGACATGAAATGCAGAGGTTGATGTGGCTTCTCATATAATTATACAGCCCACAAGAAAAGAGCAGACACTTGATATGGACGTCTTAACTTTCAGCACTCTTTTTCCCCCCTTCTAGTGAAAACGCTTCTCTTGTTAAAGGGCAAACGGCAGACGGGGACAACGGCCGACTTCTCGAGGACAATTGCTTTTCATAATTCTGGCTGGATGTGACGACTGTTCTTTGAGCTTCATGTTTTGATTGTCACGCCACTCTAACTCATAAAAGAGTGTGTGTTTATGAATGGACCTAGTCTTAGCTCGCAGGTTTACAGCTCAATGTGAGAACAAGGGAACAGGAGAACAGATGGCAGACAGGGACGACCCGCGTCCTCGTTACAGGGCCGTCGAGCAGCCCGTACGAGAACACACTCTCTGACAAAGGCCTGGACCGGACCTGCCCCTTCGGTAATTAGCCCATACTCCAGCCAACTTCAAAAACACAGCCACTCACCAACTCCTGCTGACAATTAGTTTGGTTGCTCGAAAGCCCCTCATAACCAACTCATAAACACCAACGCATACATAATTAGGTTCCCTAGTAGAGAGCTACAAACATAAACAACCACAGAGACATACAGGCTTGCACAAACACACATGGCTCTGGTGTGGAACCAAACTGTTGCCTGGGTTGCCACGGGTGAGTGGAGAGCTGACTTCAGGGTTGAGAGGCAAATGAGCACATGACAGATTAGTGTGTGGGCCTCCTTCAGCCCTGCACCCCTCTGACCCTACTGCACCCTAACCCCCACCACCATTCCCACCTCACCCCACCTCCAACTTAAGACAAAACAACGGACTATATGAAATCAAGGCTTTTGGAACCGAGGAAAATAACATTTAGGAAAGGAACAGGTTCACAGAGAGTCAGTGGAAGTGTATGTATGTGTATGTGTGTGTGTGTGTGTGTGTGTGTGTGTGTGTGTGCCTAGCCCTTAAAACTGTTAGCAGATGTGCCCCAGCAGCTTAATGTCAGAAGAGATGGAACAATACACGTGGATTAGGTGGACACAAACAGGCAAAGACAGTGCAGAGCCAAATGTTTAGTCTACAACTGGAGCTTCTCTAGTATTTGTCATCTGGAACAAACATCCTTTAGCAGAAGTGGGCAGCCATGCACCCCTATTATTGGCTAAGCCTGTTTATTTGTTTATCTGTTAATTTTCAAAGGACCTTTTAAAAACACGTCTCCAAGGGAGTGACCTGGAGGTGACACCAGGTTACCATGGCAATTAATGTTCCTTAGGGGGCAGTGAATGCTGCAGCCCCGGGTCTCTGGGGCTGGTTCTCGATCAGCTTGCAGTGCTAGAGATGAAAATCAGGCACTTTCTCTCGTCAGATCACTGCCGCCAGCATACGTGTTCGGGGCGAACCTATTTTAATCATAATGACATGAATACGACATCTAATTACAAACACTTTGCGCTTTCAGAAATGCATGCCAAGTGCTGTTCAATAATTCATCGCCGGACAGTCTTTCGGCACTAACGATCCGCGCCTGCTGCTAACTGCCGCGCCATAAGATGGAAGTTAAAGGCTGAAAATGAACCCCATATCACTAGACCATATAAGGCCATGTTAATTTGTTGTAAGGTTCTTCCTAGGACCTCCAAAATGGTCATGGGACCTATCAGGCTTCTTTCAGTGAGCCCAGGGGAGCAATACACCTGGCTTTGCAGCTTAGCAGCACTTCCTAAACAGGCTGGCCAGGAGGCAGCCTGGCATAGAACCTGAGAGGTTTGATCTCAGAGAGAGAGAGAGAGAGAGAGAGAGAGTGCAAGAGAGAGAGAGAAAGAGAGAGAGAGTGCATGCTACCTTTCCCGATCTGACCAACTCCAGCCTCTTGTACAAATCCACTCAGCACTGGGCCTGGTCTGCTCAAAGGGGCCTATTTATTTTCACTGGTGTTTGAAGGTTTACGTTAGTGAAAAGACAGGCCAGGCCTGGAGTGGTATCTTTGTATCTGAGTGCTTCCTGTTTTCATTGTAGGGCCGACCCTTGTCTTTACAGGGGCGCGAGGACTGCTCTGAAGGAGGGAGGATGGGGGCGCCAACAGGCTAATTGAGAGAATTCAGAGTAGCCCTCTACTACATACTGGGGGCCCCCCTGGGCCATCCGAACACAAACTCTTTCCCTTTTCCTCTCGATTTCTGCCCTTTCTAGTAACTTTCTGCGTATCTTTTTTCTTCCCCTCATGTATCATCAAATGCCTAGCCGAACCTAGAGGAATCCGTCCTGCTGAGAAGTTTACCTTTCTGATAACATTAACTCCCGGCAGTATGGGAAGACTTATAGCAGCAGGCTGGGAATTCCCCCCTTTCCTAATGGCACTGGAAAACATCCAGAAAAGCTGGAAGGAAAGAGAAACCATCCTGGGGCCTGCCGTGCCAGGTTCCTCCAGCTGATCTCTGCTCCGGAGATCACACAGGCCCCAAAAGAAGCCCGCTCATGTGCTGGTGCACGTTATGTGAGTTCACATTAGGCATAATAACATCACATCACTCGGGCCCTGCATTCATGGCCGAAGATGCTGTGGGACTTTTCCTGAATCCCAGGCATCTTTCCCATCCCTCAGGGAGCTGTTGGTGGGTGCCAATTGAAGCGGCCCTTTTACCCAGAGACAATGGTAATGGAGAAAGGCTCAGTGAGATTTCTCCCATGAAAGTGTGGGGTCAAAGTGGGCAAGGGAGGCTGGAGAGGGGAGGGCCATCGATTTTGTTATACTGAATCCAAAAGCCAACAATTGTTACTGTTGGCCTGTGTTGTTTTTCCGTGCAAGGACCTGGGGGGGCTGTCCTTTTGAGCTTTTCAGAAGAAGTGACAATGGCTGGATGTTGAGAACATATGTAGAGAGACCCCTGGAGCTCATGGAAGAGTAGCTCCATGCTGGCCCGAGCATTTGAGAAAATACAACCCTGCTCCTTTCATTCTGCCCTCCCTAATGAATGCCTGAATGCAAGAATGCCCCAATAGGCCATTCAGGGGCCAAAGTCCCCAAGAATTCTCTCTTGCACAAACGCATCCTGAAATGGGAAATACATTTGCTTAACAAATTAAAGTAAAAAGACTTGGATGTGTTAGTGTGTGGCATGCTTATGCAGTGTGTGTGTGTGTGAGAGAGAAAGAGAGACAGAGTAAGCAATTGTATAGGGGCTGCAGTTAGTAGTAGAGGATAATTCAATTAGGGCCCCTTTTTGCAGAGGGAAAAAACTATAAAGGTAGGTTAAAAGGGACGGATTATTGCTTGTACAAGTCTAACCAGGGGTTTTCACAAAAGAGTCCAATAAAAGTGGAAGAAAACATGTAAAAAGCAGGAGAGCTACCAAAAGAAGCAGAAAATGGGGGCTTGAAAGCTGCACTTCCATGAATTTAAAAAAAATCTACTCCTAGGCTTAATCTATTGGGCTTTATTCTCTCTCTCCCTTTCTTTCATTTCTTTCTCTCTCTTTCCCTCTCCCTCTTCTCATTCACTGCTATTTTAAAACAATTCTAAAGAAAATTGGTGGAAAAGGCTGTACAGTTCTCTGTGAATCAACCTCTCCTTTTGCAGCACAAGCGCTAGAGCCGAGAGAAGCCCACAATAGGCATTCCTTGAGTCGCCAGGAAAGACGCCTAATGATCCCTCAATAAAGCAAGAAATTTCTGCTTGGTGTGAGCCAAGTAAATTAACCAGGAGGCGTGTGTGCTTTAAAAAAAAAAAAAAACACTGTGGTAGGTGGCTCAGAGGAGGCCTCTACATTCAAGATTTTTCTTCCCACTCCTCAACCAACTTGGATCTGAGAGGGAGACGGGGCAAAATATTAGAGAAAAGAAAATCCCTGTGATGTTGTCTCTCCCTAATACTCACGCTCAAATGAGAGAAAAAAATGTTTTGCAGATTTGCTGAAATCTCCAGCAGAGGAGATGTAGCTGTGAACAGCTGTGAAGTCATTTTGATAATGATGGGAATAATAAGCACATGGCAAGGTTCAGGGCTCTGCTGTTGCAGCTTCAGTGCTCCTGAATAGAGAAAAAGTGATTAAACCGCTCCTGATTATCCCTGACCAATATGTAATGGATTTACAGCCCTTTCAATTAGGCTGTATTTGCACGGCCTCATTATTTGGGCTTTTGGTTAGGTAATCAGGGCTGGGGCTGGGCTCCTGCGCAGGGGGTGATGCAGCCAGCACGGCCACCGAGGGCATCTGACCTTCTGAAGCGTACACATCACAAGCCATAGGGCCTCTCCCTCTCTCTCTTAACACTCACGCACATACAGTACCATGCAAAAGTCTTGGACACCTGAGAAAATTAGATTTAAAACCTATTTAGCTATGCAGTGTTTTTAATAGCTGATATTAGAATATAAACAATTGATACGGCAAATAGTGATTTTATGTATTTGCTTAATTAAACCTAGACCTCTCTTCGTGAAAGCCCAGCATTACACTGCAGCTCTCATGAAAATACCTGGTTCAGCTCAATCAGTCCTTCAATAAATTAAATCAGGAGCTGCTGATGAAGTGCAAAGGCTGACAGCACAGAGGCAAAATCTGGAACCGAACCTGTGTTCTTCTAACCAGCTCAAAAAAAAAGCCAAGATTTCTTTTTACAAACAAAACAATTGTTATGCTACATTTTCTTGGGGTTTTTGTTACATCTATTCTATTGTGAACTCATGAATTTGCTGACAGAAAGTCCCTCACTGTTTACTGTTTAAGAACCTTAGACTTTTGCACAGCACTGTACGCAGACATACATACTCGGCCTCCTTTGCCGCCCCATATGTAGCCACGTGCTCAGGAGCAGGGTCGCATGTAACCCGACCCGCTCTGTCCAGATCAATACAGCTTGAGCCTCTGATAATGTCCCGACATCAGGGAGGGCAATGGAACACGACCGTCTCTGGCCCCCTGCTATCCCCCACTACCAGCTTGCCCCCCCCCACCAACTTACCCCGACAACCCACACACTCCCAGGACTACTTGCAGCATCTCAGAGGCCCTCATTCCTCTCTTTCTCTCTTTCTCTCTCACACACACAGCAATTCTGTGATGCGTCCTTTAAATATTTAATCTGATGGAAAGTAAGCATGATTGTTTGCTGCAGTGTGAGTATATGTTGTCTGAGGCTGAGAGAGCTGTTTAGTGAAGAGGAGAAAGCAAACACTGTTCTAGAAGCAATCAAAGGAGCCCCTCCTCGCTCCTCCAGTCGGGGGGTGGAGGGAGCATTTCCAGCTACTGTATCCAGATTGATCTCTCTCCCAAATTAACACAGCAAAACAAGCAGAGCTTTTGCATCCTCGGAACACAAGACACACCATTTGCTGTAAATACAAAGGGACATTAAATGTTAATGGCATTCAGCTCCCTCATTTTGTTCCTGTTTGATTGGACGGCAAAATGTGCTCAGTCCGGTCTGAGAAATCTATTACTCTCTGTTTCTTCATTGATGGAGCAGGAGTTTTCGCAGTTCTTCTCAGCCACAACATGAAAAGTAACAAGATATTGGAAAAATGGCTGTAGTTCGCTGCTGTCATGTCTTGATTTTTCCTTTTTTCACATTTAAAAACACCAGCTGTGCATTAAACTGAGTAAAAATGTAATGATGACTCCGCTGCACCACTTTAGAATGAGACTGCCCTTACAAAGTGTCCACGAATAGATTAAAAATTAGGTCATCGACTTTGAAAATTATTCATTGCCAGGTAAAAGGCTCTAATTAAAGGGCAACATGGTGCTGCTTTATGAGTACTGGTGTGTGATAAAGTAAATTAAGACTAAAGGTCACTGTTTTCATTTATGTATTATAATTGCTTGTTAATTATTATATTAATGACATAATTAATAACTATCCATTAGCCAATTTTTTAAAATCTTTAATAAGATTTGTATTACTGTAACATGGTGCCATTTTTGGACCTTTCCTGACAGTAAGGAGCGACTTGTGAAGAAGAAGATTGAGAGCAAGTCCTTGTAATGTGTATTAGTGCCATTGTTTGATCTGAGTCCATACTTGACTGATTGTGTTGACTCATATCAACAGGGCAACTGACATGTGTCCATCAAACGTCAAATGCCAATCTGCAGAACTCCTCTGGTGTATTTGCAGTTCTGAGTGTGCAGATGACTTTGTTTGGGAGTGTTTTTGGTGTTTGCATGCGTTCATAGAAGCGTGAAAGTCAGTGCGTTTAAAGAGAGCACCCATATATGTGTGTGTGTGTTCTGTGTATGTGTGTAAAAGAGACAAACACTTACTGTGAGGTGCTGGAACAGCCACGCTCGCATGATGTTGGTAGCCACCTTGGGAAAGATGCCGCGTTTTTTCTGCCTCTTTTTGTCCTTGTCTGGGTCGTCGTCGTCACCTGTGCCAGGCGAGGCCACGCTGTTGTCTAAGCCGTCTCCTGGTCAAAACGAGAAATCTTAAGAAACTAGACACGTCATGCAATCTCCCACACACACCGGACACACACACACTTATAGACACACTGTAATCTGACCACACTCATGAAAGGCTGTTCACTGGATCTGTGTTTTGGTTTGACCACGAAATAAGGAACTCTATTCTCGTTTCTCCAAGGAGGCAAAAAAAAAGACAAGAAAAAAAAAAGATCCCAAAAGACAACTTCGCCTAGTTGTGGACTTGAGGTCAGGTCATTAATTCAATTATAGTGGCACGCTTGACATAATGTACAGTCTGTTTTTTTCCCCTTTAGGAGTATGAGTGCCATACATACAGATAAAGACCCAAACAAACCCACTGAACTGGAGGGGTTTCATTGGGACTACAGTACAGTAGTGGCAGAACGAGGAGGATGCTTCATTGTTGCACATGGACGCACATAATGGACCGCAGTCCATCTCTTTCTCCCCCCAAGGCCCCTCCCACTCACCCCTCCGGGCCGGCTCATTTGCATGACAGGGGCACGGCAGCTTCGTGCTGCATTAATGTCCATCAGTGTGTGATTTGGGCAGGAAACATGCGCATATCAAGGCAGCCCAGCTTCCTTTTCAACCCAAGTTCCAGTCCCAGGCCCTCGCCTTTCTCTCTCCTCCTCTTTCGCCATTAATTGTGCATTAGCAAAAATGATTTACTTTTAACAGTCATAGTTATTTTTTCTTGCCCTCAGGCGAGAATGCCTTGAAAGCCTTCCTTGAGGGCATCTAAATTATGTATCTGAAAAACTCCTCCACTAAGGCATCGCAGGACCCCGACATTCTGAAAATTCAGACTTGCATGTCTTCCTGTTTTTGGGGAGACATCAATCACGCGCACCTATACAAGCCATAATCTCGCATAAATATTTGAACTAATAACATTAAAAAAAGGGGGGGAAAGAAAAAGGATCCGACTGGTGGCGTAATCAAATGCAAAATACATGAAGAATACAAGGACAGAGCAGACGACCTCCCCCCTCTTCTCAGTTTCTCTTTTTATCCTCTTTCCCTCTCTCTCTATCTTCTTTTTCTGTCTCTCTTATTCCCTCTCTTTCCAGCGCTGTTTTTTTCACCCACATCATTAGTGCAAAGGCACACGAAAGAGGAAAACAGAGAAGTGGCGACTCTCTCCGCTCTCCGCCCAGAGTTAAAGAAGCCAGCACTTCAACCACACACACACACACACACAGACACAAACACACACTCACACACACACACACACACACACACACACACATATATACACACACGTGGGAATAGTGGACGGAGGCTGGGAGTGCTGTAATTGTAGAATGGGCATTCATTAGCAGCAAATGCCATAAATCCCAGGCTAAGTAAAAGCCCTTGTTCAGGGAAGCCTAAAACAATAAACTGGAGCTGAGCCGTAGCCTCTGCCTGACCGTGTGTGGCTTTCCTGAGAAATGTGACCCAGGCGGCGTGCTAATTCTCCAGTTTGCTCTCCACTTCAATAATAATAACATCATCGGAGGAGGGGAGAGGCGTGCACTGGTGTGTGTGAGTGTGTGGGTTTGGGGGGGGGGGTGGTACACATGTCGGTTTTGGGTCTAAGAGTACACACTTGTGTTGTTTTGGTGGTGTCATAAGCCACCCCTGCTGTCAGCCACACGGTCGCTCTGGTGGACTCCAGACGCGGCCGAGGCTGAGTGGCCCTGGCCAGAAAGGCTGGCAGATTAATTTTATTGGCGTTTCCATTTTCACTGCAATGCGATAGCCTCCCCCTCATCGGGGCCAGACCGACCCGTGCGTATTTACAGACTGACCTGTCACTTCATTACCCTCCAGCTCTGGCCGCTCCAGTAGGCTCAGCCTGCCTCCCCAGCAGGGTGAAATCAGACTCCCAGGCTTTCAGCTTCTCTCTCTCTCTTTCTCTCTCTCTCACACACACACGCACACTCTTGCGCTGTTACGCTGTACACACTGAGTAGCCTGATTCCCAGCTACAGTTATACACTCATTTGACATCCATACTACGAATACTGTAAGTTTGCACAGGGGTCCAAAAGGTGCCCCACTTTCGGTATCTTAAAGGCTCTGGATTGTTATTTTAAATAAGATATTTATGCATATATATGCAAGAACCTCCGCATAAGGTTCTAGAGCAGTTAAAGTTTTTTTTCCCCCCGAAGAGCCTTACATCCGAGTCAAGACCTGTTTAGAAACCGTTGTTTTGGGAGAGTCTAATATGTTCACAGATGGCAGAGCAAGACATGAAGGCAAGTCAAAGTGGTGGAAATCAATGGGAAAAAATGATGCAACTCTAGTTGTGTGGAAGTAGAGAGACATGGAAGATGAGAAAGCAAGCAAGAAAGGAAGGAAGGAAGAAAGCAAGCAAGAAAGAAAGAAAGAAAGAGAAAAGAAAAGAAAAGAAAAGAAGAGGGGGAAACTTGCACACCCTCATTACATCTAAAGGCGAGCTAGTGATTTACATCCGCCCCCACTCCTTTCTTAGGAGCCAGGGAAGGAGCGCTGCAGGGCAAATTGTCCCAAACGCTAATGGCTTCTGACTGTTCCCTGGCAACTCTGGCATTTTAACCTGTGTGGATGTGCACTCCTCTAAAAAAAGAGAGAGAGGGAGCGAGAGAAGGAGAGAAGGAGAGAAGGAGAGAGTGGGGGAAAAAAAGGGAAGGGGAAGCGTCCCATCATCTGCCCGTGTGACACAGATGGGGGATGGCTATTAGGAGGCAGGCGAAAGGCCTCGGGGAGGAGAGGTGCTGGAGTGTAGCCTCAGGCACTTTTGGAAAAGCAGCGCCCTTGGAGGATGAAAAAAAGAGGCAGGCCCTATCGCTCTCTTTCTTCATTTCCCCCTTTCTCATCCTCACTCCATCTCTTTGCAAAAAAAGTACCCCCCAACGTAAACACTCTGGTTTCTGTATGCACGAACAGCCAGAGCGCCGCTGACCTTAGATTAGGCGGCCTCATATCAGCGAGAATAACCGAGGCAACTTTGGTAATAGCTAGATGAATAAATAAGTGAACTCTGTTCAAATAGTCTCACATCACCAAAGGCTGATTATTAAACATGCAGCTCCTCGTTTTGCCTGTGTGCTAATACTTTTCTGCCCGGCGCTCATTAAAAGTCCAGGATGTCAGTAAATATAACATTAACAGAAATTTGGGGGAACGTGGTGGTGATGTGCTGTCTGCCCGCGGACATACAGGCCGGTGAGGTACGCGCTTGCATGTGTCCTGGATGCCGAAAAGGGTGTGTATCCTACAGGCTCTGTTTGCCTGCAGGATGCTACAAATAAGACCCGCGGATATGAGTGTGTTGGCTCCATTGCTAGGGGGCACGGTGCGCTCAGGGGGAGCACTAATGCTAAAGGCACTGCGCTGGGAGTGTCAAACAGCACTGATCTAGAACGTTCCAAACTCCCATCGCAAAAACCCTGGGTGCCACCAGTTCAGAGATGTCACAACGATTCGCTTTTGAAATGCAAAATGGTAAAGCCACGTAAGGTCCATAAGTTGCGTTTCAGATTTCTGAGGTGATGAAATTGGGATTTGGTGACAAAACAATGCATTTGTTCTCATTGTGATCCAGGTCTCCAATTCTTCTCAACACTAAATAGTTTAGAAAATGTTTAATTAGAACCTATACACCCAATGGAGGGTCTTTGATGTTTATAAGGATTCTTCACACATTTTATTTACAAATATGATCAAAGAATCATCCATTCACTGTTTCTTTGAGAAACAGAAGTGGTTCTTCCATTACTGTTTTGGTAACTTTAAAGTGTAATAGTATCTACAAAACAGATACTAGCCCTGCTCTTGGAGGTCCACACTCTTATCATTATTGTTTTATATAGTAACACAAAAAATGTTCTTTGACTTAGAACAACAGCGGATTTGGTGGTATTTTAACCATTCTTTAAACCAAGCAAAGAACCACTGGGTCTTTGAATGGTTATGTTCCTAAATAATGCCATTTCCTTTACCAAAGAACCCTTGAGGAACCTTTTTTTTAGGGTGTTTGTCTTTGTGGAGTGACTTAGCAGTGGATTTGCGTTTCGGTTGGCTTGGGTGTTTGTTTCAGGGTAATGGAGCATGAATGTGAAGGCAGTGCCTTCCAGAGGCTGTGCTTAAAGTGACTAATTACAGCCCCCCCCCAAAGCCCCCCCACCGGCTGCTCAGGCATGTTCACCAAGACTCTTCCATGTTGAGCAGAAAAGCGAGGGGGGGGTATTGCACTCAGTGTTTAAAGCAGAGGGGTGCAGGGTGGAGTGCAGTGACCCAGGCCACAGTGTTCACCCTCAAAGAGAGAGGGAGAACAACACAGACCCCGTCCCGTCCTCCTTACCTTGGCCTGCAGCGCTGCCCCTGCTGCCCCCCCAACTCCACCTCCAACTCCTCCTTTCTCCTTCACAGCTCCCTCCCAGAGAAAAGGAAAAAAGAGGGATTTTAAGCCTCTTTTTCCCTCCTTTTCTCCTCAACTTTTCAGCCGGCATAAGCAGCGTTTAGCACATTCAAGGGCTCAAATGACTGCCAATGTGGGCCGGGGCAGGGGCTTCTCCCTCTTTTGTCTGCCGCTACCCCCCTCTTTTTTTTTATTTACTCAGGATTCACGCAGGCACCCAGACCACATGTTCCTGACACAGAGCACTTCCATTCACACTCCAGCAGGCCTCATCACACAGGCACACACACACTCACACACACAAATACACACGCCACACTCACAAAAACACACACTCATTTCCTGGGTTCGAGTTTAGCACTCTCCAAAGGCCCAATCTGACTCTCCACACTTCGGTTCAGGCCACGGCTCGACCCTTGCTCAGGTGAGGGGGTTACGGAGAGAGGCATCGCTCACAGGGACTGCTGTTTTATGGCAATTATTTCCTAAAAAAAAAGCAGCGGCCCGTAAAACAACAGCTTGGTAAACACTGAGCTCTGCTAACAAATTGGTGGTGCGATAGCGGGAGTCATTAGCGGCTATGTGAAAGCCGGCGCTGCTCTAACACTCTTCCTTCTGTTTTTTCCACACAGCTGAATCAGTGTAAGCCACCAAAACTCAACCCCCTCCACTCCCACTCCACATAAACTAGTCTCGCCTTCGCACACAGCTGCATCCTCTCTCGGAGTTAATCTCTATCTGCCGGGTATTGTTTTTTGTAACTCCACGACTAATGTCTGGTTTCTTGCTTGCTCTGAAGAACACATGCTTGTAAATGAAGTGGAATAGGAGGTTTAATGAGATGTCTTTTTGTCCTGGGTGAATGGGGAGGGTTGTGTATGGAGGGGGGCTCCTTCTCTTCAAACCCCCCCACACACACACACACATATGAGGTCCTCCAACCTTGCTATCAGGCAGATAGCTTTCTGCCATCCCAGGAATGTTCCAGATAACTATCATCTCTCCTCTGAGGCACTGCCCGCCTGACCCTGCAGCAGAAATTTCTCTCAGGCTCTGGACAAGGTGGGAAAGGAGGAGCCGGGGCTGGAAGGGGGTGTTCCCGTCATGCCTACCTTCTCACTCAAGAATGAAAACTCCAGTATGACAGTCAGTCCCCCCTACTTTTCTCTGTAAAGGAGGTACATAGAAAGGGAGAAAGAGAGTATAGAAAAGGAGTGTCCCTCTGCCAACAGTTCAAAGCGATAATCATCTGCCAATAGCCCTGATGTTTGGGGAAGCCGAGGCTCTGTATATTATCAAAGGCTTTGGGCTGGATAATTACAAGTGTAATTAACCTGCTACCTGTAACAACAATTATCTAATTACATCATAAGTAGGGCCTTTGAGAGGCCCACAATGGCTGCTCCCGGCCTGCTGATTGCGCCCCTGATTTTCCATCTGCCCCCCCCTCCCTCCCTTCCCCTCCCCTCCTCCACTCATTCGCCTGTTAATCACTCAGAGCTGCTGATGATTTCATAAGTCACAAAACCTTTCATTTAGAGCGGCACTGCCCCATTACGGAGGCTTCGGTCTCACAACCGCCGCGCTCGAAGACACGGCCTGGCCCGAGTCGTCTCTGCCACAGTTTGGGGAAGAAAAAGAGGAGGATCCCTGCGGACTGTTTCGTTTCAAGATGGCAAAAATGATCCTGACACATAAGGATATGGCTTTGCGGTGGGATCCTCCACTGAAATCTATTAATGCTAACAACTCGCCCCGTGTCTGCCGGGGGCCAATGAGAGGGGTCTCCTGAAGGGAGGGGTGTGTCTACAGCCAAGTTCGTTTGTAGGAGTTAAAAAAAAAGCAATCAAATGAAAAGAAATGGAATAAAGATGTGTGACTGTGAGAAAGAGTAAGAAAGAGAGAGCGAGTGAGAAAGGCAGGCTGTTGCAGATGTCAGGATCCAATTTGCATGAATGGCAAAGGGATAAATTGCTGAGGACGGCGGAGCAGCGGCACACACACACACCCCTTACACTCTTTTTTTTTGGGGGGGGGGGGGACTAAAAGGCGTTGTGATGCCCATGACTGCCCTTCGCTCCAGAGACAGGGATCAGAGCCTAATGAAGGGCCTTGGGTCTAGACCAAAGATTTCACACTCACTGACTCGCTGACAACTCCGCCCCGTTCCCTAAACTAAGCACACAAGCCTGCACTCTTCCTCACCGTGTGTTTTTTTCCACAGTCAAATTGTACTAATTGGTCCCAGAGGTTATCGAGGTGCGCCCGGTCTCTTAAACATCATCTTAGAGGCATCTAGTGTCTCTTCCATCTCTAACATAGGAGAGCTTCTCTCTCTCTCTCCCTCCCTCTCCCTGTACACTTTGATGGCTGTATTATTATGGAAAACAAATAATGATTGAATCCACGTGCCTTGGCGCTCGTGTCTTGGTGCTCTCTCTCCGTCGGCAGAGGCAGAGACCCGCGGAGCAGAGCGGTTCACACTGCGGTAATTAAAGTGTTAATTACAGCAATAATTAGCAGAGCAAATTACATAAATTCTCACCAAAACAGGATTCATATGCTCTGTAAATGATAACTGTGAAAAACAGTAAGAGCTCATAGAGAGAGAGAGAGAGAGAGATAGAGAGATGAGCTTTAAAAGAAAACAGGCAGAGAGAAAAGAACCATGGATTCGGCTGCTAACGGCAATATAGCTTTATTAATCCCTGGTAAGGGAATATCAAAGTCCTCTTCAGAAAAGAGAGAGAATGAGGAGGCTACAAAGACAGCGAGAGCGAGAGAGAGGCCTCCCCCCCACCCCACTCCCAGTGTTGAGGGTTAGATTCTACACATCTTTCCAGCAGCACTCAGCAGATAACAGTATTTATGGTGATTCTCTACCCCCAATTACACTTCAAACTAAAACAAATACATAATCCCTCACTCCGGGAGCCAGAGACACCTTGTAGTTATTACAGGCAGAATCCACCACGCCCGCCGGACACCGCCGTCAGAGGAAGGAGCCGGGCCATTAGGACGGGCCGGGCAAAACGAGATGGAAGAGCAAATGAATTAAAAGGTTTATAAAAAGGTTTATAAATCAACAAGTCAACCATCAGATTGTAGCCTCTGCTCGGCAGCCCCTCTCATCAGCCCACTGCCATGAAGTTTTTGCTCCGAAATGTCCTGGAGGCAGGGAACAAAGCGAGCAGAACTGATTACTGCGCGGCGGCCCCACTCCACTCCGCTCCGCCGGCTAAACTCTGTTTGGCTTCCTAATGAGCTCACTAAAAACCCAATTCATCACCCATAACCCTTTCTCAACCCTCCTTGAAATTTGCTGCTCTGGGTTTGAGGTGGGGGGCGGTGGAGGGTGGGGGTCTTGCGAAGGGGTGACGGGGGTGTCCCTGCACTCAGGAATGTCCGCCTCTCCCTCAGCGGGACAAATGCGCTCCACTGGCCCCAGCACCACAGATTTCCACTTTAATACCCCTTCCCCATCCCAGGAATTTGGTGGGAAGGGAGTGTGGCAGAAACATGCCGCTCTCCAGAGCCCCTCCCTCTGCGGGTTTTCCCCACCCACTTTTGGGCGGAGACTATCCTGAAAGTTCTCCCAGGTTCAAAGATCTCGTGTTTTTTCATTTGTTTCTAAAACCTAAAATAAAAGAATTTTTTTTTCATTTTTGTTCATTATGGTCATTTGTGTGTTGCCATTTTTAAAACCCCAGTAGCGTTTTTAATTATTGCATGTTTTTTAAGGTGAAGGGCCAATCCACGTTTTTCCAGTTCCGATCCGATTCCGATACACGATGACTGCCGATACCGATACAGATTCCGATATAATACATCCTTTTTACTTTTATATTAGCATTATTTTTGTTGAAATTGTACTGTTTGTTAGTAAGGTTACATTACAGAATAAATAAACTTCTAAGCACTTATTAGAGGAGCAAAAAATATACACAACTACATGGAATTTAAAGGCAGCAACAGCTGTAAAAAAATTTTTAAATAACAAAAACACAACAATCTTGGCTGAATCATCGAAATAGTTCAAGTATTATGTCCATTTTAGCAGCAACAACTGTGTAGAAAATAAAGTGCAAACTATTACATTTAAAATAATGTGAATTTGGAGACACGACATGGGCAGAGTGTAATCTAACCACTTCTGTATTTAAGGTGGACCGGCCGAGTTATGAGATGCCAAACTTTAGCCTCGTGAAAGAACCCCAAAGAGGTCTTAAGGGAGAGCTAAGAGTATTCTCTGATGTTCCTTTTGCTTTTGGGTGTTTGCGCAAGGTTCAGCGCAAGCTGTGAACTGGAATATAGAGACCGGGACTGTCCGACTGATCTCCGATATCGGGTTTACGGCTATATCGAACCCGATAACGATATCATATCGGATCGGGCCCATCTCTAATGTTTTACATTACAACTGCAGCTTTGGTTTTACGTGACACAGGAACACCAAACAAAGTTCAGCATGACGTCTAACACCTCGAGCATCAACACAAACCAGGGAACCTTTCATATAAGGAGCTGTTTTACCATATGACGACAATTTACCATTTATCGTGCTTGCTGCTCGTGTTCTACGGGTTAATAAACTGCACTGTGCTCAGGGGAGTTTAAAAGTACACTCAGATTCAGGCTGTATATGTGGCTGGTGTAATTGGGCCCTAAAGTCTATGTGTCTTCCCGTGTGTGTGTAGATGGAGCTGCAGGATGACGGAGTGATGCTGGGACTGGAGGGCAGTCTGGGCAGGGACATTGTGGGCATCATTAACAGCGTGTTCCAGGCTCCCTGGGGCGGCTCACACACCTGCCAGAAGGATGAAAAGGCTCTGGAGTGCAGCCTGTGTCAGTCCAGCATCCTCTGCTACCAGCTGGGCTGTGAGCTCCTCCAGAGACTCACCCCTCCCGATGAGATACGCCTGGTGGTGAGACACACACACACTCACACACATGTTTCTTTTCTTACCCCGTCAGGACATCGTGCCATAACATAAACCTGTTAACATAAAACTGGCAACTTTACAGCAGGTTAAATTTGAATGGAAATTAATAGAAAATGTTTTTTTTTTTTTTTTTTCAGATGCACTTTTTTTTGGTCCATGCATCATAACATTCAGTAGACCTTTTTTTTAATTATGTCAAACAATGAAAAACAGAAAAAGAAGATAATTGTTGACATTCATATAATTCATATTTGAGTTGCTTCTGACATTGTAGGTTGACCCAGTTTTTCTCTGGTCGCCCTGTAAAATCAGGACATTCTCATCCTAAAAATGTATGAAAATAAACAGACATGCTTGATTGAGAACAATATCTTTAAAAAGGAATTCTAAAAATCAAACATGCCATCTTTGCCATTATAATGAAAGCACACACTGTGGAAGTAAACCTGTCATTTTGTAAGGGATGGGCAATTCAGTGATATATATCATGATAATATCAGAATATGCTTCTGTGATCAAGAGAGACTAATTAGTCCTATTTAACTGTAAAGAATGCAACACAGAATGCAAAATGTTGACTACAAATCACAGAATTCATCATTTTTAATGTATAATTTCTTAAATGTGACACTACAGGTTGGTATACTGTGGTGGGTATTAATGCTAATGTTAATAGTCCTTGAATAAGACTAACACATCGTTCCTCTACATCTGTAGCAAGATTAAATTGATATGATGCATAAAGCTGCTGTGAATGGTGATGTTACATTTTTGTCTGATAACCCACCTCTGCATTTGGTGCCGTTTCTCACAGGAGCCTGCAGACAGTCTGGAGGAGAGCCTGGTGTTCCCCAGGTTAGAGCACTGTCTACATAATGAGAACATTACAGAGGAAGGGGAGAACACATCTGGTGCTAACCAAGACAACCCTGGCAACCAGAGTCATTCCCCTGACAACCCACGTACGTCTCCATGGCAACTATCTGCAAAATTAGATACCAGCGTTAGAGTAATTTCTGTTGATCATAATAATCCGGTCTCAAGAAGGATGTAGTGTCGCCTACATTGCTTGTCTAAAAACAGCTCCAGCTTAACTAAAGAAACATGACCATTTCGTTTCTTACAGTTAACAGAACATCATCTGTGTGTTAACAAAGAACAGATGGGTTTGACGACTTGTTTGCACCAGCTAGTCACACTGTTAGAGCAGAGTGTAATTCCAAGCATGATTCTTGTTGTGGGTTAATTGAAACTGCTGTGAGGGATTTTATATATATTTATCATATATAAAATGAATTTTGTTTAAAAGATTTCATTCCACTTTCAAAACATTTGATTTAATTTTAGACTGTTCTTTTGGTTGGTCCATGCATCCAGAAAATTTGAACTAGGTGGTAAAAAAAAATCGGAAATGCCACCTTGTTCACATATTAAATATGCCGATGCAACAATCTAGAGAGATATATTACGAAAAACCTCAATAATACATACAACATAGCAATTTTATACACATATATTCAATAAACTCCAGTAAACTCCTGCTTATCGTGGGGGTAACGTTCCAAGAGCACCCGCGTATAGTGAAAAACCGCAAATATGTGATGTGGCAAAGAATGCCGAAAAATACCTATTTGTAAAATGAATTTAATGTACAGTAATAAAAATACAAGGCTTTAAGTCCAGTATTGTATATAATAGAGGTCAGTAGTAGATCAGTAATATTGAGATAAATAGTGACATTTCACATGTTGAGACTACTGCACCTAATACGAAATTGCCCATGATAATGTACAAATTGACTTGATGATACTGCTCATATTATCGCCATAATTGTTTGTTTGTGTTTATGGTTATTTTTGCAAAACTCTTCTTGAGTCCGTTGTCTCACTTGGAGCATCTCACTAGATTTTCTTTCCCACAGCTTTAAAGAATAATACTGACAGGAAATTCTCCTACCAGCAGCTTCCAGTTTCTCTCAGACTTATTTACACCATCCTGCAGGTAAATATGAGTCTCCATTTCTATACATGCTGCATCATACCACCTTGTGTGTTTATTTCTAAATTCGGGTAAACGCTGCTTCCCTGTTGTAGGAGATGGCCAGGTTTGAGGAGCCAGACATCCTGTTCAACATGCTGAACTGTCTGAAGATCCTGTGTCTGCATGGGGAGTGTCTCTATCACTCCCGCAAAGACCACCCTCAGTTCCTGGCCTACATCCAGGAGAAGATGCTCATTCCCCGGTATGAGCTCCACAATGGCCAGTACCCAGTACTGCAGTCATTAAAATGATGTATAAATGTAATTTTTTGTATCAGTGTTGGTTCATATTGATGGGAAAATGAGAAAACGAAAATGTAGACTTCACCTCTTTTGTGCAAAATAAGATAAGAGATAAGAAAACCCTTTATTAGTTCCATGGGTTGAAAATTTGCCTTGTTACAGCAACAAAGTGGACAGCACATATATA
>JBBPCY010000001.1:29544697-29583973 GCA_037974405.1 Brachyalestes nurse | reverse complement strand
TGTGTTTGTTTCTCTCTATCTCGTGGTTTTTTGTGTTTGCACACACACACACACACACACACACACACACACACACACACACACACACACACACAGAAACACACACTCAGAGTCCCTATGCCGTTCATTCAGACTCAGCCCCCCTTTTCCACCTCGATCTGCCGTGTGCAGGCAGAGAACACCTCTCTCACAAAACTTCACTTTGCATTCTTTTTTATCTGCCCTTTTTTCCATACAGCTGTGAGCCCCCGATCAACAGAGAGAGCACAACAGCCTCTCCTGGGACCCAACTAGCAGAGAAATCAGATACTCCTTTACAAGAGCCGGGGCTGCTCGTGTCTTGTCAAGACTCACCTACCGGCTCCTTTACAAGTCAATAACCATGGCCTGCTGTCCTTCCCACAGACATTCCAGACTGTAATTATCATTTAACCAAAAAAAAAAGAGTCAACGCTTTTCTCATTCTCTTCCAACTTAAAGGGGAACTCCTCTCCTGACGTCCCTACTGAGGTAATGCCTTGTAAAAGGGGCCATGGGGGCTTTTGTGGAGCAGTTCCATATCAAAACCACTTTTGATTTCTTATAGAACCCTTCAAATGGGTAGATGTTTTCATTTTTATATGTAATCTCTGTTGGACAAAAAAAACTTGATAATTAAAAAAACAGCTGACCTTTTGACTATGTGAACCAGTAGAATCATTAGAATCAGTAGAAGTCTTCCAAATTTACCTGGATAATGTTTTTTTTTTCATGTTAACTTCCATCATAAGTTTTTAAGATTTTTTTTTTGCTTTCACTGTTAAGTTGCCAATTGGTGATACAAGGTTTTGTTCTGACGGCAAGAAAACGAGACAAGAGTGTGAGGAATCTTCTTACTCAAAAGTACCTTAAGCAATTTCCTCCAGGATTGATAACGTTTTCTGCTTCTGATTCTAAAGATGACGTAAATATCCACATTAGGTCAAAAAGCGTTAAAAGTACTGTCATAAGCATCAAATGTTAAGATGGTTTTTTTACCTCTACTATTAACTGTCAGTTTGGGGATACAAGGTTTTGCTTGGACAGCAACAGAATGAAACGTATGTCTCTAAAGAACCTCCGTACGTTAAGACCACTGTATCGTTAACACGAAAGTAAAGTGAGACATAACAATAATTGCGATGTAAATGAATTAATGACGAGGGAGCTCTCATAATTATTGCTTACTGCCTTTACAAGACAATTTGCCTCCGTTAATGGAGTCATCTGCAAGCATTTGAAGAGCTCTCCAGCGTCCGCACTCCTAAAGGTAAGTTCAGCAGGTCATTTTTATTATAGCCCATTCCTGGCACTCTCTATGACTTTCGAGCCTTGACAGCTCTTGGCAGTAAAAATTGTGCACCAGACATTGGCTGAGTTGGTGAGGAGCTTATTACCACGGAGAAAAATAAGAGTTTGGGAGTCCAGGGCTCAAATTACTGCCACTCTAGCACCTTGACCTGCTCAAATGAATTTTCCCCATCGCATTCCTTGCACATTTACTTAATTAGGTGTCTGACATTAGCAGTGGGAAAGTCCTGACTTGGAAAAAAAAATTGTCTCTTGAAAAATGGCATAGCCGAAGAGGACAATGGTCACACGGTGACTGTTTTTGGGCTTCTGTGACGGCGTATGGTGATTTTGAGTGCACCTTGATGTGGCTGGCGTAATTTCCTCTGCCTCCAGATATCATTATAATGGGGCACGTTCTTAATCCTGGAGCAGCGTGAGTTAATTTGCAGCTTTAAAGTCCTAGCAGGGCCAGAAAAAAAAACTTCAGACGCAATTCATCAAGAGCCTCTCAGTCTCTCCTTCAAACCATTATTTTCTTTTCTTTCGTCTCCTTGTTTTTGCTTCTTTTGTGTCTCTTTCTGCTTTTTTTTTTTGGCCCCCCATTATTGACTTTCCAATTTTCCCTTCCCATCAGACCTCAGCAGCAGCAGAAGCCGCCTGAAGCTGTGTGGCTGAAAGCATAGCTCTGACCATTCACTAATCCAGACAGAAAGAAAGAGGCAGACAAACGGGCAGGCTTCGCGAGCTCAGCACGAAAAACATGTATGGAATTGAAGAGCTGAGGAAGGAATGAGGCAGAGTAGAACAGAGTGGTGCAGGAATCCTGAACGATCTGCTCTACAACTTTGCAGACGAGAGGAAGGGAGCAGGAGGGAGAGCGAGAAGAACCTGCCAGCGGTGGCCCTAACCTGCGCAATAAGGGGGCTGCAGCATGCCTCCGGAGCCACAGGGAGCACGACTCATTTTCCGCACAACAATGGGCCTGGATGGGCGCCCACACAATGGCAGGTGCAGTGAATAGCCGGTGCAGAACCAGCGCTCCCCTCCACACCAGCACTCCTCTGCTGCGTAACCTCTCCTGCTCTCCGTCTCCACCCGACTTCTCTTTACTATAAAGGATGAAAACGATCTCATGGGGTTCCGAGGGAAGAGAAGTAGCAACAAGGCCTTTGGGGCAGAAAAAAAGACCAGTCCTACGCCTTGGCCTGATCTGGCTTTTTCTATCTTGTTATGTATCTCTCTCTCTCTCTCGTTTTCTCTCTCTCTCTCTCTGCCTTTCTCTCTCTGTCTTTGTGTGTAGCTTTTTTAATAGTTGCAGAGTTTGTTCTCATGCGCTGTTCGGCTGTCCTCCGGGCCATGTGAGGGGTAAAGGCAGCATTCCCCCACCTTCAGAGCATTCTTTTTGGGGTCAGGGGGTCAGCTTCCACAGATGTCTCCAGCAGACAGGCAGTTGTCTGAGGACTGCATCCCAGAGAGTAAGCATTCGGCCCAAACAATGCAGGTCAGCCCTTAGTTGGCGGATTTTTTTTCTTCTTCGTCGTTTTTTTGTTTCTTCCTTCTACTTTAAATAAAGTCTCTCTGCAATTTTTTGTGTGTTTATGACATTTTTGCCTTTTATACTTGCTTTTTAGACTTATTTTTCCTCTTTATTTCACCTCTGAAAGATTTATGTCTAGATAGCATTGTGGTCGTCTTTCTTTTTCTTTCTGCCACTTAAATATTCTTCTCTTCTCAAGCTTCCTCCAATTGTTCTAATGGAGCCTTTCGTCATTCCTGCCTGACAGTGTCAAGGAAAGATGCTTTTTATAAAAGGAGAAGAAACCGGGGCAGCGGAATGACGACAGCGCCCGTATCGGAACATTTGAGACCTGGCTCAGGACGGGCGGTGCTTTAACAGCGGTCGATATTTAAAGGAAATCATCGCTGGGTTGCCTCAATCACAACAAACATCATCAAAAGCGAATTCCTCCACGAAACGGGTTTCATTAACTGGAAATCAAGCTTCTGTGTGTGTTGGGCGGGTAAAACAATGCCAGCGAGAAAACAGAGAGGGAAGAGAAAGGCTGGATGCATTTAAGCAGCATGTTTTTGCCTGGATACATGGAAACTGTGTAATTGCAACAACCTTTTAGAAACGCAGCAGCCGGGCCATTTCTGAATAGCATCCTCTTTTTTTATCTCTTTCTTTGAAATGGTGTGTGTGTATGTGCATGTATATGTATGTGTATGTGTGTGTGTGTGTGTATATGTGTGAATGTCTATGCTTTCCACTCCTCAAAACAGTCCCCCCCTATTCTGAAATTGATAACCTTCTAAATGAATTATCGTAATGCATAATGAACGTTATCTCCCCCCAGGCTGAGGCCCTGTTTGGCATGTTGATTTGTTTTGTTTCACATTACCCTTCGTTCTTTAAGAGTGCTCGCTGCTTGAGGCGTGTAAATAAGAAATTATCCTTGCTTACTAACACTCCTAATACCTCCTTGGGGTAATTAGAAATTATTAGACTGCTGCCTCCAATAACAAGAGCTAATGGCACTAACTACTGTCAAAGCCAACACCTCCTTCGGCCCACTCCCCTCAGACGGAAGAAACAAAAGCTCTCCGCTGTGTGCGGACTGCAGGGCACGAGGCCGGTATCCTCCCCCCCCACCCCCAAACAAGCACCCCCACGCTCCGAGACTCATTATAGCACACGGGAGAGTGGAAATCAGGCTATAAAATGAGCTTATCTGCAATAATGCCCAAAAAGCATTTGCATAAACGCGTTAACTGTGCCGGTGGAAGCAGGCGGGGGAGAGGCGAACTCAAATCTGCCCGCGCTCTCCTTCTCTTCCACCCACTCTCTTGGACGTGAGCTGTTTGTTGGAGAGGTACCTGTAGGGTATGGCTGGTAAGCTCAGCTCCAGCTTCCTCATGCTTCCACTGCCTGCACTAAAAGCCACGGCGCTCAGCCACGGGATTCAGCAAACGCTCATTTCTCCCAAGAAGAAGGGGCTACGAGGTAGGGCTCGGACTTTAGCAGAACCTTGGGATGGTGTGGGGGGGGGTGGAGGCCGGGCGGATTAGAAAGCCGAGGGAGACAGAAGAAAGGGAGAAAGTGGAAAGGGAGCAAGGCCCATTGGACAAACACAAAAGGGCCAATGGGAGGGGGGCCCAAGAGTCAGGGTTAATTCCCAAATAAGTACACCTTAAACGGCCTGGATGAGCAGTTAGGCAGAGATTTGGAGTCTCCCTGCAGGTGTGTCTTTGAGCGCGCTGGCCTCTCTAACCCCTCTCCCTACTCGGATGGAAAAGAGGCAACAAACACACGGCGAAAACCAACACGGCCACTGTTTTTTCAGGGCCTTCCCGGCTCTTCTTCGCAAAAACACACAGGCGTAAACACTCAGTTTAGAGAGAAACAAATCTGGCGGAGACAGGAGTGATTGGATTATCACCCCTCAAGAATGACTTCTTAGCTGACCCCCTCAGGCATGGCTTGCTAAAACAAGACCCTGAAAAAATTCCAGTGCTAAACGGGTGTCTCTTTAAAGGGCCAGTGCATTGTCATGCTTGTAAAAATACAGCAGCGTTAACGGAGCAGGCAGAGCCCCCTGGGGGCGTGGTCTCAAATCCCTTTTAGCCACATTACATCAGGGCCTCTGTGTTCTACATTGCCACGGTGACAGGGAGGGGGCTGTGCAAGCCTTTCATATAGCAGCTCTCTCTCTCTCTTTCTGTCTCTCTCTCACTTTCTCTCTCTCTCTCTCTCTGTGTTGCTTTCTCTTTGTTTTCTTTCTCTTTCTGTTTCCTTCTTGCACCACTCTGCGGTAAAAGTCCCCTCTGCTACTTATAGCTCTGTATCATGATTACTTTCCTGCCCTCCCTCCTGAACCTCCTCGCCTTTAATTACATCCAACGCATGAGGAAAAGGTGCAGATTGATTAAAAAAAAGGTTCCCCATAGCCATCTCTAATGGCGCGGAACATACAGCGCCCTTAGCTGCTGCACAAATAATTTTAGTCATTTTTTCCCCCCATGTTCACCAAACATTAGTTTGCACATCGGGCTGACCCACTTGCTGCTTTACGGATGGACAGGCTGGCCATGATTACAAGCCACAGGGACAAAAGACAGAGAGAGTGAGAGAGAGAGAGAGTAAGACAGGGTGTGACCAGGCAAGAGGTGGGAAGAAAAAATGGCGTTAATAGACGTACTCTCACTAGCTTACAGAGCATTAATAGTCTAATGCTTTCTTTCCCTTTAATGTGTTTTTCTTCTTATCCAGTGAATCAGACATATGAGTGGAAAGACAGAGAGAGAGAGAGAGAGAGAGACAGAGAGAAGATGATCATTCTGTTTAATCGCCCTCTGGAAAAAGGCCAGACAGTCTACTAGAGTGAGAGAGAGAAAGAGAGACAGAGGCAGAGAGAAGGCGAATTAAGCAGAGAGTGCTTGTGCAGAAGGGGAAGAGGCTCAAAGCGCAGACCCTTGAAACAGTTTCGGAACAGAGAGTAGCGAGGCCTTTTCCCGTAAAGGCCTGCGAATGCTGAATCCAGCAAGAAATCTGCTCTCAGAGCACAGGGATCCACTTTTAAACTATCTACATTAACTATAGTTTTCCCTATAGATTAAGCATTCGCCATGAATAATTTACCCACTCTTATGCTAATGGGAGCCTGAGAGTATCCCCTATGTTGTTTTTTCCCCTCCAGCATAACTATTCTCGGCATTCAGAAGTCATTCTGTCCTTCCAAAACTAACTCAGAGGAGCAGATGCCTGCCTGCTTATATGGACACACAACACAACTACCAAGCAGCAAGAGATCCTTATGTATATTGTTAGATTTTGTTAAAGAAAGTGACCGGAATTTTTAGAATTGCACAAGAGGACAAGCTATTGTATGGGCAGTGGTCTTCTTAATTTCATAGCCACGTAATTGCCAATTTATAGCAGTTACAGAGTAGTAAGTATAGTAAGATGAATAACTATATAAACTAGATGTATTTTTTGCAAGAAAATGCAAAGTGTGATTGTATGGTTGCTTTAACACCAGTGTTTGGTTTTATGGGCAAAGTTTGTGTTAAATTATCTTTTCGCACCATGGATTCAAACTCGCAACCGTTTGATTCAAGCACAGGCACTTTACTGTGGGACCTTTGGGTCGCGTTAATTTGCTGGGTCTTACCAAGCCTTTTATGGTTTAGGATGGCTGAACACATTGCTGCATTCACGGGCTGATTATTTTTATTTAAACCACAACAAACCGTGACACTGATCAGAACCTGTTTCATTGCTTTTTGTTGCATTGCGGCCGCCATATCTGTGATGCCACATATTACAGAGCCGACTCCACCACAAAAATGTAATTTTTAAATGATCAATACCTGGCCCCTGATCAACCGATCAAGAACTTACATACACATGTACTGCAGGGGATATTAACAGAGCTTTTGACATTGGAACCATGCCCATATTTCAAAAACTGTAGGAGGTGAACAGGTGCCAAATTCAGCTATAAAAAGAATAATAAAAGTAATACAAATACAATTTAAGAACAGTAGTGTAATCGCTGATGTAAAAAACACTAAGGAGATGAATAACTAGGTCAGAGTTCAAAAGGTCAAGTTTTAGTAAATACCCCATATGTAAGGTTTCCTAAAAAGCACCTGTTCCTTCCTAAGCCCTTTTGTGCATGAGCTGTCTGCTTGCGTATTTGCCTGGCAGTGTGGTCAGATCTGCTGTTGCCGGGCTGAGTCTGGGCACTGTGTAAAAATCATCAGTCCTCCAACAGCTGGGAGTGATGGCCGTGAAACAGCAGGGACCGCTGCTGCTTTATTGTTTATCTTTTGTTTATGGGGCAGTATTCAGGTTTAATTATTCCTCTTAATTAAACTCTTAACAGGCACAGAGAAACAGAAAGAAACCCCCAGGCCCTCCCCTCCACACACACACACACACACGCACACGCACGCACACATACACACACAGATACACACAAGCCTGATGGATTTCATTGTGAACCAGGGGCAACACCAAAAAACGCAACAAGGCCCCCATCTTGCGTTTACTGAAGCTAGAATCCTTTCTGCATTTTATTTCCCTTCCATTTGCTTCTACTTTCTGTTGCGTAAACGTTAAGGGGGGGAGGTGGAGGGGGTCGTAAGTCCAGAAACAAGCCAAATCAACAGGCCTTGTTCATACTGGAGCTGCTGGGTTTGTGTCTCCCGTCAGAAATAACCCCCTGTGGTGAGGTCCACAACAATGACCCTTCCTCAGAGGGGCCCAAGGCGAGGAGAGGTTGGGAGATATAAGGGTTTGCTACAAACTCAACTGCCAGTGTGAACATGCACGCAGCATGTTCTTCACTCTCACTAGGGGGGTCAAAACATGAAGGGTGCTCGGTTGTTGAGCGTGAAACCAAACCACCATTTAGTTTTCGGGAATAGCTAATGGGCATAGTAGAAGCTGTTCTACTGGCTGATAAACTTGCAACATGTTGACATTCATGGTGAAGAAAGAATCTGTGACTGAGATATAAACAAAGTCATTCAGAGCGGGTTTGGTGTGAAACGCTCCCATTCTAGAGAAATGTATAGTATCAGAACCATCCACAATGGTGGTGAATGGAACCAGATATCTAAAAGTTCATTCATGGAAAGTGATTACATGAAGTGGTTATGATGCCCGAGATATTGTATTATGATAGCTTTAAAAAGATTTTGGCCTAAAAACATGCATGCAATGTTGCTGGAGGGATATATATAAGCCATTATGAGGAAAAATACTTCCCCAACAAACTTACTCTACCATTGTCAGCATTACATAAATAAAAACTCAGAAGGTCACTATCAGTTCAAAATAGTAAAAAAATGTTTATATTTGTGTTGTAGACACTGTGACTTCTGGTTCCATTTGCCACCACTGTAAAGAAATCTCTGCAGTGTATAGAAACCTCTTCACCATTTCACACCAAACCCGCTCTGAATAACTTTTTATATCTCAACCAATGAATTATGCAGAAACTTCTGAACCACGGATGAAATTCTCCTTTAAGTATAAACCATAAGTCTATACTTAAGATTGCTAATTCTATGCATGGTCAATATATCCACCTGCAAAGCACAGTGAGATAATGTGTGTGTCATATTAAACAAACTAGCACCTTGGCTGTAGATTGCTGTGGTTGCATTGAATAGTGTGATTGTTTCTAAGTGTGAGAGCCGGTTGTGGAAGTGAAAGAGCCAGTGGATCTGCTCATTTGCCTTGAGGGCCAAAATTCATATTTTTGCTTTTAAAAAGAAATTCTGATGCAAATACAATAGAGCAGTTCTGCAACAGAATCATATCATATCTCCATTCATCCAGGAGGGAATACACTCCGGAAACCCCTCCAAAACTTGTCCCTGACCTATTCATGTACAGGTCTTGTATATCTCAAGTAATACCTCAAAAACAGTGATGGTATAGACCTCCTGATTGCTTGAAATAATATATTAAATGCCATTTTCTTTCTTGTCCTAAGGAAACGTAGACTTTCTTAAATTCCAACCTAATTTCATAGTTTTACATGACTTTTTCCTGCCAAATAAGTGTATTTTCCTCGGTACTTCTCTCCATCGCTCTGCAACTCCATAATTGGCCTGTTTTGAGTGGAGAGAGGAAACTCTTCCCTGATGAATAGGAGAGTAGCACAGGGTGCAGCCTCTCCCTGCGTGTGTGGAGCCGTTTAGCTGTGAAGCTGCGTCCAGCCAGGCCCGGGCAGGAGCTGGGAATCAGCGAGCGCTTCAAGCGTTAACGTAATTGCAAGAATGTGAAAAATGAGGCGGCGGGGCTCCTGAGCAGAGCGAAAGGTCACAGCGAGCCTCACACAAAACAACTGGCTGCAGGGACAGCCTCATTAGAGCAGTAAATTGGCTGCTCTCTCTCTCTCTCTCTTTCTCTCACTCCCTTTCTCTCTCTTTCTCTCATTCATAAGAAAATAAAGTGTGTTTTCTTGCTGCAAGACCAGTGTTTAGTGCTTTTTGGGTCTGGCGGGGCCGGGTCAGGCCCAGGCACTTTACACTGTACAGTAACTATCTTGGCTCTTATTGATCAGCTGTTACTGGATCCGGTGCAGAGAGGAGTCGATAAGTGCTCTGCGGATTACAGGTCACTTGTACTTATGTGTGTAAGATAATCAATAGGCGGTGCATTTCTCCCTCCCTCTGTTCTGTTTTTCCCTTCTCGCTCATGTCCAGTCTACCACCCAACCCACCCCTGAAAAAGACTAGAAAGAGCACACCATCTGCTGTGAAATGGCACTGCCATGCTATCTTAATTCCTGTAGCTATTATAGTAGCATTAGCTTATCGGCTCTGTACGCAACAATTACTGAATTATGCTGTCAAGCGCTGTTTCCCCATGCTAGTGCTAGAACTGGGATTTTTAAATGAATGAAGGGTATTTATCTAAACTGGAAAGCATTTACTAAATAGTGCATAGTGCAGTTTACATAAATTACCATTTACCCAAATGTAACTCAGCCAAGACATGTTTGGTGTTCAGACTTTGTTTAGCACTGGAGCTATGAGGCTATTGTTGCTAGTGAAAAAAAAATGGCTGCCCAAAACTTATTTATACATTCCCAAGCTTGCTCGAATCACATTCAGCTCTTCATTAAGACTTGTGGGTGTGGTTTAGGGCACTGGATGACTGTGAGTTGTTCATCATTGATTAACAAAATATCATTGTGTAGAACCAGGCAGTTGCTTAGACAACAAGGCCTTTATTAAAACATCAGCATTTTTTGTAAAGATGAGGCAAATGTGGACAAGTGGGATCCAGGACCAGTCCTGCTTACAACTGATTGCTTGCTAAATAGGAGTCCTACTGACTTAAACCAAATCAACAGGCCTCTACCCTCTTAATAGCAGATGTGGTTTGAGCAGGTCGATAGACGTTTTGGTGACGTATTTATGAAAACTATTTGGGCGACTGTTGTATAATTGTTAGCTACAATAGCCTTGTGGCTGCAAACACCAAACTGATCAGCTACAAATTGGAAAACTATAAATTAAATTCTTTGCCAAAATATTTTTTTAATATGTCCAACACATCCAGGACTATGATTGTAAAAAAAAATACTTGGGACATGATCAAAAGAGCTTCTCTAGCTCCCATATTTTTCACTGGTGTCAACATTGTTTGGGCCTCATTAAGACTGTGATAGTCAAGACATTGTCCCAGTCAATCAAAACAACAACTTGAGAGTATTTATCTTTTCCAAATGCTACTATACAGCTCTAAACATGACACATATTATCTGTACTGTACACCAAATGTTTCCGTTAGCAGATGTGAAACCCCTAAAGCCTCAGCACTGCCACCACCAAGCCCTTCCTGCACAGCATGGCAGTGACCAGAGATGAAACTGCTCTTGACAAGAGTGAACCACAAAGGTCTGTAGTGAGTGTGGCAGTGTGGTCTAGGCTGGGTTTTTAAATAGCCATCTCTCCAGACAGTCAGGCCGTGCAGGGCAGCTTGATTAAAGCCTCCGAGCTGCAGAGAGCTTCATCAATAGCTTTGATTGCCTATTGGCGAAATGCTAGCCGAGATGGGACCTGACACCAGTCTGGGCCGGCTTGAGCAGCCCGACCCCGTCTGCCAGACTGCCTGATGAAACTCCGTGCAAACGGCAAACACTCGCGGACGCTGCCCAGCCGAGAACTCATAGTCGGCTCACGAGCGTTCTCCCTGGCAAAGCGCTGCAAAGACCCGCAGCAGAACAAGACTGGGAGAGATTCTCTTCCGTAATTGGAACAAAAGAAGAGAGAAAATTTAAAATGTTTAAAATGTTTAAATTCTTAATTTGTACTGCTGGCAATTTCAGTGCATGAAATAAGTGTGTAAGTCCAGGATCTTGTGAAAACACAGTCCATCCTGAGCTGTAATTATCCCTCCTGACTAGTATTTTAAAAATCAAGGCTTGTCCATAGTGTTTTTACATCTGAATAAACACCAGTTTAAAATTCTAGTCTGTTATTGGATCTGCTCTAATCCATAGACATGCATTCTGCAAAAAAAAGGTGAGGGAAAGGGATCTTTAAGAAATACGACAAAAGAACCACTTTAGTGGCTATAAGGATCCTTCACATCATTTAATGGTTTGTTAGCCTTTTAGGGTTCTTATAAGAACTTTCGCATTAAAAGGAGGTTCTTTTATATTATTGCCCTGCCCTTGTTTTGGGAGTAGTTTAGCCAATAATACTAATGTTGATCATTAGGAATGACACCCAGTGGTCACCGATTAGCATTATTCTGATGAAACCATGCTAACTGGTTACTATTAACTTCCATTTATTGTTAGTAACATTAGCGTGTATGGTCCTTTAAGTCCTCTGAGGCCTGAGGACTGACTGTTTTGAGAAGTACTTCTTCAGTGAACCAAAAATGGTTCTTCTATGGTGGTGTGTGTGTGTGTGTGTGTGTGTGTGTGTGCTGAGCAATTTAATTTTGCAGTTATTGTCCAGCTAATTCCCCATCTATTTATGAATCTATATTTATATAGTAAAATATTCAAGCAAAATTAAAGACATTTACCACACAGTTCAAATACATTTGCATCGTGTATGCATTTAACATTCATGCAATCTATTTAAATTTAGTACAGCAATATATATTGTGTCTGTTGCATTTCACTATAATGTGATGCATTTCAGGTTTTTAATGAACATGTTTTCAAATTAGTCAGTTAAAACATGAAAGTGCTCATATTTAAGTGCATTTATTAAAACAAATGGAAATCAGATAACAGAGCTCAGCATTCAAATGTGATGTAACCTCTGGGGGGCATTTGTTTAGATGGATATGTTTTTCATAGCAGTGATATGTGTGTGCTGTGTGCATGCTCACCTTGTTCGCTGCTGTTGTCGCCGCTCTGGGAGGCGTGTCCTCCGCTGCTAGGCCCTGGTGTGCCTGCTGAATGCGTGGAGGTGGCGTCATCGTGGTCTCTCCAAGAAGCTGGGTTCTGGCGTTTCATAGAAGAGATCCATCCATCCACGTTCCCCATCCAAACCGCAAACCAGGAGCAGAGCACCGGAAGCAGAGACAGAGAGAGACAGAGAGAGAGAGAGAGAGAGAGAGAGAAAGAGAGAAAGAGGGAGACAGAGAGAAAAACCACATGAACGCACTGGAAACGTGAGAGGGACATGTGTGAGGCTGTGGGGATCTCTGGCCTGTCTGTCTGAGCACCGAGTGCATAACAAACACACATGGAATCAACAGCTTCCCGGCCATCTTAACTCCCATAACGGCCTAGCAGGCACTCACTCCACACACTGCACGCCTAACAGCTTAATTACAGCGTAAGAGTCCATCGCTGCCATATTTAATGTGCCATCAGATTCGGAGCGGAGCTCAAAAGAACTGTCTAAACACATGTGGCGGAAAAATGTCAAGTTAGTTTATACCGTAACCAATTGAGACTTCCGCGTCAAGTGAGAAATATGAGGCTAAAAAGTCGACATGCACCGCAAGTGCCATTAATCATTAGCGCTGTCAGAATTGAAAATAAGATATGAGGGGGCTCTCCCCCTCCCCAACCCCCCCAGTCCTCGATCTGGCAAAGACATTGCACATGGACACAGATGCACACACACACACACACACAGTCACAGGAGTGTAAGCTATCTTGTCTGAGGGGTTGAGGAGGGAGCAAAATGGCGAATTTGTCGTTTCTGAGTGGCCTCTCCTCCTCACCCTTCCTGGTCATTCTCAGTGGCTGAGTGGTCAGCACAGGGAAACAGGATTTGTACTGTACAGGAAAGGCTTTATCTGTGCAAAAACGAAGGCAGGCAAGAGGTGGAATTTCCTTTGCCACTCTCGGCTAGAGAGGGACTTGCTGACCACATCACCTCACCCCCCCCCCCCACACACACACACACAAAACACACACATTATGTTGCAGTCAACATGTCACCTGCTCTGCATGGAAGGAAAAAAAAGAGAAAAGAGAGAGCCAGTCTAGCTTTGTAGCTTTGTCTCTGTGGGCCAGAGTACAGCCCCCTTGAAAAGAGCCCAAGCCAAACAAATCCGGGCCTGCACCAAGGCTTCCCACAAACCTCAGCCCACTTCTCTGCTCCCTTTTTTCTCCCTCTCTCTCTCCTCCCTCCATCGCTCGCATACACACGCAGCCTTTTAAATGCAATGTATTCCCACAGAGGAGAAGCACTCCTGTAAAATATCGGGAGGATAAAAAAAAAGCTGCCATTTGGTGTAAGCTCATTACAGACAGAGCTGAACTCTTAATCTGAGTGCAATCAAGCGTGTGTCCAGCTGACTGCCCAAACGGGAAGCAGACACACAGAGAGGGGAAAAAAAGGACCAAGGTGTTTGCTGACCAGTGCTTGCCCACGCTGTGTGCTCGCTCCGCTCTAGCGGACCGCCCATGACTGCAGGCCGAGGCACAGCTCCCAGCTGTGGGCTGCACAACACAGGCCTCCCGGTCCGCTCCGACCTCTCAGAGTCAGCTGTTCACCGCATGGTCTTCAGATAAAAGCTTGCAAAAAGCGTTTAGTAAAGAGACAAGAGACAAAAACATGGACACGGACAAGAGTGCGCAAAAGGAGCAGCATAAAAAGAGGCCCTGCAGAAAAAGTTGCTCTTTTACTCATTTCTGAGTAATTTCACAGCAATCAGAATGACATTCACTTCAGCCATAACAGCACCATTATGTCTCCAGAGCAAATGTCATAAAACAGGGAAGGAAAGGAGGGAGAGAGAAAAAGACAAAAAGAAAAAAAAAACAGTGTGTATAATATAGTTCAGCTGAGCCAGACTCATGTACTTAGAATGTGCCGTTGTTGTTTTAAGGAAAGAAAATGACTGGGTTCCACTTCCTGAAGGTGAAACACCCACTGCCGGCAAGACAGGCCTCAAATATATGGCCCAGCTAGTGTATTACACATACAAAAAAAACTGTGAAATTGCAAATTTCAGTATTTCTCTTTGTCTATACAATAACGAACACCTTCTTGTTCTGCATTTATAAAGTAAAAAGAATGCCTTTTGCAGGTGTTTCTGTTCGTTTTGAAAGAAAAAAAGTTAAATAAATCTGTTTTTTCCTTTCTGTCTGATTAACTTCTATAGTGCTAAGTAAAGTTCCCCTTTGGTGCAATTTTAAGAGAAAAAATAGAATGAAGCCATATAATTAAAAACAAGCCATGTCAGTACCAATATTCCCAAACATGGGCTTTCATAAAGGCCTCATATCATGCAAAACCAGGTTTTCTCCTCTTGTTTAAATCAAAAAGTGAACAGTAAACACAGTTAGAGTTTCAAAATTTATTGTTTACCTCTCTGTCCATAGAGTCCACATATGGAAGTGTCATGAAAATAAATAATTTGCATATATCCATCTACTCAGCCTGTAGAAATTAAGGCTCACACATTTACACTGAGGTTAACTGGGTGGGGCACAATAAAGGGAAGCCAATCTGAACTGAGGCCATTTACACATTTACTTACATATGTCTTTTATTTTATGTATAGGTATAGGAACAAAAAACAGCCTTTTTACTTCAAAATGATAAAAAAGAGGATGGAAATTGTCATGTAAAAACAAATTTTGGCTGTTTCTGGTGCATAAAGCAACATGTCATTAATGGACCTAAACTGAAAAACTAAAATACAAGCAAATGTTAGTAAAGGGGCTCTTAAATGTAAATGTAAATCCTGTCTGATACCATGATATTGTGATACGTTGCGGAAAATACAAGGCAATTTTATCAATTCTGCCCAGCAGTAACCAATAACTACAGAAGCAGTTCAGTGCACTGTTACATTGTGCAACATCCGCCATGGTTTCACAATCGGAGATAAATTAGTCTACAGAATCTGAACCTCCTCTAGGTCTCAGAATGAACTAAGCGGTGACTGGGCCACGTAAAAACCAAAGAAAACAGCCCTCCAACATACAGTGTTATCATCTTTAGCCCAAACAAACAAGCGACACAGATTTCCTCCATGCCTGTCTCGACAACACAACCAATATCACTACAATCATATCAGGCAGTGTGAAGTTTCCTCACTCAGCTCCCCAACAAAAGCAACAGCGGGTATGAATAATGCAGCGGCCTCTCTCTCTCTCTCTATCTCACTCTCTTTCTATCTCTCTTTCTCTCTCTCATTCTCTCCCCCTCTCTATGCCACAGTCAGAGGGCTGCTCGTCACACACAGGCCTCACAACACAACAAAACAGTTGTCAGGACTCCCCAGAGTCCATTAAAGTTCAAACAAGCTGTTAAAAAAGAGAGAGGGAGCAAGGGAGAGAGAGAACGAGAGAGAGAGAGCGTCACCCAAAAGGCCCTCATCAATCTCACCGAGAAAGCCCCCCCATCTTCCCAAAAAAGAAATAAATAAATAAAATAAGCTGTCCATGTGACTATTCCCTGTAGTCTGGGATAATTAGGAGTCAAACATGGTTCACTCCATGCTTTTCCCTAATTGTGTTAAAGAGCACTGTTACCGGGAGGAGAGGAGCAGCAGCCAGCAAACACAGGAGCAATACAATAGGAGAAGATGGAAAATAAGATACAACCCAGACCTGTCTCTGGGGGCAGCCTTTTCTATTGGCCGGGGTCACAGACTCGTGGCTGATAATGCAAGTTGTAATTAATATAAAAGCACGAGACAATACGGAAAGAGGGAGGGCCTATAGAGCAGGAGCCCACAGGAGAGCGCCTGATCTGTCACTATCCACCCTTGTTCACTGACACACACCTGCCCTGCCCATCAAATCACAAGCCACTCCAGCCCCCCACCCCCGCTCTCAATATCCCTTAAAATTTCAAATAAAATTGATTTAGCACTGTCACTGGATTGTGCTCCGATTCCCAGGAAACTCAATGTACTTACAGAAGAATGCATGTGAGAGGCAAGGGGGGCTGAGAACAGTGTGCGCCGTGAGAGGACGCATGCCATTATAGCTGGAAGGACTCGTAGCTACATCATCATGGCATGCTGACACACACGAAACATATCGCACCATAAATAATCCCCACCTGACGCCTCAAAACGCGCTGCGCACTTAAAGCTCCTCGCACATTTTTGTTGAACTTCTCACATAATTACGCAGGCCCGGGTTGAGCAGTTCGACTTGCGGCCTCTGTATGTTTACAAGGCCGTCAATTATACCCAAGAATAGGAAAGGAGTATTAATTAAGTATCAAATAACTGATGTTTGACAGTTCTCCTAGGTGCGCTGTGTGTATCGCACAGGTAACTGTTATTCCAGAGTCTGCAGATAACAGCAATCTGAAGCAGTGATTTAACTTAACATGCTAACATCTCGGCACAAAAGAGTACAAAAAAAAAACAAAAACAAAACATTTTGAGGAATGCCAGGCACTCCCAGTAAGTAAAAAAGTATCTATTTCGATTATGCTTTACAAATGTGTCTTTGTTGTTTACATATTATTAAACTGTTTATACTGTCCACACTTTCAAGGAGATCTTTGAAAAGATCATACTTAGAGCACACAGCAACAAGTGAGTGCAGCCCGTCATGCAGGACTCATGGGGGGAGGCCTTCCAGCAGGCCTGAGCTTTCTAACACTAATCAAATAGGATATGTAGAGTCAGACATCATCCCATCACAAAACAATTGTGAGAGGTGGTGAATGCTATTGTGCAATGCATGGCCTGAAAAGGGGGGGAATCCTACTGGAGTACGTCTGCGCGTGCTGCTTAATTTAGAAGACCCCCAGAACTAAGTAAATGCACGGTTCACTGGCTTTAGAAGCCCTGTAGGCTATATGTATGCAAACACGGAGGCCTGAAGTAGTCGATCACGGAGCAAGGACCATGTAAATAGCCTCCGTAAAAGAGAGACACTGCACTTTTAATTGATTTATGAATTGATTGTAATTCACCGCGTGGGACAAGCGGCAATATTATTGCTCTGAGCATATTTCACTCCAGTGCCCATGTGGGAAATGCTGGTGTTAAGGAATGGCATCCAGATACTGTTGTTTTTCAGGTCGGCCATGCAAAGCTTAGATAACCTACATGTAACCTCGGTAGGAGCTACGAGCATGAGCCGCAAGCAGCTAGGGGAGAAAGTGCCAAAAACAAACATGCCACAATATTTTTGCATAGCAATCTCCAACTATGCACATGTCGAGAAATGATTTCAGCTGCAAAGGGAGGGAGGGAGGGAGGGAGGGTGGCAAAAAGTGCAGCTCAGGGCTTGATTTAAAAATCCCATACAGCTATAGTAGCAGACATAAAAGACAAATTCATTAGCACAGATAATACTCAGTAAGCATTAATTGGATTAATAATTAATAACTAGATGTGGCAAACAAAAGACTGAAATGTCATTTTATTAATTAAAACACAAAAGTCTATGATTGAGTATGAATAGAACAGTATAGTGGAGATTATATATGCATATATATATACACATTGAGGTGAACAGTAAACAAATGTCAGTAATCAACAGCGTGACAATGCTCAAAGACTATGCAGTATAAATAAATGTACGTGTGGTTATTAGGCCCTGCATCAACTAGATGAGAGTGCAAGGATGAGCACTGGTACCACAGCCTGTCTCCTTCGTGGCGAAGAGCCTCATCATCCCCAGCAAACCAACTTTCACCAAATGAGATGTAGCCCTGGGCTATATATTAAAAATGCATAGCAAAGCAAAGAAAAATGGACGTGAGAGATTCTAACAAAATAAATTACCATATCTAACTATCAAATTGCCAGCCCCTCTCCAACTCAAAAAGGGTGCTAGAAATGAATAATAAAACAGGCGAATAAAAAAATGAAATTATTCAAACAAAGCATCTGGCTATCCGCTTCAAAAGGGGTCTGATGTGTTTGCTTAAGTGAGCTGCACTTCTTGAGTGTTCACTTGCAGCCCAAACATTTCCCCTCTGCCTGCTCAGCCAGAGCCTGGGGAATGAAGGGGAAAGGGCTGGGGCTTTTGACATGGGGCCATAACAACAGTCTCCCCATTAGATCAGAGAGTCTTTAAAACTAGCTGTATAATTACACCTGAAGGCCTAACTGTTTTTTTCTCCCCAACAGCACTAGGAATACTAACAAAAATAACTGTTCTACAAATGTGGGCTCAGTATCCTTATAAATACAAATTCCATTAAAAAACATTATAGCTCAGTACTCCTTATAGCAACTATAGGCTGCAAATACTGAGCCGAAGTAAGGTTTGAAAGTGGTGCTTAATTATTAAAAACCTCAACTTCTGCAGCAAGAAAGCAAAAAAATAAAAGTCCTAATGAGGTGGTCAGTGTTGACCTGCCTTGCAAACGTGGGTTCCTAAAGGATCAGAAGTGGATCTCTAACGTAGAAAGAAGCCCAGTGGCTGGACGGAGCGAGAGAGAGCGCCCGAAATTGGCTTGATCGTCCACCATCTGCCACGGACCTAAACAGGCTAGTTTATCTAATCTGGCCTGCGTAAACAGCAGCACGCCTCGGCTTTCTACACATATTCTCCAAGCGAAATATTCTCCAGTGAACATCCACACATCCACCTTCATTCTGTCTTTTCTCTTCTCTTCTGTGTGTGTGTGTGTGTGTTGTTAAAGTATGTGTGTGGCTCTCCAAGCAGCGGGACTCTAAGAAACGCAGCCAGAGACCCAGCAGATGCAGCGGAGTGACTTTACCCAGCCACTCCAATCTGCTTTCATTCCTAATAGGCTTGAGCTTCGTGCTGCTGATACGCGTTAAGCACGTCGAACAGTCCAGCAGCGTTTCGGTGCGGTTTTGGTTAATTATAGGCTAATATTATAAAACCAAAAAAAGCAAAAGCGCGTGGGACCGTTTTTTTTATTTCAGAGCCGCGTTTACTGCAGATAAATAAACACGTTCAAACCACGTCTATCGATTTTCAAATGCAAAGACCCTCACACTTCAAGGTGCGTGTAAAAAGTGGTGGAGCCCAAAGGCCGTAAAACGGGCCACTGCGGAGGGAACAGCGAGGCGATCAATAAGCAACAATTAAACACATTAACGCGGACAGCGAACTGCCAGGAACACGAGCCATGACCGTTCACAGGGCACGTTTACTCCGTATAGATTTTTTTTTTTACTTTTTGCACCAACGCAGGGTACATTTCTTAATGCGCAATTCCTACAATTCAACACACACCATAATTAAGACAGCGCCACAGCCCTTTCTCCACTGCATCAACTCTGCTTGTTTTTCACTGTTTCAGTCACAATTCTTGATTTCAGGCAATTTTTCCAAATGCAACTACAAGCAGGCCTTAGGAAACTCGTTCAAAAATTACAACCGCAAATTCCTGCACCAACATACACTCGCCCATCAATCCTCAATCCCAATTTTTATTTTTATCATCATTATTTTTTTTATCCAAACTTCAATTCCCAAATGAAGTTCAGGGCGCAGTATTCACAGCAAAAGGTGAAGCAAAGTTCAACCTCCATGTAGACAATAACTGCTAGTTCAAGGCGACTTCAAGTAGGTCTCAGACTACGCACAGCTTTTTCCTCCAGGCCAATGAAGCCACGCGCACACACGGTCCACTTCCCGGACTCACCATCCCGGGACAGCGGCGTGTCATAAAAAAGAGGAATTAAAGCCGTGTTACTTACATGATCGGCTAAGTTGGTGGAAGATCCCGAGAGTTCCTCGTGGTCCGATTTGGAGCTGCCGTCCCGTTCATCTATGACTAAATCTATAGGCATTTTCCCTTTCAAACAGCTGATGTACCGATGGCAGAAATTGTCACAGAGCTCGTGCACCTAAGGGCGGAGAGGGGACGGGGGGAAAGTGAGCGTGGTCCGTCCAGACAGAAGGGCCACGATCGGCCAAGGCGAAGGGAAACAATAGTGAAATTGTTGCAGTGCTTATTATCCTCAAGAGACCAGAGCAACAAGTTGGACAGAAAGAAGAATAAACATTGTACAAGTCCTGTCACTCCTTACACTTAGAACTATTCTAAAAGTAATAAAAACAGCTGACAAAAATAATAAAATTTAAGAGATGTCTGAAAAATGCTGCGCCTTTTGTAAAAAGCGGTTAAGTAGGTCCAATAAATTAAACACGCATTTTTTTAAATTTAAAATAAAAAATATATATATAATAATTCACATTTATTTTTTTATTGTATTAGATCTAATTTCTTTGCATGCTTTTATTTAACCACACTACCCAAGACCACATATAATTACATATCATTCGCAAAAAATGTAAGAAATGGAAAAATTACCTTCTCTAACTCCAAAAGGTGAAACCGTAATACTTGTATCGCCTGTATCATCTGCAAAGAGCAAAAACACATTTTTATTCATGAATATTAGTGCACATTAGTAGAACAAAAGCATTCATTTCTCTAATTTGAAAAAAAACGCGTCAAATTAACAATAAAGGCCATTTTAAATATATTTTAATTACACTTGTTACAATGTTACTAAATAGCAGAAGGCACTAATAAAAATCAATGAATGGGAAATGAATTAAATTTACGCCTTCGTGCACTGTTAAGCGGACACATGCTTGATTGCAGGGGGCAACAGTCTAGCAAACCGCCTCAACAGTGAATCACACTCCAATTCAGATAAACGAGATGGGGCTTTTGGTAGATTCCCCGTGCCTCAATCAGACATCCCTGCACGGCTTTAGAAACCTGCCCAGCATCTGTGCTGTGGTTGTTGTACCACAACCATCACCACCACCCCCTCCCGATATAGGACCTACTACCCCCGATAACCTGCATATAATAGGGGTCACAAAATATGAGTGACACAGCACGCCACACTATGCTAGAAAACAACAAGTGTCCACGAGGACAAGGCTTACCAGATTGTCCAGCTCTGGATTTGAAGAAAATAAAGGTTTTTCTGCGCGAACCTGAAAAACAAAAATAGTTATTTTACAAAACATTTATACTATTTATATTATTCACAAAACAATAGCACTGTATAATAATAATAATAATAATAATAATAATAATAATGTTATTATTATTTTAATTATCGTTATTATTATTTTACTAAAATAAAACGAGTGTACACTGTAACATGCACGTGCAGCGAATGCACTAAAACATTTGCATGTACTCTTATCAGGAGACTAAAATTAAACTTTTGTGCAAAAATGTATTTTAGCGCTATTTACACTTATAGTGTATTTTCCTATCTTTAGGCTTCTTTACTTGTTTAGTGTGGTGTGGGGTTGAATATAAGTGGACTGAGTAAGGGAAGAAGTACACGGGAGTAGTGTGTAGTGACCTGTTTGGCAAACACTGCGATGTCCTCGTTGAAGGAGTCGGAGGAGCAGACGTCGCCGCCCGCCACCCCGGGCTCTCGGGGAGTGCACGTGGCCAGCTCGCACTTCTCAAAGACCAGAGCGAGCAGAGGGAACAGAGGGTGACTGCAAGACGAGGGGAAAGGCTTCTTAAAGCAAGATTCAAATAACACGCGAAGACTTCAGTCCTAGCTGTGGTTTTGGCCTAAAGAGAAGTGTTTGTGCCTTTTTAAACAGGAGGGCACGCGATAGCTGCTTGTTTACACTGGAGCTGGAGTGTAACTCTAGTTTGGCCTTTCCGAGCAACCACTGCTACTTAACGCACACTGCGAGATAACGTGCAGATTGGAGGGTGAATCACAAAAAGAGAGGAAAACAGATACTTATCCGCCGTAGTTCAGCAGTTCTTAGCAAACGCAGTCATTTGCGTTTCAGATTAGTGTTTAACACTCCGCGCCGCGAGCTTCACAACTTCTCTTTTAGTCCTATTTTCTTTCTAACCACACAAACACAAAAAAGCCTCGTGGTGTTAAGGACAGAATGCCAGATTACAGCAGTGACAGCCTCAAATGTGTTTAGCGCAATTATAATAATTACGCCTATAGCTCAAATTGTGTCGCCTTCAATCTTAATTTTTGAAGTTTGAACAAGAAAAAGTTTTTCAATCACAAGCCAAACACAATGTTATTTGCTCTTGACTCTTGACTCTTCTCTCTCCGACTGTCCAGTAAATAAAAAACAAGCATCAGCCTAACTTTGTAGTTTCATTGCTAATTGCTGGCTTTGAGTAAAAATATTAAAATGCGTAATTTTTCAAAATGCTCCGAGCCGAACTCGGGTGCAGTGAAATAAGGGAGCGGAGGGGGAGAAAAAGGAAGAAGAGCGTGGGCGTGAGGAAGAGAATGATAATAATAATGCCACTCACCCGTAAATTTGATCTTTATCCCTCTTTAAGACGTCGTTGACCGCCGAGCCCATGCTGGTGGGCATTACGTTGGGATGGGGCGCGTGGGCGCCGTAGTGCTGGCTCGCGTGCAGCGGCGGCCCGTGGTTTAGATGGTGCACTTGGGGCAGCGGCCGTGGGGCATGGGGGTCCCCGTACATGGACGCTGGAACTCCCACCCCGTCCATCCCGCCGTAATGGGCCAGTTCATCGTACTGAAATAAAAACACAAGAAAGTCATAGGGAGAGTGAATGACGGAAACCGACTATTCTGTAGAAAATCCAAAAAAAATTAAAGTATGTTTTTTGTAGAAAATGAGAATGGTTGTAAGGTCAGAAGCAGAAATCCCATTCTCGGCGCGGCACTGGGAGGTAGAAGGAGAAGAAGTAGAAGAAGTAGAAGAAGAAGAAGAAGAATAAGAAGAAGTAGAAGAAGAACCGTCCCGGTGTGCTCGAGCGTAAAGTTTAGTGTAAATTATTTGTAATTACCAAAAACATTGCAAAGCCCTGGGTTTTCTCTTTTTCCCCCACTTTTTGTTGCTATGTCAGTAAAGCCTCGCTGCTGCTGAGCCCGGCACGGACTGTCACACCGCTTCAGAAGGAGAGATGCGGCGAGGCAAAAAAACAAAAACCAAAAAACAACAAAAACAAAAAATCAAAAGTGAAATAAACGGCGTTAGACAGCAGCAGCAGATTGGGAAGAAGCCGCCAGCGCCGAGGCCCTCCTATAGTGCTGTATGTTGTATAGGTGAGTGTTGGAGATAGCAGACCTACCCTCTGCGCCATCAGGCTGCGCTCCAATAAACTCCTGGACGTGTCGTATATTTAATATCCCAGTCCGGTATGAAAGTGATTTAGTGGTAAGATTCCCCCTTTCGTGAATTCTCCTATTCTCCAGTACAGTTCACGCCGAGCACAGGCATCGGGAAGACTTTTTTTGCAAAAAAATGTCCTCCTCGTTGTCGTCCCCCCCCAAAAAAGAAAAAAACCTGAAGTTCCCCCCCCCCACCAAAAAAACTGAAGGTTACAATCGAGCCATCAACAACGTGCATGTAACTAAACTGTCGTGTCTCATGGCTTTTTGCCACTCCGGCTGTCAATCAAAGCCAGAGGTTGTCAAGGTAATGAATGAATGATGGTGCCTGATGATGTTCAAGAGACGATGAATCTTTTTTTTAGTCCGTTTTCATCCCAATAAAAGAAAACCAAAATCAACAACCCCCAAAAACTCCGCGTCTTCTTTTACGCCTGCGGTCCGCTTTCTTGTCTTGGTTTATGATCACTGGTAAGGTAGAGAAAGAAAAGAACACAAAAAGAAAGAAGAGCCGAAAAAAGAAAAAAAAGAAAAGAAGAAATTAAAAAAGAAGAGTGGCGATTTGGATCTCTTCGGGGTTTTTTTTCACCCGCCCCCCCCCGCGGTATATTTCGTCTATCTCGGTCTGAGATGAGTGAGTGTCAGCGAGTGTTGGCAGGTTGGCTGCTAGCTTTGCTTATAGTACGGAGTCACTTCGCCGAGCTGATCGGCGGGAGAATGGAATGACGGAACCCGGAAGTGGCGCTGGCCTCGACCCCGCCCACCACTATGTTCTGGAGGGTGGGCGGGGTTTGTTCATCACACCTGTATTCCGACAACCCCCGCCCACACCGTGGTGGCATTGAGTACAGGCGTCCCAAGCTCGCCTCTGACATTGAGGGCGTGGTCACTTCGCCAAGCCGCAGCCCTCTCAAGCCGTGATTGGTTGCCCACAGCCCGCCCTCTTGGCTCTCAATTGGCTAATAGCTGATCCTCGTAAGTAATCTGCCTGAGCTATTAGCCAATCGGAAAGCAGGGGGGCGGGGTTTACCTGAAAACGGGTAGAGAAAAAGAAGAGCGAGCCAGTGAGAGAGGACAGCTTCAACTATACAGGGGAGAGCTCCTCTTCAGAGGAGAAAAGAAAAAGAAAAAAAATCTCAAACAATTTGCGTTTTATGGGACTTCTCTAGGATACAAAATAACAACATATATGCATACATACTCCTATATTGTTGTTAATTCAATATTCAGTCAATGAAGTTTTTTGGTTTACTATATAAATATACTAGTAGGCTGTCTTAATCGTCTTTAAACAGTCGGTTTTTGCAAGTATTTGGAGAACCAGTGTGCAAAATATTGATCTCCCTGATTCTGTTTTCTGTTTTCACCATTCCAATCCCTTCCCGAGAAGTCTGAATCAGTTTGACTATTAAGGCCTCTTGAACACCCCTTTCTGGAGTAGAATGAACTTTCCCACACAAGAAAAAACTGTTTCTTTCTTTCTTTCTTTCTTTTTTATTTTTTTTAAACAGAGAGAGAGAAAGTGTTTAAACGTGTCCTTTCGTCCAATCGCATCTCAGGCTGGAAATCGGCGCCTCGCATCGGGAGTAGTCAATTATCAAAGCGGCTCACGATCATCAATCATGTGGTGGGGGGGAAGCTTGAAGTTTAGAGGAGGAGCGATGCCCGGGCCATCGATTCCAACGCTGCTGGCCCTTTTCTCCCCCCTTCATACCAGGCTCCCTTTTGAGCTCAAAATCCAAAGAGGTCACCCATCCCCTTTTAATATTTAGCCACCATCAGTGCCAACACACACACACTCACACACACTTACACACATTCACACACCACCGCGCTCGTGACATCATCGTCTTTATCGATAGCTGATCACATCACTCGGGCTAGGTCTGAAGCTCCCTAACCTTATTATATTTTTTTCTTCCTTTTTAATGAATTTGCAGAAGGGGTTTGTTTTTACCCTCTCACGCAGGAGTGAGATTGCGCGGTCAGTAAATACACTGGCCTAAATGTCCTCGCGAAAGTTCTTTAGAGGCGATTTTGCGCGTTTTGCAGCGGAGATGCGGATTTCTCAGCGATTCCTGGCATAAAAGGGGGAGGGCAGCGCGAGGAGAAGAGCAGAAAGTGAGGGTCGTCGGTACGGACATCACATCGGGCAGTAAGAGAGTCCGCCTCTCTTTCTTTTTCTTTTTTTTCTATATTTCTCACTCTCATTCTGGTGACGGGGCAGCTTTGCGCTTTAAAACTGGCGATTCCAAATCTCTCCTTATTAATTAAACGCAAGCGCGCGCACGCACACACACACACAGATAAGCCCATGACGTTTCCAGGAGGACTATGGTAAGTGCATGAATATGCTCTGTATTAAGAAATGCTGCAGTAAAAGCAAGGAGAAGAAGAGGCAGGTGAACTCGAGCAGGCACGCGAGCACCCATTTGGACTGGCTTCATGATTTTAATGATTCTAATTTGTTTTTGGGGCTATTTCAAAATCTTTTAAATTAGGAACGCACATGCAGTTGGGCTCTGAACAAACCGGGTTAAAAAAGTAAAGTAGTTAAAAAAAACAAACAATATTTTTACTGAATTCAGCTGTTGAGTTTCAAAATAATAATAAAAGTAACTAATATGTCATTTACATTGGCTCGTGCGCATGTCAATGTCCAAATAAGATTCTACAAAAACAAGCACAGACATTAGACACCAAAAATGATTAGGGAGGATTGTATTTGGTGCAATTGTCTTTCTTTTAAAGTTTGGAATTAGTGCCAACTTTTCTTGGAAAGAGGGTTTTCTTGCTCCAGTTGTTTTTTGGAGGCTGGTTTACAGTGAGGAGTAAAGTAAACAGGCACAGTATGAAAGGAAGTCATCCAGTGAAGCCCAAGATGACATTAAGGGGCGGTAAAATTTCATCTGGTGGTGTCAGATTGAGGTCAGTTTAGGGTTAAAGCTCTCGGTGTCGGTGTGGGACATGCCCAGCTGCGTTTGGATTCATTAGGGGGGTAGAGGATCCATTTCAAGTAAAATAGGGAGACAATCTCAAGCCTACGGAGACTCTCATGTACCGCGTTAGACCTACAGCCGCTTAAAAAGATTGCCTCCAAAAATGGCCGGTGAGCCTGATTCACTTCAAATTTAAAATCGTTCCTAATTTTAGAATAAGTCTACCAAATTTACAGAGGATTTTTTTTTACTGCAAATGGATTTCAGATGTTAGAATTGGATTCAATTTCTGAAAAGGCCTATAGTGGAGCAACTCCTGTCTGTGTTTTTTTTCCTCAACATGTTGTAAGAGATTAACTAAGGTTGGTTTTGGGGAATCAGTTCAGTTATGACACATAATTAAAGAAAATCAACCAAACAAATAACAAAAGACGTAGAAAGTGATCTTAACTTTTTTGCCTATTTGTATCAGCTTTTCCAGAACACTCTTTTCTTTTTGTTTATTCTTGTATCAGGCAATGCTCTAAATTACCTCATTAGGCTGAACTCTGTGTGACCTGAAGTGAGATGACGCTGGGTCCCTGCTACTCAAACACTACGAAAAGTTTCGCGGCTAACTGTAAATTCTGCAGTGTGCATGGCGTTTGGTGCTCCCATTGCTGTAGAGCATGGACCAGTAAAGTAAGTGCATGTGTGTGTGTGTGTGGGGGGGGGTGGTTTGGGGGTACAGCGTATATCCTCTCCGTTCCCAGGAAAATGTTGAAGATCTTTGTGGGTCTGTTGGGTAAAATATGCAACGCTTTAGCGCCATCTGGCGGTAAACAGCCTCGAGTTTGAATTACAGCAGTTTCGGATTACACATGTAATCCCGCGGCAAATAAAAATAATGCATTCTCGGAAAAAGTTAAAATAATAAGTCTAAAAACTCTCAGAAATAAAACACGCTTTAAAATTGGATTATGCGCCGCTGGATGCTGCAGTTTAAATAAAACAAACAGGCCAGTTGTAATGTTTTAATTTTGTTAGGAGGGGAAAATAAATCGTGCGCTTTACAAAGCGTAATTTTGTGCATTTCAAGAAAATCGCTAGAATTACCTCCGGTACCCTGACACAGTTTCCTGCTGGTTTCAGCAACTGTAAAAGAAATATTAACATCTCACATTTCTGCATTTCACCGAGTTTACTGTTGCCCGCGATATAGTCACAACCAGTTCTTTCAACAACTATACATTTTTTAAAAAATATATTATTTTTTTAAAAACTCCAAATTGCACAGAAACATTTAAGAGTTAATGCAGTACAATTATTTTCAGCTATTTTGATTTTAGGAATTATTATTATTATTATTGTTATTGTTATTGTTATTGTTGTTGTTGTGTTATACTTTAAATTATAATAATCATAATGTTCAAATTCATTATTGTTAATTTAGTGATTTTTCAAACCAATCTAATTCTTGTTACTAGAAACAAATAAAAATAATAATTACATGAGTCTACATTTTATGAATTTCTAAAAAAGCAATCGTTTAATGGCAAAAATATAGATTTATTAAATTGAGAGCTTTGGTTTTGTATTTTTTGTAAAGCTTACAAATCTGAGGCTCATCCCCTCGCGCTCGAGGTTTATTGTGTAGATCTGGGAGAGGCTGATGAGTAAGTGGATCTCTGATCTCTCTTTCTCAGCAAGGGTCGGTTCTTTAACGTGCAAATAGCGGATGGTAAAATAAAAATGACAAGTTTAATAAATAAAAGCGCAGAAAAGTGCGGATTAAGCGCGATCAGGTCTGTTTGGGACCGGCTGCATCCACGAGCAGGTCAACCGGGTTCCCCTCACCTCAGCATCATTAGTCTGTTTTAATTCCACTCATACCAGTTTCTCCTTTGGAGCCAAGCAGATAATCATTCTGGGGAGGGGGTTATGTGGTGGGGAGTGTGTTTGGGAGGGAGGTGCAGCACTAAAGTGGCCCAGGCGCACTGTCCCGCGGTCTCTGAGCCATTATAACACGGCTTCAGTAATCTCCGTTAACTCTAATCACCTCTAACGTCGAGGGGATTCAGCTATGATGAACCATCAGGTAACGGGGGGCTCTTTATTATTCCAGCGCGAGCTGCTGCAGCTTATACTAGAAGACTCGATCAGAAGGAAACACTGGAGGTTGATTAAAGCCCCCCCCAAAAGTCATTGTTGATCATTTTTAGTGGCACGCGTGTCCCACATTAGTGCACCACTAATTTCCACAGTGGGCTGATAATTTTCTACCAATTCCTAAATCCATCTTGCACGATTGAGCCGTTGTTTTAAAGCGCGTGACTAAAGAATTAATTTCACTTCCAGACACTTTTGTTTAGTTTAACGCCAGAATTGATGTCACAATTGCGCATCTGTTTTAATTATTTGTTGTTTGTTTCCTTTTTTATTTTAGACAAATATGCAGACCTGAAATGAGTGTGACTTCAATGTATAACTATGTGTTTTTAATACTGAGGACAGCAGGTCGGATTGAGGCTCTGGGCCCTTTATTTCCACTGTGAAACGTTGTGATGAGACTCGAGCCCAAACTGCATTTGCCCACACTGCTCCCTTTCTCTGTGTTTATGGCATTCCAGAATTCCTCACTGAAAAACATTTTGAAAATGTGTTTGAAGATTTTTAGCGTTTGTGACGAGTTTTTCCAAATAAAATAAAAAGAGGTCACGTGTTAAGAGAATGAAATTAACAGCTAATTCTTCGACTAGCCACTGACAACCAGCGACAAGGAAAGAAGAAGCGAAGGAAGGAAAGTGAAAATACACAGAAATATGGAAAAAACGAAAGAACAAGGAAATGAAGGAGGGAAGAAGGAAGAAAGGAAAGAAAGAGAAAGAAAGAAAAAAGAAAGAAAGAACGAAATGAGGCAGGGAATTAAATAAAAAATAAATAAATAAGGATTAACGCAAAACAAAGACATGAAATAAAGAAAGAAAGAAAGAATAGAAAAGAAATAGGGAAAGAAAATGATAAAGGAAAGACAGAAAAATCAAAGCGAGAAAGAAAGAAAATTAAAGAATTTGGCGTTTACGTTTTTAATTAAACGATTCATTTCAGCACACACAGGACTGCTCTGTTTAAGTGTCCAAACTGTACCAACACACCTCACTAAAGCACGACGCCCATTCATTACTTTGTAGGAAAGGTGCTAATTGGCTTTAGGCTATACCGCGGCAGCCTCTAATGCTACTGGAACCCAACGCCGATTATTTACAAAATCTGAAAATAATCCGCAATGTGATGTGTAATGTGATGATATGCAACATCCTTCAACAAAAAACACAATGTCCACTCTTTTTGAAAGGTTTGACTGCAGTTACGTGAGATATCATCTCACCTCACCCTCCCCTTTTGTTAAAATAAATACGTATTCATTGCAAGCAAACAGCCCCTTATTTCATATTTCATATTTCATAGGGGGCCAAATTAAAGGCTCGAATCCCACGCGCTTGTTTGAAATGTATTTAAACAAATGCTGTTGCCATGTTTGTTCGTGTTTTGTTTTCCATGTTTCTGTTTTTTCCCCCTCTTGTCTAAGTATTATACCCCCCCCCCCCCCCCACCCCGTTCCTTGGTTCTGGAAGAGTTCACACACGATCAAGTGAGGCACCCAGGTAATTACGGCGCATTGTCAAATAGAGAGACTGCTGATTCAAATGAGGAGTGAAATATCAAAGAAAAGTGTTCCCTTTGCAGCCAGCCACTTATCCACACAGGAGACAGCGAACGAGACGACTGCCACGGGGACACTCTGACAACAGACAGCCTCAGATTCCTCCGCGAATATTAGAGCCCGGCACATTTTAGCGCACACGCAGAACGCAGTGCGCTGCGCACCTCCCCGGCCAGGCGCACCTCTGAAAAGGGATTGCCTCGGAAAACCAGGCTGACTCACCATTTGTCAATTTGTCTGAGTGTAAAGGAGGTCTGGTGAGATCCTACATTACATTGCAATGAAGCTATAGGTCAGCTAAGGGGTATTTTTTAACATGAGGCACTTAAAACGTCCCATAAGCTGCTAACATGTGCAATAATGTAATAGTCTTAATATCACAACTTATGTCAATATTACTTATATACTACAGATCTCCACTACGCCGCAATAACATACTCCTTCTATTGTGTCCTTAGAATTCCCTTAACTGTAAGTTACTTAACTATAGTATTTATACCCCAGCATTTGTGTATGTAGCAAAGTGTATATATTATTTCATACAGAGGTTTTTCCTACAGATTTTTTACTGAATTTATTTAGACTTTATATTTTATATTGTTCTTGTTTCTGTGTCTTTGCAGTCATAACATAAGCAGTTTCCTCTGGGATCAATAAAGATTTTGGATTCTGATTCTGAAATTAATATTTTTTTTCTGATTCTGATTCAAATATTAAAAGCAGGTATCCATGTCATGATAAAAACGGAGAGCACAATGACATCAGATAGGATACCCAGAATAAGAAGACATACCATTTGTGTGATTTGTCAATATGAACTCACCATGAATGCTGTTTTTTGTTGCTGTTTATTTTAGAACTCTGAAACTTTCAATCTCACTGAGAGACACACTCCCAGTCCAGTTTTTATCCAATTTTGAGCACTTTTTACATCTCCTAGCTGTGATCTCCTCCCTTCGATCCCATATTGATGCCAGGGACACGTGAAAGATTATGACACAATAAAGGAAATCCTTGCAATGCTGTTGCTGGTGTGTAAAATGGTTGGAGGCAAAAATCCAGACTGCAAGAATGTGTGAGAGTTTAACATTATAAACACACTTCCCTCCCTCCAGCTTACGGATTGCTCAGAGGAATACTTTGCATGTAAATATTCGCTCAGCAAAAGGCCAGGGCATTAATTATTGAGAGCTTTAAAAAGAGTAATACTTCAGTGTTTAACATGTGTGTCTTCTAACTCATTAGATGAGGATGAGGATGAACCGGAGGGGGGGAGTGTTCCTCTCAAACAGCTTGAAGAGAACAAAATTGAGGAAACTGAGTGTAATGGAACTTTGAAAATGATGAAGGAATCCTTGTTCCGGTTTACAAGTGGTGTTTAATAATGAACCCCTTCCTAGAATTACATATACATCAATAATGTTTAATTTTCTTTTCACTCATTTGCATAATAATTGCATAAGTTTCAATACACATATTGTTTCTCACTCTTTCCACATGCAAACACATTTAACTTTTAGAATATATGAAAAAGCTCCTGAAAATAGGGATGCCACAATAAAACTGAGTGACATAAAGCAGTATTCTACCAGAACCGTTGTGACTTTCATCATGATTTTTGATTAAAAAAAGAAAGAATTCAAGTGCTGATGAATTATTTATTTATGCTAAACCCAGACAGCCTATGTATAGAAGTAATGTATGCCATACCTTTTTACAAAGGTACAAAAGGTACTGTCCTAATTTGCAGAGAGGAAGGCAATATATGAATAAAACATGAGTTCGTATAGAGTGGCCGGCCATAAAGTTTGATAAAGTTTCACACTTGTGGAAAGTTTGTGGGTGAGCTTTTTTCCCAGCAAATGGAGTCGGGCTACATTTTGGCACCCATCGTCTTTGTTACTCTATGGCCTGTGGCTGAGCTCTTGACAGACTGTCACAAGGTGATAGAACTCAAGTGGAGACACTAGAAGGGTGGCACTTAGAGTGCAAGGAGTTTGACTTCCGGGTACATGATGGAGCCTGAGACCAGATCAGCCCTTTAAGGAAGACCATCCTACTGGTGTGAGTGGGGTGTCCCAAGAACTAACTCATCTAGTTCTGTAGTATCAAAGCTTACAAGCAAAGAACCATACTAGAGAACTGTAAAAAATGATCCAAAGTATTAATATTTGCTTTTATCAAACAGGTAAGGATGTCAGTATAAAGACACCTATGCCTCAGTACAGCTAGGCTTCTATTATTTAATCAATTGCTGTAATACATGTTAAAGTAATACAGATGGTAAATTTAACACACACATTGAATCTATGTATATAATCTCTTTGCTATAAATAATTTAGAGGCCTAGTGGTGATACCATATAGATTTAAGAAGAAGAATAGATTTTCTGATCTAGCCAACCTGTGGAAACAGAGAAATGCATAGCCATTATAAAAGTCTCAGAATGGGATGCAGAACTAAACCAAAACATGCAAAATAAATGCCTTAAATGAGTCTAAATATGAATGAATAATGATACTGATTTCTCTGGTGGATCCTCAGTATGCATGAGTTACATCAAAGAGGCCTCTCTTGTCATGTAGCCCGATCCAGACATGTCTTGTTTATTATTAACCATATGCAGATCATTGCATTCTGAGAACATTGGATGACAAATATGGATAATGCATTTAAATTTGCAGTTTGTGATATTATCTTGGGACCTCTCCCTAACATGCCATTTGGATTTCATAACCAACAACACACAAAAAAATGCACTGATGTGAGATCCTCAGCATCATTAAGCTAATCTAAATAGATTTGCGAGCCAAATGTAAAGCCTTCATGCCACCGGTTTACATATTTGTTGGTTAGGTATAGGTTTTGTTGATGGTTCTTGAAAATCAAAGCATGAATCCTCACTCCCCACTTGTGGGCAAACACAGTAGTGTTTTCATCTGGTTTGCCTGGATGCTCCAACTTTTACTAATAGCCCCTTTCTTTCACAGGAGCCACAGGACACCCAGTGGTGTCTGTGTGCACTAACCAACACAAACCATTGATCTCTGAGGGAAGTGGGTCAGTGTGAATTGCATCTTATTTTATATTTTATTTTGTGTATTAAATGTACTTATCATATTTTATTTCAGCATGGTCATTTGAGGACAAATGTATATATAATACACACACAGTTTTCTGGGACAGCATATTAAACCCCACAGCCAAATGTTAACTCTTAGGTGGTAAGGTAGTTAGCTAAAACTCTTAGCTAGCTTGCTAACTAATCCATATCCTACCTAGCTAATGCATGGTAATCACACATTTGGAATAGTTCAGTAGATGTTCATTATACTATTACTACACTATTACTATCAGTGTGTATCATGTCAGGTAGAATGCATTACCCTTGTGTAGCAATCAGTGCACAAATTGTTAGACATCACCAAGTATACACAATATAATGTCATGACACCCTATGACAAGATTACTACACCTTTATTTTTTCAACTCTAAGAAAGTTCTGGACATCTATATGTATTATACCACATTTATATAGGGCACCCAATATGGACTATATTTTCCCCAAGGCACAGGAAGATCAGCAAAACATATTTCTTTACATATTTGAACAATAATAGATAGCATTGTCTATTTAGTGTAACAAGAATATATTGCTACTCCAAGCTCTATTAAACTAGCTTTTGAAAAACGTATTTAAAGAACAGCTCTGCTCTGAAGATGTAAGCTGATTTATGGTGGGTCATCTCTATAGCAATTTTAAAAACGTGTTGATATTTTGGAAAATGTGAGAACCTTACAGGCTTTGATGAGTAAGTAGACAATAACCTCTCTGTAGACACTACTGTGTTCAGGACTCTTTCTTCAAACAGCATAAAACCAGTGGAGATCAGGCTCCTGTGTTATCTGCTACCATGCAAATATCAAGCATCCAAATACATCTTCAAAAGTGAATCTGACCCCCAAAGACAGAATGTACATTTAAGGTACAAATACTGAAAATACTTTAGTATATACCAGGCTAAGCCAGTGCATATATGTATATGTATACATTTAAGGCACAAATACTGAAAACACAACAGTATATCACTAGCTAAGCAACTATGTACATTTAAGGTACACATATGGAAAATGCTATAGTATATCACAATGTATGCTGAGGTATACATTTAAGGCACAAATACTAAAAAAATACTGTAGTATATTACAAGCTAAACTAACGCATTTAAGGCACAAATACTGAAACTAGTTTAGTATATCACTAGCTAAACAACCGTGTACATTTAAGGCAAAAATACTGAAAATTCTACAGTATATCACAAGCTAAACTAATGCATACATTTAAGCACAAATGCTAAATATACTACAGTATATCACAAGTTAAGCTAATGTGTACATTAAGCTGGTAAGCTACTTTCATCCTGTCAAAATACACTGTCAATGCATGTTTCTCCAAACTGGTACAAAATTAAGCATCTCGGTCCACTGTCATATGTCATGCTACCATGATAGCAACTAGCCATTGTATAAAGCACTGCTCAGAATAATAGTGGTCCTTTTCCATATGATACCGCAATTGTCTGTCCTGCCTAAAAGTACAATATGGGCGAAAACAGTTGTCAACTTTTGCTCCCCTGTTATCTCTTTGTTCCTTGATGCAGTCAGAATTGAAATTTAATGCATTCTCTCCCAACTATGTCTGTTCGTGAAATCTTGTATTCTCCTTTAATATTCAACGGTGGTTAATTATTAAAGGTATGTATTTGAATTATAAATATACTAGTTATACAGAAGTAGGCAAAGCAGGCATATAGCCCGAGGCTAAATTCTTCCATTACCCATTATTTTGCAGTCTCCCGCCTCCATTTCCCTGCCTCCTATCTTTATGTCATCTCCAAAAACAGCCAGGCATTCCTTTGTACTTACCCACCCCTCCCCACTATGGCCACAAAAAAAAATCACCCCCTCGATATGTATGGGTACTGCTTCCTTGAAGAAGGATGTCATACCTGTCTTAAATATAATGATTCGCTATCTTCAAGGCGTCCCAGAATCCCAGACACTCCCCTCAGAAAGCTGCCTGGTGCACCCCCCCATTCAGCCATCCTACATGTCACCAATCATCTGGCATGGCATGCGGTACAGTAAATCATTAACGGTGTCAGAAATGACTGTGCTAAGAGAGGAGGCCAGCAGATTGTGCGGCACATGTGTGTGTGAGGGGTAGGAAATGATAAACAAAGAACTTATGCAGCCTCTGCTCGGCCTTCCTCGCTCCGTTGCTTCCTGATCGCCCCCTTCTCACTCTCTCTCTCTCCCTCTCTCTCCCTCTCTCTCTTTTCACCTCGATCCCTCCTAAGACTTTATGAATAAAATACTAGAGTTGCAGGATAAGGAGAGGACAGTACAGTAACTGTCAAACAGTAAGATAAAAAGTTAGATGAAATATTAAATTCAGGGCTCTTTTCCTGTCTTGTTGCAGATTTATAGAGAAGAAAACTCGCTGGCATTCCTTTCAGGCCAGACTGGAAAGAAAAACTTTTTTTCCCTCTTCTTTTTCTGAGTCACTATCAAAGTTATCACACAGGTGAAACGTGTACATCAAGTAACCCCAGTATTAGATATGTATTCATATGTTTGGTATCAAACAGACAGACTGATGTGCATCATGATAGCAGATGATGATGATGTTATGGTAAAATGATCTGCTTTTCGCTTCTCTTTTTATTTCATTCACGCAATTTTCAATAGAGTGGTGGGGTTGAAAAGGTCCCTGGAACATTGCTTAATCTCATACTGACCCACACTTACAAGTGCCACGCTCCGCACAAAGCTGCTTATCGGCTTAATTCGCAGTAAAACCAGAGGATATTCCCCCCTATCTGAAAGATATTCCCCCACCCACCTCCATCAAGAAGCTCGCTAATTTTCGTTCAATTTCCGTTGCTCCTCTCCTTTGAAGAAGCTAAAGAATGATTGATAACGGATGGAGGAAAAGCAGAGTGGTCCTGTTTTTAACCTTGCTCAAGCCATTAATCCAGTTTATGCCCACGAAGGTAATAAAGGAGACAATGAATTAGTCATTAAAGCACAGGTCAGTTTATTAGAAAGCCTGATTGAACTGTGAAACGACTTCTTGTGGGTGAGCAGGTTAGGGAAATCTGCCCAGCAGAAAAAAAAAGAAAGAATCATGGAGTCAGTCTCCACAGAGACATCAGCTTTGCTTTGAAGGAACGCTGTACCTCTACAGAGTAAAATTATCCATGAACCTTCTTTTAAACCATGGCCATGTCATTGCATTGTCATTTCAGAGACAGGGTCAGTCATTCTGCTTCTTACATTTCTTCCAACTGAAGGTTTAAAACCATTTAGCATGGTGTTCCCGGTCTGGCCTGCCCCTCTGCTCTCCGAGGGCACAGTTGGTGACGGAATGAACGGTTTGAAAAGCAGCCATGACAGAAACGACTAAGCCACGGTGACCTCCCGCTCAGGTAATGGAGTCAAGATAGAAGAAAGTCACCTTAAGTTTCCCACTCTCTGATGAAGATTTATGTTAGCCCGTCTTCTGCATGTTTTCACATTTTTTAAGTAAAACGTATAGTGTAAATTATGTTTTAGTAAATAATATCCTATCACTACCAAGGGCAAAGCTTGGCTTCATTAACATTTTTAAATGAAAGGCCCCACAAAGGTTCTTTGTATGATGCCATAGAACTTTTTTAGGGTTCCCAAAAGAGGTGTTTAGTGCATGGTTCTTTAACAAGGAAAGATTTTTTTTTGTAAACAAGACTTTTGAAAGATTAAAGAACTCCTACATAGTGTAAAGGTTCTTGAAATAACCACCAGTTGTTGCTAAATGGTTTAGCAATAACTGCTAAATAACCCTTTAATTTAGGTGAAAGTTCTTCAAACCTGCACATTTATTTTTAACTAAAATGGTTATTCTATGGTTCTTCATTGTGGCACCAAAATGTAAGTCAAGGAGAGAGAACATTTTTTCTAATTATTTATAACAACATGTGGCCTTTGTTTCTATGAGATTGCAGGTATGTGTGTTATGTATCAAAATAGTTATAAAATACCATGGTGTATGGTACAATATACAAATATGTATGAAAATAAACTGGTTAAACTTGGTTTTAAAACCCTAAATAATGTGCAAAATGCTAAAAATTATAATAAATGTGGCACGCTACATGTATTCCAGTCTTTGAACTCATTATTTAGAATCAGAATCTGAAAGCTTTATAGGAAATTGCCTGCACAGATGCACAGAGACACAAAGGCAAGAACAATTTAAAATATAGTATAAAGTGAAAATAAAACTCTTTAGCGTATGGAGACAGTTAATTCATAGTTAACTATGGATACACACGTTATGAACCTGAAGCAGTTTACTGAGGCTATAAAATACATTGTTGAATCTATAGGTGTTAAATCTATAGGTGCTGAAAACCCTAAAAGTGTAGTGTCTGACAGAAAGTAGTCCCAAGGCCTCTGTGTTGAACTACGTTGAACCATGTTATATTTTCACCATGTTAATTTGCAGTTGCCTCTCTGTGTGCACACTCCTCTAATGAGTGAAATTGCTTATGAAAGGATTCGGTATTGGATGGAGGGGGGGAGATTAATGCACTCTGACAACATGTCTTTCCTCGAGGTGCTTTAGTGGGTTACAGGAGAGGTGTGACGTAACCCCCTCAAAGATCTCTCCCTCTCTCTCTCTCTTCTGTCTCTCAGGGAGTTTGGCCTCACAGGGGAAGGTGACAAATTTAATCATTTGGATTATTTCATACCGCAGAAGTTTCATGAAGTGAACAAGGCACAGAGATGCGAGCATGTAGAGAGGTTACTGTTGATGTGTCAATCAGGATAGAAGTGTTCACACTAAAACCATTGAAAGACCTGGTCTATTTCCTTCTCTTCCCTGATTCGACTGCTCCATTGTATCTGTTTCACCACCAGCCTCTATTTCTGGTCCTGCCATTGGTGAGTGATGGGTACTTAAAGGCCATCTAACAGTGTCTGCTAATACACATATAAATATTCATAGATGCATCATTACCATATAACCGCCATATAGATGAGCTGGACCTCCATTGTCCTTCATCACATTTGATGCATAAAACATTTTTCTTTCCTATACATGTTTCTGAAGAAAAAAAGAGCTTACTGAGTTTCCATACATTGTTATCAGTTTAAGTGCTGCAGTTACTGTGCTGTGGTGATGTTCAGAAACCTTTGGTTTTACAAATACTTAAGGCATTCTTGAAATTCTACATTCCAAAGTTTGCTGGACACACTATTAGTCTTGCAAAATAGGGTCCTATAACCATGTATGTCAATATAATGCACGAAAGATGTCCCAGTAAGATTTGCATTCATATGCTCAAAAAAGCATATTTCTTTTGTGGAACCTGGGCATGTTTGTATGGACTTTTATTTTGGAACTCAACATGCAGACCAATAGGGCAAGAAACTTGCAGGGTGCATGGTGTAAATACATACCATTTGGGCAATCTCAGATGATGCACTGCAGTGAAGCACATCGGTCATATTCAATTTTTAAATTAACTAATTTGTTTATCTACTGTGGCTCAAGTCAGATTACAGCATAAAGCAGCAAAATGAAAGGTTACATTAATAAACAGATTCATGTTAACCCTGAGCATCTTTATCCCCAGATAGCTGTAAACAGATATTCTCTCAGATTAGTCTTTACCTGTATTTCATGGGATTTTGAGTAATAGGCTGCTGTTCTTGTCAAAGGCTGGAGAAATAGTACATGGAGGGCACATGTGAACACCCCTCTGAATGTTAACTTTGTGGTCCTCACCATTTGAGTGTACCATTTGGGACTGGGGTTATGTCTGAATAGTTGAATGAGACTTAATTTCTTATTTGATTATGTTTATTTTGCCTGATCTTGTGGTCAGGTAGATCCATAAATCACAAATTGCAGGATTTATTCAACTGTTCGGACACTGCAATAGATGGAACCAAGCAAGTGGCGTTTACTGCAAAGATTTTATGTGTTATAGTGTGCATCTAAACAAATCAAACTATAGGAAGTGTACATCCTAAAGTGCACGTCCTATAGTACAGTGGTTCCCAAACTTTCTCTGCAGGGCCCCCCTTTTCTATATAGGAACATTAATGAGCCCCCCATTCAAACTACACAGGTTCAGATTCAAACTTTATTTGAATTACAGCTCCCTTTTCTAATTCAGCGAAACAAATGCAATAACAAATGGTGCAGTTTCACCACTGTGGGAGAAATAAAGAGCAAACTGAAGTTATAAACA
>JBBPCY010000001.1:29528160-29535660 GCA_037974405.1 Brachyalestes nurse | reverse complement strand
TTACAGTTTTCACCTATTGGTGTTATTACTACAACTCACATTAACATGACAGATCATTTCACCCTGGCTGTTGATAGTGTGATTCAGACGACTGCGACTAAAATGATGTGATCATGTTAATTGTGTGGAGACAATTCAGCTAATAAATTTAGACTGCTTCTGTGGGGCTTAAGGCTCCAGTCTCTCCTGAGGGAGTCACTAAGCAGAAATGGGTCACCACAGGTGCTCCAGCTCTATTTATATTTACCGGAAAAGAGCAAAGGAAAAAAGTCTTAAAAAAAAAAAGAGGCCTGGAGCTATTTTAAAAGGAGTGTAGAGTTGTATGCTGAAGTTTCTAACATCCCCAGTTAATTGAGTTGATTTTCTTAATGAAAAGTCTAAGAAAAAAACATGCATATGGTAAATTTCCTATATATTTATTGCTCAATTTCTATTCATTTGTTCATTTTTAATATACTGGAATAAAACAAAACAATCAAATGTTCCCTAGCTTTTGCAGGGGCCACATTCTATGCTTTACTTTTTCCCAGTATATTACACTCAGAAAATAAGCATTAACTGTGCAGCAACAAACATGAATTGTGAAATGTGCAGAAGTGTGGTTTCTATAAGTGTGGTTTTGCATAGAACTATACATACAGATAATAGAATATGTTGTAGTAAAACTAAAAATATTGTGCGTATGCTTCTCTTTTAAAAATATCGAATAAATTAATCTTTATTTCTTATAACTCTGAACCTGGACTAAATCCTGACCTTAATCTCAACCCAAAACCTCATTTTACTCCTAATTCTGGCACAAATCCTAACTCAGCAGTTAATTTCTAACAATTTTGAACATCATTTGGGCTAATCACAGTAACACCCCTCTTGCAACTAAACTCATCAAGAAAAAACTTGACTTGCCATTGTCAAATCAACACCTTAATTATATATATATATAAATAATGTGTGTGTATATATATGTGTATATATATGTGCACACTGGAGTATCTTCAGGTGCCTAGTAGCAGACATTCAGTGAATAATGTCTACTGCTGTGTGTGTTTGCTTGTGTGTGTGTGTGGTCAGCTGAGAGATGTTGGTTGTAAGATACTCAGTATTACTTTAAATTAATATATATGCAAAATAAAGTGATATTTTCACCCATAATGTTACCACATGGTTATGGTTATAATTTCAGAGATGTGGGGCTCTGTTAATACAGCAGTGATGTGATCCTGGCCTCTGAAGAGATACTTGAGATTTACGATATTGCCCAAATCGGAAGCATGCCAAACAAAACAACCTAACATGATGTCAGAGGGCAATTTTTTAACCTTGTTCGGATCAAGGATAATTTTCTTTGTCATGGATTCTTTGTGTGCTGAGAAAAGAAAAGGTGCAAGCATTTAGCGACATGTTGGAGTGTTTAATGCTTCGAAGGTTTGCTCATTGGGTTGTGGGGGGGGGTGGGGAAGATGGTACTTCTGGGTCACTGACAGAGATTGGACAAGCTTAGTCGATTAGGCAGCCCTCTCTGTCGCTGTGTCTCGAACCCACCCACCCTGCTTTTTGTTGTCCCATTATTCCACTCAGTGATTGTGATAATAGCTCTAGCTTTCTTCTTTCTTTTTTTTCTCCTTTAAAAGTCCTCTACCAGGGCTGGCTTGCCATTAACAGTTGGCCTCGCTTCGTGAGAGAAGGCGTACGTTTTTGTATCTGTTTTCTGTTGTAACTCTTCGGTTCTGACTGCTGTTTTTCGAACTTTACTTTGAAATGCTCTTAGCATTCTCTTTTAGGCCTCTTTTGAAGAAAAGTATATTTGGTGTAAAAAGCTTGTGTTATTTATTATTGAAAGCTGGTCCAAAACCCTTTTATTTTCCACTGTTGAGTAGCATTATGTTCTGCTAGATTGCCGCTGCAGGAGGCACAGAAAAAAAAGAAAAAGATTGTACTGAATTTGCTTGGTTCATAATTTCCTTTAGTAATCATGTGTTGCATGGACACAATGGAAATGAGTGCTGTATTTTATTCAAGTAGAACAGATGCATGTGTTTGAATCAAGAGAATTTAAAGCGTTTTTTCAGGGTTGAAACTAGCTATCATGCAGAAGTCATGAGTTCCTGCACTGTCCACACATCCTCTATTCACGCGGTGACCTCCGCCGGCCTGTACTTATAGAAAGGTGTGGATGTGCTGTGACACGGTTTTGATGTAATATGGGAATGTCATGGTAGCAAGACTTTACTGCTGCCTCTAATGGCCTCTGAGGGTGTGGGGACAATCGCACGGGGCGCGGAGTAAATCCTATCAGCTCCCCACTGCGCTGCAGCTGACAACTACACCAGTCTGACCTCTCCTCACACACACATACACACACCCAGGCCAACAAAGGCCATCTACACAAAAATAAAGGTCCCAAGAAAGGTTCCTTGGAGTGATAACCACATTTGAGGCCATAAAGGACCGTTCAATGGATGGTCATTTAATTCCAGCTGGATTTTCTAAATAAGACAAGTGTGAATAACCTTTTTAAAGTTTAAAGAACCTGAACATATGTAAACCTTTTATATTAATTGATGGGGAATTCCACCAGTTGAAAAAATCTATGTATAATTCAATTTGAGATTGTTAAACGAAAACATTCAGAGTAGGTTTGATGTGAAATGGTTAATTACAGAGAACTACTGAACATTTCTGGTCATTTTTGGTGATCAGAAGTAACTGTTTAATTCACAATCCAAACTCACTAGAAAATCTATATGTGCCTTCTGGGTGTTTGATGATGGTGGTAAAAAAAAAACGGCCTGCAAAAATCTTGTCTTAAAATGATCATGAAACAATGTTTCAGGCACCGGTCCCATATATCTAAAACAGTTTCAGCCAATAATTCTCAGTGAGGGAGATTTTAGAGGCATTAACCTCTTCTGACGCATGGTTCCATTCACTTTTACCGTAAATGATCCTAAGGTTTCTCTAGAATGGAGCATTTTGCATCAAACCACTCTGAATGACTTACATCCTAACAGTTTGATTGTAGAAAATATTTGAAAAATCTGTGGAATTTCTTGTTAATTACTCATTTGTTTGTCTAGAACTGTCCATCCAAGCCAATAATCACTTAGAAATCATTTTTATGATGGTATTTTAGACACATATAACATCCACAGCTTCTTTCTCCACTCAGGGCTGAATGGGGTGGTGGAACGGGCGCAGGGTTGGGGTTAGTGTGTTGAGTAGTGGAAAGGAGGATGAATAAACCCAGAAATGGTGGAAGAATTGATCACGGGGTCACTAACGCATCTCGTTTAACTTAAAACTTGTTTAACCTTAAAACTTTACTAAATCTCTTTAGCTTGCATGGTGAGCAATCCCTAAAGATTTGTAGCGTTGTTTAAAGTCTTTTCAATTAAAAAGTAATCTATTCCTCCTCTTTTCTACCTCCGCCATCTCGTTCATCATTAGCAGTTTTGGTAATGTAATTTAACTCCAAATTACTGTGTCTGGAAAGCGCACTCTATCAAGAGAGCCAAATGACTTTACTATAAGACCGGGCCCAGTAATGCTGGGATAATGACATTACTGAGCAGCTCTTGCTGTTATTAATGCCACCATATTTGCAACAATGCTGCAAACAGAGTGCAGGGCCAGACTACATATGTTTGTGGGTTTAAATGAAAGGTTCTTTAGGTGCGGGGTGCCAATAATGCCCCTCCCACCAACCCACTACTTATCACCACTTGCTTTTGTATTAAATCAAATAATGAGATTGCAGGAGATAAAGGTAAAGAGAATTTAAACCCTAGCCACACATACAGGCAGTCTGGTTTCTTGGCCAAAGTGGACCAGATTAAGGAATTTCTTCCTCTCTGTGTGAGTCCACTTCTAGAGAGATGCACTTAAGAAGCAGGATGGCTAGCAGATTGCTGATAACGTTGCCCTTTAATGGATGATAGGGTTTGCTTCGAGATATCGGTAAGATGTTTTGATGTGTTACTACTAGGGTGTCAGTGTAACACTGCAAGAACTGAGATGATCTTGGTTTCATGTAGTATCTGGGTCTCCCACCTTGTAATGAAGATGTGTGTGTGTGTGTGTGTGTGTATACTTTCCTTACTAAAACAGTCTAGGGTTCATCCCTAGGTCAGGAGGTGACCTTAGGCCTGGTGTTAAGGATGCACCAAGCCCAGCGATGGCCATTGATAGCATCAGCGAGGACGAGGCCCTCTGCTGACCTTTCCTTCCATTTAGATCCCAGCTTACACAACCAGCTGCCCTTATCTCCCCCTGCAGCTCCACCAAGAGCCCCAGACACCCCCAGCCCGCCTGCAGTCTGTCCATCAGCACTGCCACCACCAATGAGGTCTCGCTGCCATCCTATCTGCACTATCAGTGTAGGGGAAGGGAGAGTGGCAATATAGCGCACTGACAGATCACTTCACAACTGGCTTTCCTCACGTTCTGTCTTCTGATGGGAGTATTTATGGGTTTCATGTGCGGAAAAAGTAAATTTTGTGCATTTTCAACATAACTGCCCCAAAATAAGTAGATACTGTTTTAAAGACCCCTCTCTGAGGCCCACTCATGAGGCCTATGTGACCTTATGTACCAGTCGTATACTTCTTACATTATCATTTCATGCATTTCATCCCTTAATATTACTAAAGACTGTTTTTGTAAGTGATAAAAGTAAACATCGGTTCTGCCTCATTAGCACAGCATTCCTTAAAACTGCTGTATGAATGCGCAGGGCTAACCTGCCTCTGCGGCTGTATAAGCATGTATATGTGTACATTTTTGTGACATTGTAAAAATATTCAAAACAAGCTGTATTTGCAAGTCATTTTATTATAAAATGGGTAGTTCTGGTCCGAAATTCTGATTGGCTATTAACTGTTGTTCTCTAAATGGGCTGATTTGTTCTCAGCATGGACCCGATAGATGAAGTGATAACCTGGTTTTGTTTAAACTGAGAGTGCAATGCAGTAAGTCTACCCGTAAGAGAGATTTGAAGTGTATAAAACTGGTTTAACAATGATTGCTAAATGGGTTGTTACAGATTAGAAATAATAAATAATCAGTTACAACACATACATACAAAGTGCAACAGTGGTTTGCTTGCCTACAAAGTTACAATGTTCTCTGTTAGTCATCATTATATTTTTCAGCTTCATCACATGTAAGAGCTTTTTCATTTGTGTTATAACTGCTTATTAATTGATTTTAATGTTTTTGTTTTTGTTTTTGTTATCAGTGGTGGTAGAGTTAGCACTGACTTTAAATGTCTTTAAAAAGGTAAAGAAAGAGTTAAGTTTGCATCAGAGAATGTTTGACTTTGAATAAAAGTTTTTTTTATTGGGCCTGATCCAACTCAGGTCATCTCCCCTTGCTTTCAGGGAAACTTCACTTTGCACAGATTTCATTGCAAAATGTTCTAGAAAGTAAAACTTGCTCTTTTACAGTCCAAAAAAAGTGTGTAAGAGTCTTTGGAGACTTAGATGAATTAGCTATTACGGAACAACCCAGGGAATTTAAGCTCCACATAAAACTCTCCAACTTTCCTAAGACACAGAAGTGCTGCACCTCACTGCTCGCACGGATGTTCTTCTTATAGAAACAAGTTTAATTCTTTATAAAGCCATGCTGTTCCGAGTTCTGCGCCCATTCAGCTGAGTAAGTTATGGCTAAGATTACATGCAAGAAAGGACGTGAGCAACCGTGAGCTTTGGAATCTGCAGGAATGAGAGCTTTTGCTCTGATAAGTGCATGGGCCGTTAATCGGCCCAGGAACAGATGAGACCGGCGGCGGCGGTGGACTCGGCTCAAACCTACTTGAAACCCAGCTGATCGTTGGGAAGAGGGAGCGATGGAGCGAATGAGAGAGAAAGAGATATCTGGCGGAGAGCGAGAGGGTGTTAACAAAAGGACGGAGCAAAGCTCTGCGCTATCGCTGTACATTCCCATGCATTTATTTTACAGATATTTATTCAATTTCTGAACACGGGGGACGGCAAATGATAATCCATTAAATGTCGGCACACACCTTCCCTGTAACACCCGGCTTATTAAAATATGTAGATTAATTTGTGACCAGCGCTGCATGTCATTATGGCTGGTGGATTGGGTGCTCGAGATTCAGCTCGTATTTGTAATCTAAATTTAACAGCGGACTGAGAGCTTGTCAATTAAATGGAATGAAATGATGTGAGAATAAGACTCATCTTCATCTTCTTGTTTTATGCTTGAGTGACTGCAGAGTTATCATTTACAAGGAGCCAAATAATTGGCTAGAAAGTTTTGTTGGAGGGGTTCAGATATGCAATGAATTTGTATTCTTTGCCACGACAGCAGCTCAATACGCTTTGCTCAAGTGCACCCAAGCTTTGTCAATTACAATGTGTGCCACCGAATGAGATCTTGTTGTCTTAGATAAAGCAAGGTCCCATGAGGAGCCTGCTGTAAAGTAAGACCTTAGAGAACTGGATGTTAGTTAAGTGTCAGAATCTGTGAGTAAAACTTCAGCTCATAGTGGCATTTCAGGTGGATGCTAGAGCACTGAAAGGGGGTTGTTTGGTGGCTGGTGAGTTGTTGCTAGAGCATTCCGAGGTCACATTGGTGTTTTAGATGGTTGCTAAGGTATCAAACAGTTGCTGTTGTATCTTATGTGATTTCTAGGGCATTAATGTTTTGATTGACATTGCCTCAGGTATTGTAGATAGTTGTTATAATATCTTGGGTGGTTGTTAGGGTGTTTAGTTGCTATGCTCTTTCTGGTGACACTAGTAATTTGATGGACGTAGCTATGTTGTCCATGGTGGTCACTACAGTATGACTCTGTGAATGCTGTGGTCTCTCTGGTGGTGACAAAGAATGTTGTTAGGTTGTGGTGTTCCATGTGGTTGCTATGTGATACTATAGTACTGGAATTAGTTGCTAGGGTGTTGTTTTATGTTTGTTATATACTGTCTGTGGTGGTTGATAGGCATTTCCCAGAGTCCTGTGGAATTGTAGGCGGCTGACAGGATTTTGATAGGGTATTTGTAACATAAGAAGTATCCACAAACTTTTGTCCGCATAGTGTACAGTGACTGTGGTGGAATAAGTGCTACACCAATCAGTCACAACATTAAAACAACGAACTGGTAAAGTGAACATTGGTAAAGGTCTTTGAAGATTCTGTTGCTATGGTTGCATTAGGGGCCGTTCACATATCGCGTCATTTGCGGCTCAAGTCCATTATTTCAAATGTAGACGCACGGCAGCCACACTCATAACGGAAGCGACGCTGTCGCGATGCGCACGTGGTGCGACGCACCCGGTTTTTTCAGGCGCATCCATGCTGCGTCGAGTTGAAAACATCTCAACTTTTCAGAATGCCAAAAGCGCACCGCGGGTCATGTGACAAGACTCAACCAATTAGCCTCCTCGCCCTCCAGAGCCTTTGTGCAGGAGAGATGGTTTCATGGCAGAAGCTCTGTTTGCTGATGCTTGGGCCAACTTTTCCTAAAATATAATCCA
>JBBPCY010000001.1:29490570-29507223 GCA_037974405.1 Brachyalestes nurse | reverse complement strand
CTGAACTCCTCCAGCCACGTCTTTATGGAGCTGCTTTGTGCACTGAGACACAGTCCTGCTGGAATAGAAAAGGTTCTTCCCCAAACTGGGTCCACAGAGTTGGAAGCATGGCATTATCCAAAATGTCTTGGTTTCCTGAAACGTTAAGCTTGTCCTTCACTGGAAGAAAGGGGTCTAGCCCAAACTGTGAAAAACAGGTGTGTCCCAATACTTTTGTCCATACTGTGTACCTAACAAAACAAGCACAAATCAGCCCTGGACTGAATTCTCTGGATTTTAACCCTGCGGCCCTGTTTTCACGCAGGATTAGAGGTGTGGAGTCTTTGTGCTCAGGCTTTTGGATCATCGCAGTGAGTCGCCGCTCTCTCCGAAAGAGTAAATGAACCTGAGACGCTCAGCTCCGACCCTGGACCTGACCCACCCTGGCCCCTTGACCCCTAAGCTGATCTGTGTCTGTTTCGGTGCACATTGTAAAGCACAGGCATTCAAGGTCACAAGGAGTTGAAGCTTTGTGTCTGCGTTCGTGCTGCAATGTAATGAAACCAGTTCTTCTCAGGCCTGGAAAGTTATTCCACAGGGTTTTTCAGCAATAAAATACACATTTAATAAAATTCCCAAGTAAGAGGACAGTAATATATGGGACTGTAAGGTGGTCTTTGTTTCATCCTCTATAATTCAGGCGATGTTTGTGCTAAACCTTTCAAACGTATTTGGTCTTCACTCTTCCAGGTGATGATAAAGTCAGTGTTGGTTCACTTTGCGCATGTTTATGCACAGAAAATGGCATATTAACTTTATACGTTTTATGGAACTGTAGACGTGTGTGTGTGTGTGCGTGTGTGGGTGTACTTTTGTATAAGATACTAATATTTGCCCATTATTAATAACAATAGTATAAAAATCACCTGTGAGCAGGTTTGTGTCAAATACAAAGAATTCTGCCCCTGTAGTGCAGTACTATGAGCACATTATAACAGTATGAGAAGAATTCAGTTTAGTGTAAGTAATCAGAACGTAAAATCTTTTTTTTCCTTTGTATTAAATTGAAAACAGGAAATAAACAGACAAACATCTGATATTAAACTGTTAGTCTAAGAAATGCTTTAAGGGTATTTTAACTTTCTGGACAGCCTTAATATTTGAGTTTAAAAAGAGAACATTAAATAATGTGATTTGCCCCAAATTTGTGTTTACACATATATCATACTTTTTTTTTACATTTTACCTGATAGTTTACAACAGGTGGCCTGTTGTGTCAACTCATCCAATCCTGCTTAGTCATTTTTTAACATTGAACAGCTAGTTCGGTTACCACAGGGGTGCCCAAACCTCTCCAGAAAGGGCCGCTGTGGGTGCAGGTTTTCGTTCCAACCAAGCAGGAGGCTCACCTGACTCCACCTCTGTAATCAGCTGGGCTTGGTTTTCAGTTACTCAGGTGTTGCTTCTTTTTGGTTGGAACGAACACCTGCACCCCTTTCTGGACAGGCTTGGGCACCCCTGAGATAGGACATTTAAGAAAAAATGTTTATCCAGATTGTAGCTAAGATATAATCCAGTTCACGTCAAACATGTTGCATAAACATGTCACTGTTTCTCACAAAGCCTGCAAACACCTTTCAGCTCAGGAGGTTTGGTGGGTGTGAGGTCAAACCTGTATGTTATTTCTGAATGGTGAAATATGACGTGAGAGAAGATGGCTATATATACTATATGTTTGTATTATTTAATATATTATAGAACATATTATTTATTAATTTATTCAATTGCTCTTCATTATATATTTATATTTACATTATACCTGTTATTCCACTATATTGTTATGCTAATTTGCACTTATTAGATGCCAAAAGCATTTGCTTTTTTTTTTGTACTTGCACTTTTAGAAATGCAAACAAAAACTGAAACTGAAAGTTTTTTATTCGGTTTATACAAAGCTATAGCTATAACTGAACTCCACGCACACTCACTTAATGAAAATTATTGCAAAAAATGAAACAATAATTGGAAAATGGAAAATCATGTCATTCAAAAATACTCAAAATATTCGAATAAAACCAGACAGAAAAGTACAGTTCATGAACAGTAGTTACTTCTTAATGCTGGCTCTGGACCCTGTTGGCTTTAAATAGGCCCGTAGAAATGGAATATCTGAATATTGCTTTATTAACTGTGGTCATCTGCACATTTTAGAAACGTGTCATGTGCCGGGGCACCCAAAACCACAAATTAGAGTTGTGGCGATGTTTTAAATACATTCATTCCACAGACATCGTATTGCATCTGTTAATTGGCACCATTCTGTGATATATCAGCCCATTTCAGGAAAAATTAGAATAAAAAAGCGAGATTAGAACTTCCAGGTGACATGTTGGTGTTTGATAGCCCCAGTTTAGGACAGAAAAAGTGAATAACTCCCGTTACGTGTTCATTTATATGCCATAAAAACACTTTAATTGGGGCTCATTATGCATACTCATGCACGCATGCGAAAAGCAGGCAACTCCAAAAGCATCTTCAGCAATTTATATCCTTCACAGGTTTGTCAAGAGGAAGGTATGTCTAAAGCACAGCCACAGCCACACTCGTCCCGGGGGAATATAATGAAGCTTCAAACGGCGCTCCCCTGCTTTTCTATAATCCTCCTTTTGAATATTATCAAAACGAGAATGTGACGTGTCGGGTCCTTGGTGGAGTCATGGGTCAGTTTTTGTTCTACAATGTATCACATGCAAAGCACATGCTTTCTTCACTCCCCTCCTCCTCCTCCTTTCCTCCTTTCCTCCAGTCCTCAGCCCGTCCTCTGAGCCTCACGGTCAGCTCCAGCACTCATTGCTTTCTTCTAGCTGTCACTCTTCCACACGGTTTCAGGAACACGTTATCCCTTTATGCTATGCAAATTCTTGTAGGGGCCTTTGCTACATCCCTACCATTGTTCTTAATTCTGTGTTCTTGTGTGTCGCCATCCCAAGACAAATTGCGGCATTAGAGGGCACCGCGTGTGAGGACGGGCGCCCGGAAAAAATAAAATCCTCGAAATGTATGGCGGATTATTTCAGGGATGTGAATGCGATCAAAACCAGAAGAGTCTGAGGCGTCGCAAGGGCCGGGCTAAAAGCTTTATGCAAAACATGATATCTCTCCGCCTTTCCATTACCCTGCCGCTCTGAATTACTTAATGTGTTATAGACGTTTTGCCATGAAGCAATTAAAGGATTATTCTAATACGAATCGCACTCACTGTTTGCTGTTGCGCTGCACTGTCTGGCAGGTTCAAAGCCCTGGCCGGGACCAGCATGCGAATTACACAGTCTCTGCCCTCTGCTCACAGACGGTGACGGAGGAGATATGGCAGGACGCACGGCCCATACCTGGCGGCAGTAGCGGACCCTGTCAAGCAGGCAAATTTGCTTCCGTGAGACGAGAGGCAATGGATTGTAACCCTTCCAAGCGGACTGACGACACAGTGGCGCGGCAAACAGCTTCATTTGATCAGCTTTGTGCGAAACATCTGCTCCTCCGGTGGGCCAGAGTCATCGCAAATGTTTGCCATGGATTTTAGGATGTGTGCTAAACACCGTAATCCGACCGGCCGCCCAAGGGAGGGGAAACTAACAAATTTATAACAAAGAGATGCATCTGCTTAGCACGGACTGTAGCATATAGTGTGTGTGTGGGTGTGTGTGTGTGTGTGTGTGTGTGTGTGTGTGTGTGAAAGTCTGATGCCAGTCTGCCTTTAACATGTTCATTAAACACACACAGCGACAGAGACCCAGACCAATGCTTCTCTCTCATCTCTTCTTTGAGGAGCTCTCTCTGTGCCAAAAGCCGTCTGTTTGTTGCTTTGTTTTCTTCGATTTCATTTCCCTGACAGGGTCAGCGTCATTAATTGGCTGAGGCTTGCGCCCGAGCAATTTCTTTAACACATGACACACAATTATGGTGAGGAAGAGTCAGACAAAGGGAGAGGGCTTTCACACGTTCCCCCACTCGCCTGGGATGTTAATGATGAGAGCGGAGAGCAGAGAGCCGGCCGCGTAATCAGCTCTGCCTTCAATCAGGAGGACTTAATTAGCTCCTGTTATGAAGGTAAACACTGCTCAGCAAAGCGTTCAACAAACAATCAGCCAATTCGCACACCCAAGTCCACCACTGACATCCACAGACAACCGCCTGTCCCCGCCCGGGCTATAGGCCTGCCCGGCCTGCTTATCGGCCTTCCGGCAATGCAGAAGATATGATTTATTTATTTTATTAATTAATTTTTATTCACTCACGCTGACACATGGCTGTAGATTATCACACATCACAAATGGGATGGAAATGTCTGAATATCCCGATGTTCTGCATGCTGAACGACCTTCATAGGAAAAAAGAGGCATGAATAATAGAGAACGCATCGTACTATATGTACTGTATTCTTCGTAATGTGTAAAATCTGTCTTGTAAATGTTATGATTTACAAATGTTCCACACCTGCGGTCCCTCAGCCCTGAAACCTGGTGGAACGTTCTCAGAGCTGAGCTATGGCTTAATAAAGGAAGCTGCTGTCGTTTGGTTCTTTACAGCCGTCCCAGCCTTGTGGGGTGACTAGCAGTGATGGAATAACATTTACATTTGCATTCACATTTACATTTACATGCATAAAATAATGGAATATCACTCGAGTGTCTCTGTTTTCGCTCTGTAATCCTGTTGTATACTTTTAAGAGACAAAAAGCAACAAAACAGGTCTTTTTGAAGAGACACCAGATGAATTTTATTTAGATTTTGTTTTTAGATTTTATTTAGATTATATATTTTATATTGTTCTTGACTGTGTGTCTCTGTGTCTGCAGTCATTACATAAGCAATTTCCTCTGGGATCAGTAAAGTTTTCTGATTCTGATTGTAATCTGATTCTGAATCATTTTTTATCTCTTTAAAACCCAATGTTTGGATGAATTATAGCATTATAATGAACATCTAGGAAAGTTGTATGTGTGCTTGTCATTTTTCCTACAGTTGGTTCATGCACAGTTCTCCTGAAGCTCAGTCTGTAGCAGGTATGCTAGCTAGCTACTGTAATAGCTAACTGAAGTTTTAGTATGTTTTTAAAGAATCTCATCTGTACTTTATTACCTACTGCACTTACTCCTGACCATCAGATATTTTTGAATGAAATCCTCATTTGAAGCTGTGTCAAACCTAGCAGGTGTTGTGTAGGGACTTCATTTTGTAAGGCACAATCCCTGCAGCTAATACCGAAGCTACAGTTTTCTACTGAAGACTCAAGTCATGATTCAATCTTAACATAAAACTGTGATGTGAACACAGTCTTATGTCTTATGAGAAATAGGCTCATTCACAAAGATTTTGTAGAACCATGCCAGCATGTATATGTAGATGTCTTAAGAAACATAAGGATTCATTCACTTTATTGCTGAATGTGCGTCCAAGAAATACTATCTGGTTGAACGAACCAAAACTCTAGTTATGCTCGGTTATGATTGCTAGGTTAGCCTTCGCTTGTCGATTAACATTTCTTCTGTAATTTTCAGATATACAGAATGGCCAATCAGGATGCCTAGTTTTATTAAAGCTCACATCTGCCTTGTGATTGGTGAACGAACTGCTGATGTACACTTGACCCAAAATTATTTACATCAAAAGATGAGATTTTGGTAGAATACATTGACAGTTATTCACGAAGCAGTGTGCGTTTGTATGTTATGTGCATACAAGAGCGATACTGACCCATTTAGAAGGAAAACATGGATTTAAGCCCCCTTTAAACAACATTTCGGGTGAGGGTTCTTTAAAGGTCCATTAGTGTAAATGAGATGCATGAGTCTGAAGAACCTTTAAAAAGCTTAAAGAACCTAAACATCATGTAAATGTTCCTCCTGTAGAGACCAAAAACCTTCATTTTAGGAGTGTATATATTTAATTTTGGCATTTAGAAGTGTGTGGTAATGTCTGTTTTGAATTTTTTATAAAGACATGGGTTACTTGAAGTGCATTCTATTCTTAACCTCCCTGAGCAATGTGGATCAGTAACAGCGGGGCGCCAGAATGCATCAATATGGCCTTTTGTGGAATGGAACCTGTGAAAAAGTGGAGTGAGGTCACATATTAAAGCAGGAAAATGAGTAGTCAGCAGAAGCCCTGTGGAGCAGTGCGAGGCTGGCCTGAATGTGCAGAATGAATGCGGCGAGTTTCTGATTTATTGCGCCCGGTGCAGCGGCAGCAGCGGCGTGCTGGCCTGCTGAGCCATGACAGAGGCAGCCTTTATGTAAAACAAATCCTGACTTTTTAATCTACTACCTCACTCCGGCACTATCTACTAGATTTCCCCAAGTGCACTGAATGACAAGGGTTGCATTTAATTGAGGCAGGCTTGAATATGATAAGCTGAGCACAGGTAGGTTATTTCAGGATGAAGCCTGCCTGTTGGTGCCGTGCACAGGGTAATGAAGACTCAGGGCTCATATCTACCCGAGCCTGGGAAGAGCGGAGCTGATGGAATTGAGGGCAGTGTCTGTGTGATCCTTCACTGCTGTGATAGGATATCTGCTGCATGTGGGTGAATACATCGTCTCATGAGATATGCATGCAATTCCACCTCACAGAGTACACTGCCGACCACCAATGGATTCTTTTTTTGGGGGTGGTGATCACTTCTGCAATTGCTTGCTACAGAAATGGTCAACGTTTTAGCTGAGCAGAACTATAAAGTATAATTTAGGGCATGTAACATACTATGGACAAATGGGCTTAGGGTATAGAAGAGATCACTGGTCTATTGGTATTGCCAGTGTGTTTCAGTAAATGTTCTGAATAACCCATTAGATTAAAAAGCGTCTTTACTAAATGGTTTTGGTTTTTAATAGACAAAATGTTGCCGTTCTACTGGGTCTTAATATAAAGAGAAAATTCCCATGAATCATTCATCAGCATCAGGGAAAATGCTTAATGAAATAAAATGATAGTTTTCTAACCTTCATAATGGCTATATAAATAGCTAAATGCTGTTTTCCAGTTTAGATGTTAAAACAACCAGAGCTGTAGCGAACCTGCCTGGAAGAGTTTTTATTTTACCTTCACAGAGTGAGGAGAATGGTTAGAAAAGCAAATAAATCTCAAAAAAATTGGAACTGCAGAGAGTGGGAGTATTTTTGGATCACCACGTTTATACATTTACAGTAAAATGTCCCCAAAAACTAAAGAAGACATGCCAGAGCAAAGCTTTTTCTTTCGTAAAAACCAAACACAACAACCTAGAGTTAATTACACACTGATAGATGCACAGTTCTATGGCCAGATGTAACAAATACAAAACCTCTGGTCAACAAACATGTTTAAATAAATGTGACTGAATGCTAAAACTGTCCACCAGCAGAACAATGATTCAAATCATTTCAGATTGGTTCAATGACGACAGATTCAGGTGTTTGACATACCTATCCCTGTCCTCTGTCTCAGCACAGTATCTGCTCACTCGGTTCAACTTATTTGTTCATTTTCAGGTTTTAGTGAGGGTATTTGAGAAGAAGATCTATCAAACTCTGGATCCTAGAGAGATTGCTCTGTATTCTCCAATCTTATCAAGCATTAGAGGAGAAGACTCACTGCTGTTATGACAGCAAAGGCATTTGCAATATTAGCAAAGTATAACTGTGAAAAATATATATGCATATACACAGATCAGCCACAACATTACAACATTAAAACCACTGACAGGCGAAGAGAATAATATTGATTATTTTCTTGATATTGTTATAGTGGCACCTGTCAAGGGGTGGGAAATCTTAGGTGACACAAATGAAGACTGATGTGTTGGAAGCAGAAAAAAAATGAGATCTGAACAACTTTGAATAGAACTAAACTGTAATGGATGGATGACTGGGTCAGAGCATCTCCAAAACAGTAGGTCTTTTGGGGTTTTCCCAGAATGCAGTACTAAGTACTTACCAAAATGGCTCAAGAAAGGACAACCGGTGAACCAGTGACAAAGTTATGGCTGTCCAAGGCCCATCAATGTATATGGAGGGTTGAAAGCTAACTGATCTGGTCTGATCCTGCAGAATAGCTACTGTAGCCCAAACCACTGAGAACATGTAATCTTGGCTCTGATAGAAAGATTTTCTTTTACATCTTGTGGATGGCTGGGTGGATATGCATCACTTACCTGGGGAAGAGGAATGCACAATGGGAAGGAGGCAGTGTGACGACATGAGCGGCGCTAGACTAGGAACCCTTTTTCCCATACTTGCCATAAGTGCCAACAATTATGAAGTTATTTTAACCGTATTTCAGGGCAAATAGGAAATGTGTTTGTGTGCGTGTAGATGTAGAGGTAATTTCTATTTACTTGTTATTTTATTGAGTCCTTGTATTTTGTGTGTATTGATTGTTTCTCATTGGGATTAATAGAGTTTTCTGTATAGTTGACCATCACAACCTTAGACCAAAGGAAGCCTTGGGTCCTGGCATTTTTAAAAAACTTTTCAATGTTTACCCAGACTGCCAATACTTATATATATATATATAACACAGATAGAGAAATACATAAATAGATGGATGTAATTTCTGTTTACTTTGTTTGACTGTGTTTGTGAAACTTTGATCCTTGCATTTTGGGTCTGATAGTTTTTCTCAGGGATTAAAAGAAGACCATCGCACATTAAACTTATTAGCATCTGTTTGATAGATGCTTCATGACACTAAACACGACATGACATCAACATACCTGAGAAAGTGTTACTGGATACTGTGATTCTGATGTAAGTCCATCTGTGTAAATAGATTTGACCCGACACAAACAACCTTTTTTTTCATCACTTTGTGCCATCACTTTGTGTGTCCTCACTCAGCTCCATGCCGTCTGATAGACTGACAAGTGAGCAAGACGAACGCATTTGGTCAACATGCCATTTACTATCCATTATTATGGTGTGAACATTGTGTCCTCAGGCAGGTAAACACATCTTCATTGATCCGATGGAAAGAAAGAAATATGCTCTCTTCACCTCCATCAAGAATCTCTCACAAAAGCTAAGAGCAAACAATATCATGGAAAAAATTGCTTGAGAATAGGCCTGACACTGTAGTGGAAGAGTAAATAATGATGCAGGCTGGCTGGGCCATCCATAAGCAGCGAAACCGCTGTCTGCCAAGATAAGATTTGAGACCTGTTTCTCCAATCCCTCTCCAGATCAGGTCTGCTGATGTGGTTTTATTCCCCTTAACGTCAGTGTGGTTCTGCTCTGAAGAGGCAGTGGAGAGTGAACACTAATGAACACAACACACTCAGTGGGGCTCAATTGAATGCTAGGAGGCACAGTGAGGGTTTTCGGCATGCTGGGCTTTAATGCTGGCTGAATTGCTGAGAAGCTGGACACATTTCAAAGTCTATGTTTAGAATAAGAATTTTAGTGTCTTTGTGTTTTTCACATTGTAATTGGCTTGTAGAGTCATTGTTGGCTGTGCATGAGATTGACCTTCTCCACAAATGCATTATTTTGTTGCAACTGTTGGTAGGTTGGACAAGCCTTACAGAAAGTTGGCAAAAATGTAAGATAGTTTACAGTGCTACTCTACCAATATACTTGCAAAACAAGTCAAATTGGAAATAAATAGATCTGACTTCTTGTCTTTAAACTTCACATCCTAGCCTTCACATGCATGCAGAATAAATAGAAATTTGAATTTTAAACACAGTATATTGCTATTGGCAAATTTGGTGTGGTACAGTTATCCTTAGGTTGAATGGCATTATGTTGGCTACAGAGGAGCATGGACACACCACTTAACCCACAGCACCCAGGATGTCAAAAGCACACCGTTCAATCAAACACACATTCTTACTTGCAGCTTCTGTGCATTTGAGTCGACATTGGGAGCCTCAGACATCACAGAGAGCTTTGTTTCAGGGGTGTGTGAGAGTCATGCAGATTCAGAGATCTCAAGTCAAAGTATATGAAATATAAATCAGAAAAAAAACACGTGGGCAGAAGTGACCTGTGGGGGTGGGTGGAATGGATGTGTGAAAGTGTGGAGGTGGGTGGAAGGGATGTGTGAGAGTGTGTGGGTGGGCAGAAGGGGTGTGTGAGAGTGTGGGCTGGGCGGAAGGGGTGTGTGAAAGTGTTGGAGGTGGGCGGAAGGGGTGTGTGAGAGTGTGGAGATGGGCGGAAGGGGTGTGTGAGTGTGGAGAGGTGGGCGGAAGGGGTGTGTGAGAGTGTGGGGGTGGTCGGAAGGGGTGTGTGAGAGTGGAGAGGTGGGCTGAAGGGGTGTGTGTGAGTGTGGGTGTGGGCAGAAGAGGTGTATGTTAATGTTAATTTGCACATTCACGGGTGAAATGAGAGAGGTGGAGGGATCGTATACCCCTTACTTTTTTGGTTTTCGCCCTGTCAGCCAAAAGTTGCAACCTTGGATACACAGTAGAGTTACTGACTCATATTTTCGTTGAAGTGGTGACTAGAACAAGAGAGAGGTCTCATTCTCTACCACACTGATAACATGACTTTATTTTCTGTCCCAGACCACCAGTGGACCTGCAGTGTGTCTGAGTTTGCATATGTAATGTTTATGCTGGTAAAACAGTGCTAAATATGATAAATTATCATTTTTTTCTAACCATTGTTGTTCTGAATTGCTCAACCCTCCCTTTAAATTCAATTTATTTCGCAGTTTAAAGCAAAATCTCAAATCTATAGTAAAGCCTTGCCATCAGGAAGCATATTCATAATGATATAATAATGTTCTGTGAATGAGATTTAGAAGCATTAAATCCTTCGGACATCTGGTTCCCCTCACCACCACGGTGAATAATTCAGAGTCGGTAAGGTTCTATGATAGCATTTTACATCAAACCACTCTGAATGACTTTGATTGCATCTTAACATTTCAATTATTCAGAAAAAGAGTGAATGAGGCAGCAATAGCCGTGCACGAAATTAGCCGAGGTTAGTGTAACAGCATTGCTGTGGTTAAATATGACGACAAAGGGGTCACTCTTCTGCAGCAATTGCAGCGAAGTGGCATATTTATAATCTTAGAGAGAGGGGCTGTTAAAAGCAGAGGTGGTGAATAAGGCAGTGAAAGTTGGTTGCATTGTAATGTCTAAATTGCAGCCTTGAGTGAATTGAGAGGCTCTGGCCTCTCAGCAGGAGCAGGATCACCCCTCTCTCATAATGATACATAAGCACTACACTGTCATCCCAAACCTGCAGGATCCATTCGCCGGCTTCCGGGGCTTTCTGACACGGCCATTACCTTGCAGCTAATGTCAGGAAGCCACTCACATTTATTGCAGTGTTTTGTTTTCTATAATCTTGTAGTTTTGGTTTGTTTCTCTCTCTCTCTCTCTCTCTCTCTCTCCCCCACCCACCCCCGCCCTGGGTCGTTGCTGATTTTCATCCTGTAAAGAGTGGCAAAAACATGCACAGTGGGTAATTCACACTATATTAAAAACTGTTGGTACAACAAAGAAGTCTAATCACCACAGCAAATTATCATCTGTAAATTAAAACCTGATGCGGAGCTGCATGGTAATAACGTTCCAGGCCTTTTCTCTCGCTGCGTAATCACTGTCTGGCTGAGTTTAATATGCTCCTTCTTTCTTTATGAGTAATGTTTTTCTTTTTTTTTTTGCAAAACTCAGCTGCAGCCTGAGCAAAATGCGGAAATCACATCAGTGCGAATGTGTGGGAGAGCATTTCTCCCTCTATTCTTCCTTTTTTTCCTTTAAGGAGGCTGGAAACAGTGGTGTCATTCACATAATGCCCCAGAGCATACAGTGATAAGCCTTAAGTGTATCTCACCATCCTCTACTATTGTATTTGTATTTAATGCCTCTTTGGCGACATCAAAACACCATTACCACGTGTCATTTCGAATCACAAAAAAAAAACACTTCTTTGCTCTTCCATCTGTTGATTTATGTTTGAGGCATCCGTGCAATTTCCTAATACTTTGAGGAAAGCCTGGAAATTACGATGCCTATCGCAGAGCTTTTATGGTTGTCTACTTTCGTCCTCTCACGTCGCCGCTTAATGCGATAGCGTTGGGCTTATTTCTTGTTTAAACTTGTGTTATCGCGAAAGCGCAGGGCCCAGGCATTTGCATAAGCATCAACTAACTCCTTAAGTGGCACGTAGTGGTTCGCAGTATGGCGAATAGCACACAATAAGATGCCCCATAACCTTTTGGGTTCCACCAGCAGCGTAATAAACCGCATGAGCTTGTGCATGGGTGGCGGGGTTGGGTTGGGAGGGGTGGTATTGGAGGGGTGTTGGTGTAAAACCTCTCAAATTGTGCCATGTTCTTTCTTTGCTTTAGGGGGTGGCCGAGTGTGCGGCTAAGGGAGGGGGCCGCCTGCATTTTTATGCACCACAGCCCGTGTTACTGCTCTACCTTTCATTCACAGCAGCCTCTTGAATACAAGCCGATTATGGATAACAACCACATTACAGTGCGATACATCAAAGAACTAGCTTACAGCACAGTGGGGAGCCACTCTGGCACATTTCAAAATTCGAAAGCATCCTAAAAGCTCTCCCGGAAAAAAAAACGTTACGCACTAAACGGTTCGCATCGAAGAGTGTTTTCAGACCCATTTGACTTTAGACCTCAGCGATGGCATGCTTTTTTGCCACGGTTTTATGCAAAAGCCAAGCGACGCGCAAGAGAGGGCTAGAAGACGGGGTGGGAGAAGGAGACGTGGGATAAGTCAGTGTGTAAAATGTTCCAGAAATTATCACAGATATATCGAGCAAAAATGTGTGTGTGGAGGTGGGGGTTGCAAAAAATGCCAGAAATGATGCTATTAATACTGGCACATTATGCACCCCTGCACGTTTTATCCTTCACCCTTGCTTTGCAGTTAGATAGTCTGCAGATGTTTTGTCTCCCGTGCTCTTTTGTTGGAGGTGAAGTCCAGAAATGAACTCCACGCTCCCGAGGCCAAGGAGATCACTCATCAGGTCAGGAAGTGCATAGAGGTTCATGGAAGGGGGAGCCTCTTTATGTTCAGGCAAAGATAAAAATTAGTTTCTGTATGTTGCTATTATTGTTTCTCATTATTCTGCTCTGAAAGCCGCTGACTGATTTAAGAATGGGTTCAAATTAGGCGTTTTGTTCCGCAACATGTAATTACCAGTGAAATACAGAAATGCACTATTCTTCTTTTCTTAAAAGAAGTGTACTTTTGGAGTACACCCTTATAAAATGGTGTTTTTTAATAGCAGGGCCTTGCAAATGTTTTTTTTTTTTTTCAGCCAAGTACCCCTTCCAATGTAAAAATAAAATCCATGACTCATAAACTCCTACACTACACGTTATGCAATAGGTAGCTCTTTTAAATAATTGTCTATACTTATTATCTGGTGATAATAATCAGATTATTTAATGGTTAAAGAGCCCATATCATACATTTGTCATATATTTTTTATTATAGGTTACCAAAAACACCTCACATGTCACTTTTAAATGACAATTTTCCAACCTGTCCAAATCCCTCACAATTAAATGGACTGTTTTGTTACTGTTTCTGTAACTGTAAAGGGCTGTTGGCCTTTTATTGGCTTTTGTGATGTCACAGAAACAGTTCATTGTTAATGGGCTACTTTTATAGTTTAGTCTCTTTATGGCCTTTATGGACACGGTAACATGTTTGAAACATTAAAAACTGTTTACTTACCACATCAGACTCTTTTACTTCATGAAAGTACATTTGATGGTCAAGAAAGTGGCCAATATAATGAAATTATTAATTGTTAATCTTGTTTAGTGTTTACTTCAGCACAGATTGTGGCAAAAGCTGAATAAAAATCTTTTTTCATGTTTTTTAGATCTTGTGTTTTTTCTGTTTGTTTCTAAAACCTAAAATAAAACAAATGTAGACCCTTTTGTTCTTTATGTTCATTTGCACTTGATGCACGTTTTAAAACCCCAGTAGCGGTTTCTATCATTATTACATGTTTTTTTTAATTATAATAACTGGTTCCAAAGTACAGGGGGTCCTGAATTTTGGTGTTTAAACACACCCTAACCCTAAGTTAATAACCTGTCCTAACACAGTTGTAAAATCTATAAACACAATTAAGAAAAAATGACAAAAAACGAGTGTTAAAAAATTCGTTCAGACGCCACGATAAAAGGCCAAGAAGTCACCAAACAAAGCAACACAAACAGAACACTTGCGCTTAGATAAGCGTACTCCCTGACTCATACTCATACAGCTTCTGGGTATTCTGCGTATTCTGTGCGTTCTGCCGCCACATGCCACTAAACTAGTTCGCCCACGTGAGCATCATTGATGGTAACGTTAATATGTCAAGACCCTCGTAACTCGAGGACCCCCTGTAAAGTGGTCCCTTATTGTCACGCCTGAACACAACAAAACACAACACGGCACAGCACACCACGAACCCAACTGCCCCAACAGATTCATACAAGCATCCTAATCCTAATCCGAACATAGGAACGTGACATAAGAACACCAAACAAAGCTCAGCATGACGTCTGACACCTTGAGCCCCAACACAAACTGGGGGAGCTGCCATATAAGGAGCTATTTAGCTGTATGAAGACAATTTGCCATTTGTTGTGCTGCTGGCACGAATCGATTCATCATTGTAAATCAGGTTTTATGTTAAGTGTGTGCAACACTGTGTTGTACATATTCTAAAATTGTGACATTATTTAGTGAGTTGCCCATAAACACTATTTCCAAGTATATGTACTATATATAAGTCTCCAGACAGGATGTGAGTAGCCACAGAAATCATACTGATTGTACTGAGCATGCACTGCAGCTAAAATGGTCATTTCCAATAAATTACATTTTTACTAATGACTTAGTTTGAAAGGGAAATTCATACATTTTTCAAAATTTCTGCATAATTTAATCATCAAGATGGAACCAAAGTCAGTCATTTGAGTTATTAGACTGAATAAATTACAATGGTGGTGATGGCATTAAACCAACTAAACCAAATAGTTAAACATACATACTGATGCAGGGCATGAAAAACACTGCCCAAAGATTTGTTTTAGGAATAGATCTACCGTTATTTCATCATTAAAAACTCAGATGATGTGTAAATGCATTTACACTGCAGACATTGTGACCCCTGTTCCTGCTGTAAAGAAAGTGGAAGCTTCATATTTTCTGAATGACAAAAATCCTCAAATTAAAAATGTCAAAATTCCTCAAATCAAATGATAGAATTCCCCTTTAACACTTATTTTACTCACTAACTTACTTTAAAAGGTAACACTTTACATTAGATTGCCATTACAAAGAGTGATTTATAATGGAATTGTTAATTAGGTTGTAGACTGTTTAGTTAGAACAATTGTCATACACTGATGCAGGGACACTTTTTTGGCAAGATCTCAGATCTTAGCTTATCTTGTCTCTTTCTCAGGCAGAATGTTAAACTTTCAGCTGAATCAGGTCTTTGTTAACATGCTAATATCATTAAAACACCAGATCTTGCCAAATAGAGAGCCTGCATCAATTGTTATAACTTGTTTATAATTCCTTATTAATGACATATAAACCGTCTACAACCTAATTAACGACCTTTATAAAGATATTTAATATAAAATAAATCTGTATGTATGTATGTATGTATATATATATTTCTGTGGGATTCTAAACCTAAATATCACTTTATCATTTATCTTATGCCATATGTTTGACAGCTAATTTGAACAGCCTCCATGTCTTGCCAATAAGCATAATATGCCAAATATTATTCCATATTTGTCAGCTGTTGATGGTAACTTTGGGATTTCTCCTCCCTCGTGGCCTCCACTTAAACGAGCCATTCACCATTTTGCTTACCACCATCTGCCATTCCAGACATTGAAAAGTTGCCAACTCTCTCCCAGATAACAAGGTAACGGCGCTGAAGTATTCCTCTGGGCCGGGGCCGGGTGACCGAAAAACAGTCCAGGAAATCATTTTAAAACATTGGCTCCTGCTCATAAATTTCCACTTACAATTCTAGAGGCTTTTCCGTGGCAGAGAGGCAGCAGAGATGGCAGCAATTTCCAGGGCACTTGTCCATTACTTTGAGCTTAATTAACACTATTTAAGTGTCTATTAAAACGCCAATGCTTGGTTGGTTTTTGCTGACCTCTCATCTCCTCTCTTCCCCTATCCGCCGCAGCTCATTACTGTACCATAATTACAGGTGGGCATCCTACAGTATCAACCAGCTTAATTAACAATGTTAGAGGGATTCACCAGGCCAAATAGCCCAAAATAAACCATGGCTACACTGGGATAAATAACAATTATTGTTAATAGGGCTGGTGCTTTCTATTAGAGAGGTCAGTTCCACAGGAACACCGCATGAAGTGGAATGAAAAATGTTGCTTTTTTTAAAAAGCTATGCGTGCTTAAAGGTACAGTGTTTGTGATACAATATTGTGAGTAACATTATATGTCTTAATAATTATATATTTTTGGTCTATTTAGTCCATTCGGCTGGTGTTTTTAAATGGCATTAAAAAGGTCTGAAGTCACATTTCTGTACTTAAAAACATTTTTTGAGACATTTACTTTCACCACACTACATTTAGTGTATATATATATATATATATATATACTGCCCTCCATAATTATTGGCACCCCTGGTTAAGATGTGTTCTTTAGCTTCT
>JBBPCY010000001.1:29476545-29490470 GCA_037974405.1 Brachyalestes nurse | reverse complement strand
TCGTCTCAGGCACAGTTTGCTCTCATCTCTAATTTTTCTGAAGTGCAACTATGAGATTCTTGGTGGAGAAGAGTAAACTGAAGAGTGTGTATTTGTGTGAGCCCATGGGGTGTGGGGTAACTAACACACACACACACACACACACACACACAGGAGCGTGTATTTGTGTGAGTCCATGGGGTGTGGCTTGGCAAATGATGGGTTTGGTTGCAAAAGTGTTCACTGTGCAAAAGGCCTAACTGTTCACACCTAACTGGTGTGAAATTAAATCATGGTTTTGAAAACTGACTTATGTTTATGGTCTTGGTCTCGACTCTGTCTCGATTCCTGAAAGACTCGGTCTCAACTCGGTCTTGCTTCCTCAAAGACTCGGTCTTGACTCGGTCTCGACTGCATTTGAAAACCAATGGTCTTGGCCTCGACTTGGTCTCGACCCTTTAAAGACTCGGTCTTGGCATAGGCGGTCTTGTCCCCATCACTAGTGTTAACAGTTTCCTTCAGTCTGCTGGTAGTGGTTCTCTTAATATTCTCTTCTTCCTCATGTCTTCACAGCATCCCCCAGCATTTGAGATTATGACAATAAGCGCCACATCCTTGGAAGCTCTCTCTACATTAGGCAGGTGATTTTAATGTTATGACTTTGCCACAAAAAATGTTTGCCACAAAAAACCCCCAAAACATTAGTATGATGCTAGGAAGTTGTAAATGATGTACAGAATGATTAACAGGGCTGTAGATGATTTAATAATGTGCTTAATATATTTATATCAATTTTTAATAAGGAGAATAAAGATAAGACATCCAAAAGGAAAATTAGGTAGAAAACTGCACAAAAATTATATAATGAGGTAAATACAGTATAGAACATACAATATAACTAAAACATCTAACGATACCTTTTGGTGTCTAGTTTGTAAGATTTACATTAATATTATTTAAGCTGTTATTATATAGAAAATAATGAATGCAAACTTTGCACAAACTATGCATAATTATGTAGAAAAGTTGAGTTTGTGTTGGCTGGAACTCACCGTGGGCCAGCGTCTCAAACTTCAGTGCCAGCTCCTTCATGGACAGCGTCGTCTCTGACTCATTCACCAGCTTAGACAACTCTCTGAGGATTTTACAGGCACTTAGAGCACTCAGAACAGACTCTCCTGCCTAAACAGAGAGAAGGTAAGTGAGCAAGCTACTCAGTGTCTATGTACCAGACAAAAGTTAATTTATATTCAGTACAAAAAGATTGTGCCAAAGATCCCTCCAAATTGTGAGCCAATGTGAAGAAAGGGGTGCAAATGAAGAACAATAAAGGAATCCTTACCATCTCCCAGAAGAATATGGCCATTTCACTGCGGTTTTGCAGAACAGCCCATATAAGGAGTGAAGCCCAGGGGAAGTCACATGGCTGCTTACGGTATATACAGTCATCTTGCAGCAGCTTATTAACATGCTGAGAGACACGGACAAAGCAGAGACAAAACACTTAGACATCATGTAGACATTAAGGCATAAAATGTACCTTGGCTGTAGGCTGTAAAGGAATGGTAATTAGCCTAAAAAATCTACACTCTCAAAGCCTCTAAATATTAATACATATAATACATTAATTTGAATAGTTACATACAGTGAGTGCTTTTAATAAAATGTGGATGGGATGATAAAATGGCCAAAAAGGTACAAGGGTCTAATGAATTTGCAGCTCAATGTAAGTACAAGAGAAGCTGCTCATGTGGTAAATATGACTGATAAATCATCAGTGCTTTAAAATGGCAGCAAGAGGTATTCAGGTATGGTACCTTTGCAGCTTTCCTGGCACCGACTCCCGGCTCTAAACTGAGTGGATGGTAATAAAAAGGTTGGCACACTCCTCCAAAAATTTCAGATAACAACTGCGAAACCTGTAACACAATACACACAACACAATGTGTCAACAATCCCATTTTATCTGACCTTGAACTTAGATGTGTAAAGAATTGGAGATTTAGCCCCTTCCTCTCACCTCATACAGGCTGAGCTTCTGGGCATTGGAGGGCCCTGCAGTTAATTTTATACAGCTTCCATGAGGGGAGGTCGGGGAGGCAGGGGCAAGACTCTGGCGTTCCCTCAACCACTTCTGCAATTGTGTGTAGGCCAGAGTGCTGTCTGACAGAGACTGGTACAGACTCTTCAAACGTTCATACGTCAGGTATTCCATGATGTTCAGACCATTCTGTATGAACAGCCGCACAAACTGGGGCTTGTTGTTCACCAGAGCATCTGTCATGGAGTCTTCCAGGTCCTCATACTATGAGAGAGAGAGACAGAGAGAGAGAGATTAGAGCTTAAAAAGTGGCCATAAACAGAAAACTTCAGTTTTTAAAACAGCACGTAAAAATAAAATGCCTAGTGTGCTAAAATGTCTTACATAATGTGCCCTGTTAACAATTATGTCCCCTGAAGTGTGTTGAGTGAAATCTGCAGAAGGCAAAAATGTGAATGTACTTCAGTTACCTTCCACTGGATGTCGTCATTGAACAGCTCATTCTTGGCAATGTCAATTCTGTTCCAGGCCACAGCCAACTTCAGCTTGTCTGTGTACTCACTGGCATTACTGCTTACCTGCTTACAGGCTACACACACGTCAATGTTGTAAAGTGTCACAGCACAGAACAGTGTGAAATTATTTCTCTGCATTCACCAAGTGAAGCAGGGGGCTGCCACCAATCAGAGGCACCCGGGGAGCAGTGTGTGGGGACGGTACCTCAGTGGTGTCACTAGCAGTCCAGGTTTTTGAACCCACAACCCTCTGATCTCAGGGCAAACTCCCTAACCACTAGGCCACCACTTGGCCGCCTTAACCACTGCCACTTGTTGTTTGTTTTTTTACAGAATTTGAAAACACTAGCTAGCCTTTATATTTTTTAAACGAATGTACCAATAAAAATAGTCCAAAATATTTTCACTATTAGAAAATATTTTGGTAAAGTTAGCATTTTGCATAAAAGAGGTTTCGTTCTCACAATTACGGTAAACAAAACACACAAATCTAAACATTCTTATACAGATCCTACAGATCAGCTCACCTTGGACCAGGGCTTTCAGAATGACTGTATCAAAATCATTAGCTCCGCCCTGGTCTCTGTTAAAAACAGTGATCAAAGACCTGTTCTGATAGATGCTGACAGCCTAGAGAGGGAGAGAAAGAGAGAGTTGTATATAAGTGCTTACATGTTCATTTTTATCAAGAAAAAGCTAGTAAAAACAGACTGCAAACCATTAAGGCCTGCTTTGATATTTTAAAATCGGTATGGCAATGCTCAGAATTCTTACAAATACTACAAGCTAAGTCACCCAAATAGCCCTAATAATTTCTGTAAAAAAATCATTCTTCCTTCAACTGCTCAGTGCTCTTATTTTGTACCTTTTGAACATCAACCCTAGTCTTCTCTGAACCAACTACCTGTAGCGGTAACATTTTGTTCATTTTTAGAGATCACAGTAAGTTATACTGTGTCCTAAACCACACCCACAAGTCTGCTCCACCTCACTGAAGAGTAGGTTGAGTAGGTTTGAGTAGGTTGTGAGAAGTTTTGGATTAAAGTGGTCTGGGCCATTTGGGTGACTGTCGGGTTCTAGTGTTTGTTACCAGTGGTGGAATGTTACAAAGTATTTGTACTTCGTTACTGTAATTAAGTACATTTTTACGTAGCTGTACTTAACTTAAGTAAAAATAATAATGCATACTTTTTATTTTACTCCATTACATTTTGCACCAATTATCTGTACTTTCTACTCCACTACATTTTTACAATTTAGGTTGTTAGTCGTTACATTTTATGAACAAAATTTCCTCAAAATCTTGCATGAAAAAATAGTTAGCCTATTGTGTTCTGGCGTTGTTTGCCATTTCCTACCAATCAGGTGGCTTTATTAGCTCCAATGATGGCAGAGCACGCATCAATTAGCAGCATGAGCTGGTAGACTGTTCTGATTTCAAGAAGACGAGACATTCAACATGAACCCAGAGCCAACATCGACTGAGCGTGAGCACGAGCCCTGTAGCTCTGAATCAGAAAGCAATCCTTGGCCAGTTATTTGAGTTCAAAGGAGCAAAGAATGAGTTCTTTGCATTTTCAGTGTATCTCATGCCTGCCTCAACCAAAAGAATTGTTGGTTTTTAAAAACTCTCCTTCAAATTTGAATAAACATATAGAGGCAGACTATGGCTTGACTTTTGTTCCAGTTAAGGCCTTCATGACAAAAATTGGTAGAAGTAGTACTTCCAGCACAAAAAGTCAGAAAAACAACAAATTATGAAAAAATAAAGCTTAATTTTTTAACCAATTAAACATACATGAAATAAACATTAAAAAAAACACCAGGCAATACCCAAGTATGTGAGTGATGAGGAATCTACTCAGAACACAGTATTTCCAGAAAACCGTTAAGCCCATTTAGACTAATTTCTTGAGGGATTCTGGGGCCTCATTTATAAAATGCTCTTTAGCATGCATTTGATTCTAAATTCAACCCATTTGAAGTTAAAGTCATCAACACAAGCTGAGATTCATAATGATGTAAAAATGAAACAACAACAATAGTTAGAATAAATACTTGCAATCAACGCACAATTGAATATGCGACATCACATGTGGTACTGATTAGTTGTCATACAATTTAGTGCCATAATGAGCATGGAAGCAAGAGTGTCAAAGAAAAACATGCAGATATTAAGACATAGCAATTCAGAAACGTATTTAATTATCATTACTTTAATGGGAATTGGAACTAATTAGATAAGCCGATGAACCCTCTTCCCAAGTCACAAAGAGACAAATGCAATCCCCATGTGCATTTTTGTATTGAGTCAAGCCTGTAACGTCATTCAGTATTTATTTATTTGTCACCTGATGAATGCATTGGATAAATTAATTTGGACTGCAGCTCTTCTTCTGCTATTCCTACTTTATTATTTTTTATTATTATAATTATTATTGTTTTTATTGTTCATGTATCCAGGGTGCACCAGGCACTTATGTAGCAGTATAATGTAGGCTATGTCTTAAAATAGTCATTTTGCAAATAAAAACTATGAACCTTCAGAACTCTGTTCCATCCTTGAGGGAATAATTCTATGTATGTTCTGTAATTTCATTAATTCTTTGTCCTTGTGATTAATCACTTATTTGACAGCTGTGGCCACAAATTGCTACTTACAAAATTTCAATTTACTGCTAATCCTAGAGCTCAGGGTCGAACTAAAATAGCTGCCCTTCTGTGCATCTCTGCAATCGACACTAAAATCTTTGTCTTCTGTGTATTTCAAGATAATGTAAATTTATGTATGGGAAGTTTATGAAATGCTGTAAGAACATTTCAGGAAACTTTATATTATGAAAAAGTGATGCCCTAATTTCGTTTTATTTAAATATGTTCCAAATGAATAACCTATTATGTCAACTTGTTCTGCAAACAGCCCTCTATTTAAGGCATGTTCATTGATAATCAGTATTCTAATTGCTGTAACGAGAAATACACATCTCTCTCGGCTCTGTTCCTTCTGCCCTCAAAACTGCTGTTGTTACACCATCCTTAGAAAACCTGGGTTGGATTCAACATCTCAACATCTCTTCCCAAATCTTCCCTTTCTAGCTAAAGTGATGGAAAGAGTGGTATCTAGACAGCTTCACACCTTCCTTAATGATAATACACTCTCCAAGCCTATTCAATCTGGCTTCTGAGCACATCACAGCACTGAGAAAGCTCTTCAGAGGGTTGTAGATGATCTCCTCCAGTCTAATGAAAGTGGTTCTCCCACCATTCTCCTCCTTCTTGACTTAAGTGCAGTATGTAACATTGTTCATCATTATGTGCTCATTTCCTCTCTTTCCTCTGTGGTGTCAGTGGAATACTTCTTCAATCGTTTAGGTTATATTTTACAAACAGACTACACAGATACAGTCCTAAACTTCTGTTATATATAGTGTCCCTCAGAGATCAGTTATTGTACCCTTTCTCCTTCTAATCTACATCCCACCCATTGGTCAGATTATGCATTGCTGTGGCCTTGACTTTCACTGTGATTCAGATAATATTCCTCCACAGACCTAACCCCCAATAAACTAAAGGGCTGAATCTTATGTTTAAAGCTTAGTTGACCCCAAATCCTTACTTTCATACATTTTTTCTGAAAGCGATGCTGTTGTCAGAAATCATGATCTTTTTTAATCATTTGATCATACTGCATTATTTTCTCTCCATAACACTGATAATGTGTTCCTGTTTCTGATTGTGCAAACTCTGCTTCATACTTTCATTATGTCTTGTATTGATTTCTGTAATTCCCTCTTCATTGGTCTTCCTGCAAAGTCTTGCCGGAAGCTTTAGTAAATTCAGAACTCTGCAGTTCACACCCCTACAAAGTGTTTTGCTCACATCCCCCCTATCCCCCACCATTTCAGCTACACTGGTCACTGGTTCAGCCCCATATCAAGTTCAAAATCTTGCTTCTCACCTTTAAAGTCCTGCATAATCTTGCTCCTTTCCACCTATGTGAACTCTTGACCCTTTACTCCCCCTCTCACTCTCTCAAGTGATAATCTACCCACTGTCTCTTCCGCCAGATTTTACACCAGAGGAGGCAAGTCCTTCAGCATCATGGAGCTCAAACTCTGGAATTCTCTTCCACGATTTCTCTAAGATTAAGGACTTAACTCTTAACAATCAACTCTTCTGTTCCTCCTTTACTCTTTTTTTTCTCCCCATGTGAAGTTACCTTTGGATTTCAAGATGATTTAAATGTAACATTGTACTACACTGCCCCCCATAATTATTGGGACCCCTGGTTAAGATGTGTTCTTTAGCTTCTAATAAATTCAGTTTTGTTCTAAATATAGAACAACAATGAAAACAAGAGGAAAATCCAAACATTAAGTCAAGTGCATTTATTCAGTGGGAAAAAAATCCCACATTAAGAAAATTCTTTCACATCAAATCATGTGTGCCACAATTATTAGCACCCTTGATGTTAATACTTTGTACAACCCCCTTTTGCCAACAAAACTGCACCTAAAATGTTCCTAGATACTCAGATCAACTTTGTAAACTACTGTAGGAATTACAGAAAAACTTCAATTACATTTATTTCCTAGGAATTGTTAGGGGTGCCAATAATTGTGGAACAGGAGATTGTATAAAAAATAATTATTTCTTAGTCAGGGATTTTTTTTTAAATTGACTTGAGTTGAAGGTTACATTTTTCTACAATTTTCAGTGTGAGAGTATGCTTCTGCAATAAAATTTTAATTTATTTTAAGGCTTTTAACAGGTCTTAACCAGGGGTGCCAATAATTATGGAGGGCTGTGTATATACACAGAAATGTGGCCAATCTTTGTACACTAGGCTGGGGCACTAGTGCAAGAGTTAAGGAAAATACGTCATCCCAGGGGTTGTGAAATTTTACTTATTGTGAACTAAAGACACAAGGTGAAAAATGTGGGATCATTACAGCATCTCACAATATTTTAGATACTACATTTAAAAACAATTACGTTGCAACTCATGTAAAAATAGAAATAAATCACTTATGATTTCACATGAGTTAGTTACTTTTCACATTTTTAGAAGAGTTTTTGATTTTCACTGCTATTACCTTGTACTGATTCATCCAGCACTGACATACCTTACATAGCAAATCATTATATTAACAGAACATTTAGCATCTTGAAGGTTTCCAAGAAATATATTTTTGATCTCCAGCATTCTTCAGTACCTTTGGAGCCTACTGAAGCTTCAGAAAACACAGAGTGATATATACAGTACATCAGTAATTATTAGTAATGCTTTATTCAACAGAATCATTTTGTTTGGGAGCTGGAATAAAGTCCTTCTGTATCAGAATAACCACTAAGATAGTCAGGAAGAGTATCCAACCAATCACTTGGGATTTACAATGAGTGTGACCGATACAGCAAGCAAAAAAGTCACTCTGGGCCCTGTGGAAGTTCTAGATACGTCACTGGCTGTGAATACCAGCAGCAGGGCAACCAGTGGATGACTGTTAGATGGTGCAGCAGTATTATACCAGCACTCTTTACTGAAGGAGTCACTGAAGAAATGCAACAAACCAACTCAGACACATGTTCATATATCTGTTACAAGCTTCACATACTGCATGAAATGTGTTTTACAAGGTTTACTTGTCAATGTTTAATCTAAAACAATGTTCATGTGCAATGCTGTGCAAGTGTGGTTCTAACATACTGGTAAAATCATATAAGTGTGTTTTTCTCTCTTTTCTAACATTGTTTTCATATTTATTGTCTGAACTGAAGGCCTGTCTCTAATAGTGATGGTTCACGGGACATCGTCTGTTTTTTCACACCACTCTTTCTTACACACACACACACACACACACACACACACACACACACACACACACTCACACACACACTCTTTTGAGATCTCTTTAAACTGTGCTCACTATTAGAAGCTGTTTGGCTGCCCATGCTTGTGTTAGCAGCATTTTAGACAAGCTGTTTTCTTTATACACACTCTGTGTATAAAGAGGGGAAGGATAAACATGTTTGCTAATCTAATTTCATTCTTAGTTTTTTGTTGTTTTTTTTTGCTTTTTCTTCCTCAGACAGTTTATGTGTGCTGACCGGATGTACACTGTGTAAGAACTAACCTCTAAACGGACAGATTTCTCATGCATTGGATCAGTCCCTTTTATGCGTTTTGGGTCTTTTAAAAGCCCTTAAAGCTACTTAGCAACAGTCGGTCGATCAAAGCCACACCGCCTTCAAGTCTCTCCTGAATCGGAGCACAAGTTTTGGATTGTCTGAAAGGAGAGTTGGACACAATAAAATGGTATTGTTTGCTTCTGGCCCGACTCAATAAAACCAACTAATTTAATCTTAAACTGAAGCAAAGAACATTAAATGCAGGATGGATTTCTCCAGCTTTTACAATCATTGTTTTTTTTTTTTTCTTTTTTACCATTTCAAAGGCGAGGGGCAGATTTAAAGCATTGCTGCTGCTAAACACAGTAGGAAAAAAAGAACTGCACTCAGTGTGACCTCGCTTCTGGTCCAAAACTCTCAGGCACCTGGTGAAAGCCAACACTCACAGCCCCCCAAATGTTTTCAGCCCCCCCAAAACACTCTGCAGTTCATTTGACCAAGGGTGGCAATACACTTAGTATTATAATCTGAGCGATGTGTTAATAATTGATTTGTTTTTGTCAATCACTTTTGAATTTAGCATCACCTCAGGCCTGACCTTTTTGCCCCACTAAACCCCAATTTGTATGTGATGCTAACATACCAAGCCACAGAATACATTAAAAATAAACTTTCTGCACACTGAGGCAAGTTAAAAAGCTGCAGCAGTTGCAGTGATTTGGTTCCTTTAGACAGATCTACATCCTTTTATTAATTTTTTTCTGTTTTTTTTTTTTGTTGCATGTGGACCCACTCTCCTTCCCGAAGGCCACCCCATGGTTTCTGAATGTCCCCCCTCCATGCTTTAATTGTGATGACGACTCTGTAATGCTTCAGATTGATCATATTGTTCACTTTTATTCTTTTCTTTTTTTGTAAATAAAACGTAGGCCGTAAAATTTCAAGACAAGTAAATAAACACGTGTCAGTCTTTCTGAGTGGTACAATAAAAAATTCTATTTATTTTCCATAAAGTTGGTTGTGTGTGTGTGTGTGTGTGTGTGTGTGTGTGTGTGTGTATTTATACACACATGTACAAGTGCAGTGCGTGTGTGTGTGTTTGGGGAGGTATGGTGCTGGAGGAGAGGGGAAGGGAAGGGAGGTATCAAAGATTGTAAAAAAGTATGTGACAGCTGACAATTGCAGGCTTTTGATTAGGATTTGTTGATATGACCAGTCCTGGGGTCTATCCAAACTCACTCCGGGGATTCTGGGCTGGCTTACTGTGCTCCCGACAGAACGACCCGTCAGTTGACAGAATCGCGAGGCACCAGGCGCTTTCTCCCTGACGCCTCCCCCCCCCACCTCCCTGCTGAAAGCCTAGTAATTAGAGTCTCTAGGCAGCATGCAGAAACAGCACCCACAGTGTGTTCCCGGTGTCATGGACAGCTCCAATTATGAAGCCGTTTTGCTCGAGAATACAACTCCTTCCCAAGCTCTTATTGGAAATTACAGTCACTCTCATTCTCCAATACTCTCTAACACACTCATTAATATTGGCCAACTAATACACTCTTGTATAGACAAGTATCCTAAAACACTGTGGAGGGTATTATTATTATTAGTAGTAGTATTTAATCTAGAATGTGGTGAAAAAGTACTGTCAGATACTGAAAGATACAGTGTAGTTATTGTTAATAGGACTTTACAATTTATAATCAGTATAGACTTTTGTGACCGCTAAGCACCTCTAAGGTACCCATGAGTAAGGTACCGTCTCCACACACTGTTCCCCACACACTGCTGCCCAGGCGCTGTGTTCCTGACTGCCCGCTGCTTCACTTGGTGACTGGGTTAAATGCAGAGTAAGAATTTTGTGCTGTTCACACTGTGTGCTGTGCGGTGTTCACATATGACAGAATGGTCACTTTCACTTTCATATACTCTAATGCAAAACATAAAAATGGAAATAGGAATCTCTTACCTAACAACAGCAGTTCTATGAATTACTATGATATTGATTATAGCAAGTTTACAGTGTGACTTTATTTATGCAATAAACACTCACTTTTTGGATTAGACCCAGTAGTTTAGCAATTTTGTGGAATCTGCTGCCTGCTTAGAATCATGACTGGGATTCAATAATCCTGGTTCTCAAAGTGGTTTTCAGAGACCCCCATAAATTACATTTTTTTGCTCTAACTAACTTGCAACAGATACGAAGCAAAACATAGCAACCACCTAGGGGACCAGTTTGAGAACCACTGCCATAGAGGAACCATTTTTGATTCCCTAAACCAAAAGTTCACACAGTCCATGGATCCACAGATGTCAGGGGTCTTTGATTTTATGGGTTGTGCCACATTACATAAAGACAGCCAATCACTCCCACCTGAGAGCCAGAGATCTATAACCTTTTACACGAGTCAGAATTCTAGACTCATCTTTCACAAACACTTGACTTAGGGGTGAGTATGTAATATAGCAGAAAATAAATCACAATATCAGTATCAGTACACACTGAAATATGTTTCATAACATTACATTTTCCTCTGTTTTAATAAGTTGGTATAAACCAAAAGAATTGGTCATGCCACAATTAAAAAGCTACTTTATTTTTAGATTTAATTTTTCTTTAATTCAATCAGTCTTTTTATAGACAGAGCCTTTTACAATCTGGCTTCCACTAAATCCACTTAAACAGGACTAATTGTGCTCTCTCTATAATGAAACATGCTGTTGGCTCCAGACAATGTCCTCAATGTACTCAGAAAAGTTTGAAAGCATACAAAATGTTTAAAAAATTGGATTGTATGGAAATTTTGTTCACACTGGAAAGGGTCGCTGGGTAAAAAAAGTTTGAGATTTCTTATCTTAATTTTTCTTATCTTTTCTTATCTTATCTTAATGAACCTTTAAGTGGATGGTTCTTAGAAGAACCATTTCTATAAAACAGAAACTTACAGGACCTGTGAGTGTGAAGAACCTTTTTCCTGCCACTTGAGTGAAAGCCATGACTCCTATATAAACCTTTCAAGACAACTAGTGTAAACCTACATAAACAATGTAAAAGGCTCATTCTCACAAGCATCAGTTTTGATGCTGTTGCACCTCTGAAAATGTTGAAAACTGACAGTTTACATAGGTTTTTGTCAATAGAAAGTTTATGTATGTGTCTTGTGGCCTTATCAATTTTGGCCTTCAGTGAAGAACCTGTGCATAATGTAAATGTTCTTCATACCTTTTAAAGGTTTTTCATACTTGCACATCTCATTTATCAAAATTGGTTCTTTAGGAAGCAAAAATGGCTTGCCTACAGTATTAAAGAACCCTTAATGAACCTTTTGTGCCTCATTTAAGGGCCTTCAAAAAGTCTAAGCCTGTTCAGTTACCCATCCGTTGTTGTAAACCTTATACCTGGAGTTCATATTGCCAGAATATTTTCTTTAGAAAGAAGGTAAAATGTCTCCGTAGCACTTAGTACAACTTTTGCAACCTTTAAACCTTTGTAACTTTTTAACTCGCCTTAAGTTCGGTCACCGCAGATGATCTCGGCATCTTCACTGTAATGGAGTAAGAGCCATTAACATAATAATTGCTGGGGACTACAGTTTCTACATCTGCGCTGGCGTGAGGTTAATGATTAAAGGCACTGTGTATTCATCTCCTGTGACGACTCTTCGCGCATAATGACTGTTACATCCGAGAAAGTTTTGTTTAATCATGCTGAAATAATTCCACTTAAATGTCCTGGTATTGTCTTCCGCGATATCAGCTGCATTAAAATGGACAAATTGTCTTCTTCCATTTAGCAAGTGGGAGAAAAGCTCCCGGGGTCAGGAATGTATCCTTAAAACACTTTTTTATCTTGATAGGAGCACTAATGGCATAATTTGCTCACATGCTACCCAAAAAACCACTGGCTGCCATCACTTGGGGTTGCATCACTCAGTGAGGATCGGGCCTAAAGATGACTGATAGCTATCTCATCGCAATTCTTTCTAAATGAACAAATGAAAAAACGTTACTTTGAACATTAAGGGCACATCTCACGTTTCTCGGTTTTCCTGTTTGTGAGTGAAAGTGAGCGGTTAGGCAAGCCTGTCATTCAAGTGTATTAAAAAAACCATCCATAATGACAGTCAATTTAAACATCAGATTGTCAATGTGTTGTGTTCTTGACTTGCACTCTTAGATGGAATAAAATCACAGAGGCGCCTTTAATGGTATGCTCTAATCGAAATGCAATGCTGCTGCACAGCTAAGCATGTTTTTAAGTTGTCATTCACGCAGAATATAGGATAAGAGCAGCATGCGTGTCGTTTCTGGTGTCAAAACAGCCATCGGCAGGGCACCGTCCTCATCTTACGAGATAAAAGCACAGCCGGGGCGAGGAGGACAAACAAACTCGGGCGAAGTCTTTGTTTGTGAATTTGTTTGCTGAGGCGTGTTCTTTTTTTTTGTAATTGTTGAGGAACATATATTCGAATGGCACTTTACAATAAAACATGCCTTATAATGCAACACATCTAGCATATATTGTCAGCAGCAGAGAAAAGACAATGGCAGAGGAAATCTGTTATTGTCATTTTTCTGTTTTACTGTTTACTTTCATGTTTTACAATGGGTGACATCTGGCAAATATTTTGTACTCTCGATCCGTTTAAATACCACTTCACAGACAGTCATGTGTAACACTGACTGACACATAAGAGCCACTGTGTTTTTAAAAGGCTTGTAGTGTCCATGTTCTTGTATTTTCATTTTTCCTCAGAGTCATGATGTTTATATGGGTTTGTGTCCTGAAACTCAAAACCCTCATGATTTTTACATGGTCACTGTCCAGCCTCTCTTCATCCCTTAATTAGACAGGCTGTCATTACTATGTCTTTAAGGCTGTTATATTATCACTCTCAGGCAGAGGAGCTGTTGTGATCTTTCAGAGCTACATTCAGAGCTACATTTGTCATAAATTGTGACTTATGGTCGGGGGTGTCTGATTGGGACTTTTGGAGTTTACAAAAAATGTGTCGATGGGGGTACATATATAATACAAAAGTATTGGGACGCCTGACCGTTACACCAACAGGGACTTTAATGACATTGCATTCAAACACATAGACTTTAATATGGAGTTGGTCCCCACTCTTCTTCAAAGGCTTTACGTTAGATTTTGGAGTTTCTGTGTGAATTTGTGTCCATTCGTTCTGTAGCATTTATGAGGTCAGACACTGATGTTGGTGAGAAGGTCTGGATCACAATCTCTGTTCCAGTTCATCCCA
>JBBPCY010000001.1:29445525-29456757 GCA_037974405.1 Brachyalestes nurse | reverse complement strand
GGATTTGGCTCTAAATGTAGCTCATGATGCTCAGTTAGCTCATTACACAGCCAGTGGAAGGTGATGTAGTATCTGACAGAGCTGGGCTTATGGTTAAAAACAGTACTATCCGAGTTAGATCTGTTGCAGGTTCACTCATCTCTCTGTTTCAATCATCTCTCTGTCGGAATTTGTATGAAGAAAAAAACATCACTTCATTCCGGGTTAAAAATGCATTGTAACGCGTGTTACTGACATTTGTACCAGCAAAGAGTTACAGCAAAAGGCAATGCATTACAGTATCGTTCAGTAAATAAGAAGAATAGTAATAAAGTGAAATGTAATCTGAGGTTTATACCAATTAAACATTCCATTCATGTGTATCATCTACATATAACGCTAAGATCAATTTAAAAACGAGCCCACTGGCAGATGCACCTTGGACCAAATTACTTTTTATTTGTTTCTAAGTGGACATACATTTATACATTCAAATAAGAGAATACACTAAACTATGTCATTCTTCTGCTTATTTTAGTGCATGATTTCTGTTTATCTGCAGAGCTAATTATTCTAGAGTACACTCAGTGAATAAAGGATGAAAAGGAAGTGAAGTCCATTTTGAGGTTTATACCAGTAGACGAATGATGAAACATCCCATTCACGTGAGCCATCAACGTATCACACCCTCGTCAAGGCTTCTCCATTCCCAACTGTTTTCAGTCCAAAGTGTTTTCAGTGGTAGAATATTCCCAATGTTCACTATTTCTGTGAAAATAAGGGGCCTAAATTCTATACTCCTAGTGCACCTACAGTCATGTGTTAGAGAGACCTATCGTCAAATCTTTAAAAAGTCTTTGGTTTCCCAAAAAAATGTCAATAAAGGAAGAGAAAGTTTACGAAGTGAGGTCTGTTTTGAAGTTTTAGGTTTATACCAGAAGACAAATGATGAAACATGCCATTCATGTGTACCATCAATATCTTTCTGTAATAATCCTCACTGCAGAATTAGAAGTAAATTCTTGTGCATTGTGTGGAGGCTCAGATGGCTGTAGGCTCTTTGGCCAGTGGACTGCAGCTCTGGGGACCGAGAGAGAGAGAGAATAGCACTGAGAGGAACTGGCCTTTGTGTTGCACTTTTGAGCCGAAGGCCAGGCCTTTACTGTAGGATGAGCTGGAGCAGAGCAGCTAATGCACCATGCTTGATCCCGCTGCCGTGATTTTCCGGCTGCCATTTAGCGGCGCAGGCTATGGACCACTGAATAGAGGTTTTCTGAACAGAACCGGCTCCTCCAGCTTTATTGGATTACCGAGGGTCCTGCAGATCCAAACCACGTTCACATCCCATCCCTTGGCATTTCAACATATGGACACATATGGTCAGCATGGAACCTCCAAAACTGTAATTTTACAGGAGAAGGAAAAACTTTCTTAACATTTATTTATTTATTCTTTTTTGAGCATTTCTATTGGTAACTTCATCACAAAATGTTTACGACAAGCTGCTACTTTCAAATTACACCAGAAAATATGAAACGACAAAAATGGACTGGGAAGCAAATGGAGCAAGATTGGGTTCTGGACAGTATCTATTGAATTTTTTTTTTTTTAAATAATCAACTTTTGTCCAACGAGGACAAGGTCCCAACATGTCCTCTTGTTCCATTAACTTCCATTCATTATTGCTCCTATTGTAAAGTTACCTTTTCAGTGAGATGAGCTTCACAATAACTTGCACTGAGAGCCTGTGTTTAGTTATAATACCGTGTATTATCAAATAACACATGCATCCTTTACAGATTCTTGCTCTCTCATTACGAATAAACACACATCACTGGTCAATTTCGATTTAATTAAAACTCATGAGCACCAGATCAGGTTTTCTAGATGTGTGATGTTTGCACGACAAGTGTGTTACACACAGGCTGACACAATTTGCTTTGTGTTTTCACCCACCCATGGTGTGCGTGCAGGTGAGAATGCAAAGTGCCAGGAAAGCTGTGGAAATCATCACGTTATAAAGCACCCTGAGAAGGCACCAGCAGCTCTGCTACCCCTCACTGCTGGATTACCTCTTCTAGTCGCAAAGACATTGTGTGCAACAGTGAAAACTTTATCACCGTCCCACTAGACGGGCTGGCTGAGGCCTGGATGAGGATTATTTGTAAAGTAAAGCAGGCATATTGGGGCTGTTGAGCACACAAGCCCCCTCTGGTCCACTTAAATGCTTCACAGAGAGAGGAAGGAGAGATGGAGCTGCCAAGCGTAGCTTTATGGGGACAATTTAACATAATGGTCAAATAAATACTGGTGTTAAAAAACACCTGTGAGCAGCGGCCGCAACACCAAGACCATTACCATTTTTTTTGACTGACACTTTTGCTACGTTTTAGAGATTTCGGCGCGTTTCTCTTAAATGCTTGCACAAGTTGTTTCGCCTGGCACAATCGATGCCTACTGTATTCAAACCGCGTGTACAGAATGGGCCCCAGCGGAATTATTTTAAACACCACTGCATGGCAACACTTCATTTTGAGGAACTGATAAACATCTCCTAATGGTTAATAAATTTAGAAGGCGACGCGCAGTTGGGTATTCTTGACCGCAGCCTTTCCCTCTCAGAGAAGCCCTTTTGTAGCCATGCCTGAAATAATGGAAGCAACGCCTACTCATTCTCATTACTCATTTTCCTCTCCTTACCGTCTGTGATATTTTGCAGGTAAAAGAAATGTACATAAGGACGTTGCTCTGCCTTGTGTACATAAAAAGACTTATTTTTTCCCTCACTGAGTCAACTCCAGAGAGAAAGGTGACTCCTTGAGCACTTCAAAAGGAGACTTTAGAAAGAAAGGCCCCCCTCAGCCCTGGGAAGATGTGGGTAAACAAAACTGTTTCAGGTAACCGCATACCAAACTTTGTTTTCCACTCGCAACACAAGCCTCATTCAAGTCAAGAGCGGGGAGGTGTTTGCAGAAGGAAGAGCTTGCTTGCTTTTGTTTGGCCCTTGGGCATTCTGTCAGGGGTTTGTCCTCAGGGTCATAAAGCAGCCTCACTTTTAGCAAGCTGTCAGACTCCTGCGCCTTGACTTTAAAACAGGTGCCATTGAATCAGCAGTCCCACCGCACACTGCTTTATTTGGATGGAAATGTTGTTTTAACCCTTAGAACACGAGCATCACGAATCCATGCTGGAAGTGCAACGAATGGTCAATCATCATCATACGCCCAAAAAAACTTCTTAAGTGGAAGTTGTGTTGATGCACAAGGTGTCAGACATCGTGCTTAGCTTTGTTTGGTGTTTCTGTGTCACGTAGAACCAAGGATAGTCTCCGCCCACATATGGGCGGGAGCCCGCAGAGGGAGGGGTCCGGAGAGTGGCCGAGCAGCAACATGCTGAGAGAAAGAGCAGCAAACGGCGAGTGTGTAGGAGAACAAACACTGGTTCTAGACTGTTTTGTAGAGCCTCATGTATTTGTGCTCTGTATTTCAGCCATCACAAAATACAGTTTAATCAAAATACATGCTGCGATCACGCTTTAGGGCTTTTTTTTGTGCTAGGACAGCACTTCACTTTTTCATGCTAGGACAACGCTTCACTACCCTATGTATTTTAATGTGCAGTGCCTAACACCGTGCAGTGCCTAACACTGTGCAGTGCCTAACACCGCCAGTATCTGTGCTAACTGGTGACTGAGGGACAGTAGGAGAGAAATAATGAGTTGATTCCTCATCGTTTTCGCTTGCAAAATGGTTAAAACCGTGAGACGGGGAAAGTCCCTAATCCTAACCCTAACCTTAACCCTAAATCTAACTCTAACCCTAACCCTAACAGTCACCAGTTAGTGCAGATACTGGCGGTGTTAGGCACTGCACATTAAAATACAGGTTAGTGCAGCGTTGTCCTAGCACGAAAAAAAGCTCTAAAGCGTGATCGCAGCACGTATTTTGATTAAATTGTATTTTGTGATGGCTGCACGAAAAGTCATGGGATCGGGTTGGTTTTACACCGTTTAAATCTAAGGGTTATTCATTCTCTTTTGGATAACCTTGGCTACGAATCATCTCAGGCCTCTTAGGCCTTAACTAGTTTCTGCCATCTCAGAAGCACAAATCCATACGATTACTTATTCATGCAGGACACTGCACTGCACTGTGTACATCCTATTTAAAGTTCCTAATTACATCAGTTCAGTCAGCTATTGTTCAGGCCTTTCTGCAGGAGCGTAAGGTCAGCCAAAGGTCAACTCACCTCTATTCAAAGGAGCCTTGCCCATGATCATTTGCATGGCACTGCGGTGCTATGGGTGTGACTGATTCCATATCCGTCATCTTATACTTTAATGTTTTTCCACTTATGACACTTGTATCAGCTGATACAACAGAAAAAATCCCATTGACCACTTTCCAACCTTTCTTTATCCCTCACAATTTAAGACTGATACATGTAAATGGGCTCTGTTCTGACTGGCTGTCTTATTCAAAAAGCAGGCAGAGCTGAAACACTTCGTATAGCTTAATTGTGAGTGGACGGATCTTAACTGCTGTAGGCTGAACGGCTGGATAAATGTATACTTTGTAAAAAAAATGTAAACTTTGTAACAGTGTATCCAAAAAGACTTGTTTTTGCAGCTTAATTTGCATATAAGGATGGTATGGACTCAGGAGTGAATGGTAGTGTTGAAAACTTTGACAGTGTTTATGTCCGTCACTCTTTTATTTCAACAATTGTGTTTTCCATGACATGGGCCGTTTTAAAATGACATGTTTATATTTAAAACAATAAGATTAGCTATTAAAGTCAATCCCTCCTTCTCTCTTCTCTCTCTCTCTCTCTCTCTCTCTCCCTCTCTCTGTCTCTTTTGCTCTCCCTCTCACTCTCTCTCTCTCTTTCTCTCTGTCTCTGTCTCTCTCTCTTTCTCCCCCCCTCTTTTGCTCCCTCTCTCTCCTTCTCTCTCTCGCTCTCACTCTCCCTTTCTCTGTCTCTTTCTCGCTCTCCATCTCTCTCCCTCTCACTCTCTCTCTCTCTTTCTCTCTTGCTCTGTCTCTCTCTCTTTCTCTCCCCCTTATTTGCTCCCTCTCTCTCTCGCTCTCTCTCTCGCTCTGTCTCTCTTGCTCTGTCTCTCTGTCTCTGTCTCTCTCTCTTTCTCTCTCTTTCTCTTTGTCTTGCTTGGATTGGGGTGACCTACGCTGGCCTGTCCACTGAATGCCTTTTGACAGGTGGTTGTTTGTGAACCCCGCTGCCATGTTTGTTCGTCTCTCGATGCCTGTCTGCTGCTTCCTCCCCGGCTCCGTCGCGGGCTGCCAGCAGGGCTTTGCTTTGCATGCTTCACTGGGGACATTGTCAGGCTAAAGTGTGCTCTCACCTTTGCACTGTGTGTGTGTGGATTTGCAGGCTTACCTATCCATTATTCCTGCGCTCTTATTCTCACTTCCTCCACTCCTCTCTCAGAGCTCACGCTGGGGTCAGGGACAGCCCTGGGTTTTTGTCCAAATGACACTTATGATGTAAAAAGCCTTTTCTGCACCCTTCATAACAGATCAGCAAAATATATCCTGAATATACAGCAGGTGTGAACGTTTGAACATTCCTGGTCCAAGGACACATTTGGTTGATTGTTTTTAATAGAAAATAAATACACATCAACACACTTTTGCACATTTTATTTGCTGAATTTGATATGGTGGGGAAAAATAAAACACAATGTGACACATTTTACATTAAGACACATTTTTGGATTTTTGATTGGATTTTTTAAATGTGTTTTTCAAATTGTGCATTTAGATTGCAGGACAATGCAATGTTTTAGTGTGTACTGACTTTTCCCTACAGCTGCTTCAGTGCTTCTTTGTGATTTGTCCTTTATGTAGAAACACAATTCATTCTCTGTCAATATTTATTACAACTATAATTATAATAACTAGAATTATTATTATTATGTTAATATTACTATGATACCATTATGTTAATATTATTGGTAGAAGCAGCAAAAAAAAGAAGACCAGTTATTTTTCTGTGCTCAATCTGATCTCTGCAGGAGCTTAGTCTGACAGTCATAATCACTCATTAGGTCCAAAAACACACTAATGACCTGAAGCATGAACTAAAAGCGGCTGCCTGCGAGGGTCTCACACATCAGGTTATGGCTTCTGTGTGCTTGCCGGGCTGTTTCGGCGTGTGATTTTGGGGGAAATTATAAAAAAAAAGACATCAGAGGGTCCGCCCATACTACATGTCCACCCCACAGCCCCCCTTTTACCCACACCTCCTCTCTCAATCCCATCCTATTCCAAGCAGTGGGAGTGCATGGCTAATTTACGAGCGCGGGTGATGCCAACTTGCTCTCTGAGGAGGGCAGATTTTAACACCTCCAAATGCTTTAATGCATCCCAGCTGACCTTAATTATAAAAGCATGCCGCCCGCGAACCCCAGCGCCCCTCGAGAGGAGACGGGGTGTGAGCCTGGCTACCTGCCGCGAGCTCCTCTGGAACACGGCTCAATGTTAATAGTTGCATCCTGAGAAGAAATCAATAAACCTATAAAAGGTGATATCACAGTGTCTAGAAGCCCTCCACCCCTTCCCCCCCCGCACCACACTCTCTCTCTCCCTGGAGGAAGGTATTCTATAAAAGATAGTCTCTGTATTTTGTTACTAAGGGAGCTTATGTTGTTCAGAGGGCCTGTTTGATAGCAGCTCCCGCTCTGGCTTCTGATTCTATAGAACAAGCAATCAAAACTCAAGCCTTTTGCTCAAGACGCTCAGCTCTTCTAGCAGAAGCGAAAAAATGAAAGAGCGGACGATAAGGGAGTCTGGCCGGGATGTGCAAAACACTCCACTGGCCCGAGAATGTCTGAAAACCGACATGGCTGCCCCAGTTGCAAATTGACCCATAACATTGAATTATGAGCGAGCGCGAGGCCCATGCATGGCGAAGAACGCGGAGACATCGTTGTGCTGATAAACTGCCAAGACAATAGATAACTTTTTATGTACCTCCTCATGCAGAGCACAAATATTATGACTTCTAGTACATGAATTAACTCTCTAGCCTGGGGGGTCTCCCTCTCAGCTGAGGTTAAGAGCTTCTTTAATTAAAGATCAATACTGTTTTGCCGTATATTTCACGACTGCTGAAGGAGACTGAGGTGCTCGTCTCCACAGGCACAGAGGCAGGACTGCCCAGTACTGTATAGTGTACAGTTTTTATATTATACTGCCATATTTTCTGTTTTTTTATTCAGTTGTTTATGCTGCTTCTACTGTCTTTTTTTTGTACTGTCCAATTTGCTGTAGTGACAAAGCAAATTTCCAACCTGTGGGTGTCATGGTCATGGTGTCATAAGGTCTTTTTAGGCAACCCATGACTTTAGTACATATTGTCTATTTAAAGAAATACCATATTTAGCGTATCCGCAGTCATGTCATGTACTACATATGATGTGTGTGACTACAAAATCTGCCAGCTGGTGGCCTGGTGTTTAGGAAGTTGCCCCTGCAATCGGAAGGTTGTGGGTTTGAATCCCAGGTCCCACTGAGGTACCCTTGAGCAAGGTCCCCACATACTCCTCCCCTGGCGGCATTTTCGGCAGCCTAGTGCTGCAATTTGGGTTAAATGCAGAAGACTCAAGTAATTTCCACTGGAATCAATATAGTATGTAAAATAAATTTTACATTTATTTTGGCTTGGTGGATGGAGAAAGTGTCTGCTTGAAGACTCTGACTCAAGTTCTTGAACAGTTCCTTGACCCAGCCAGTAGGGAGGAAGCTGGGAGAAAGAAGCTGAACAAGGTTTCTGCAAAGATGCTGTACTGCATGTAGAAAAGTGTGACTTCAGTAGCTTGGCCTGGCATTATTTTTCCATAACAGCAACATCTGGGTGAGCGCAGTCTTTTGGGCAGTTGCTGATGTCAGCTGCTCCGAAGCCCCCCTGCCTCCTGGCATCTCCAGACTTCCTGCACAGCCAGTACCGGGGGGCACCTGTGCAGCATCCAGGGAGCGCAGGGTGGAGCGGCAGGGCTTGATCAAAGGCGCGGCCACTCTCCAGAAGCACACACCTTGGGCCCTTGTTTGTAGTGCAGGAGATAGCGGGGCTCAAAACACACCTTCAGACTCCAGGCTGCTAAATTCCCCTCAGATCTCCCTAATCCGCTCAGATTGTGTTTGACAGGACAGGGATCCTCCTGCTGTTTCTGAAGCCCCACTCATTCCGGAGCGCGGCTAACAAAGGGTGCCTATCCCGCCTCCTCGGCGCTAAGCAGCTTTCCGACACGAACGTCTCGTTTGGTTCATCACCCCTTAGCCTGGCTAATGAAGTCTGTTAATTGTCTCTGCTGAAGTCCCACCACCCAGTCTGCTGTTGTGAAACTCTCATGTCATGTGGTTAAGAATCACCTCAGTAACGAAAAAAACCCTGGTACTGCTGACATTCAGAGTACGAAGTGTTGTGGTTTTAGTCCAATAAAAAGTAACAGTTTACAATAAGACGACCCTTCTAATGGGATTATAAATGATTTGTTATCAGGTTGTTAATTAGGTTGTAGACAGTTTATAAATCATTAATAAGCAGTTATAAACAGGTATTATGTGAAAACAGCTATTACTTATGTATAAACAGATATTAACAGACACTACTTACATTCAGAGTAAGGGTTTGTAAATTATTTGCAATCAGATTGTTAATGAGGTCATAGATAATTTATAAATCATTAATAAGCAGTTATAAACAGGTATTACTTACATATGAACAGTTATTAATAGCTATTACTGACATTCACAGTATAAAGTGTTGTAGTATAAAAAACCAAATGCTTTACTATAAGACTATGCTTATAAAGGTAAATGGTGAATATATAATAAGGTTGTTAAACAGTTTATAAATCCTTAATAAGCAGTTATAAACTAATTATAACAGTTGCCGTACACTGCTGTAGGCTCACTGTTTGGCAAGATCTCAGATATTGCAGGTTGGTGAGTTTATCTTGTCTCCTTCTCAGGCAGAATGTTACATTACATGGAATTACATTCAGTTTATCCAAAGTGACTTACAATCTATGGAAACACTTGAGTTTCAGGACTGTGTGAGAACCAGGGGAGAGCACTAAGTGCTAAAATCTTTATTTAGGGAGCAGTGCAAGACGATAGATGCTCTCTGAACAGAAGTCTTACGGAGGTTTTTGAAGAAGTTAAACTTCATCAGGTCTTTGTTAACATGCTACCAGGTCTCGGCAAATAGTGAGTCTGCATCAATGTACGACAACTGCTATAACTTGTTTATAACTGCTTATTAATGAGTTATAAACTGTCTACAACCTAATTAACAATCTGATTTTAAATCATTTATAAACCCTTAATAAGGGTCATCTTATTGTAAATTGTTCATTTTTGGTATACAAAAACCACACCACTTCATAATCTGAACGTAAGTAATAGTTAATACCTGTTCATACATGAGTGATACCTGTTTATAACTGTTTATTAATGATTATGACCTAATTAATAACCTGATTATAAATCATTTAGAAATTCTTTACACACAAAGGTAATTTGATGTGCTTTACAGGAATAGAATAAAAAAATAAAACAGAATACAATAACTGAGCACTGCTTCCAGCGCTGTGACTTCATCATGCGGGTTCCCGAGGGAGAGGCCGTGTTTGTAGATACACACAAACTCTAAACACACACAGCGAAGGGTGTGAGGTGCAACTGATGGCTTGGACGGTGGGCTCTTATCGACGCCGGGCCTGCTCTGGCTTAGCCTGGCCGGGTCTCCGAGGGCCCGTTGACCAGCCTCTTCTTGCCCCCCCTCAACCCTCCAACCCTCCAACCCGACACACAAGAGTAAGCCAGGTTAAACAGTTAAACGCCAGCAAATCCTGCACTGCCCTGTGGGAAATTTGCCTCTAATCCCAAACTTATAGGCACACAATCAAAGCCAAAAAGCCCGAGCAACAAATCTGATCCTCCCCCTCCCGCACAATCTGCGGCCTCCTGGGAGAGCTGGGGAGAGCGGGGCGAGCACGGATGACAAGGCTGAGATGGATAAATACCTAAATGATGAGACAGTCTGGGGACGTGGGAGCAGTGTCTGGCTATGGCCGTTCACCTCCAATTTGGCAGCCGCGCGAAGAAAGGCAATTGGGCGGCAGCCCCCACACAGCAGCCAGTCCTTATTATTATAAGTTGAAGTGCAGCTTCAGGAATGATTAATGACAGTGTCAGGGTGAAAACAAAGCGTGGCGCAAGTTATCTCTCATCCACCTGCTCCAGCAGGCCGATTGGACAGGAATGGAAAAGGGCTCAGGCTCGGGCTCCGACTTGGGCTCCGGCTCCGGCGCAGGGCCTTGATAATGGAGAGGAAGAGAGAATAGGGAAGGGAAGAAAGAATAGGAAAGATAGGACAGCAAGGAGAAGAGAAATGCTAATGCCACGTCTAGAAATGGAGGACATGCTTTTTAATGGGCATCCCACAATATTAGAAACAATGTATGCAGTAGAATAGACCGTTCTTAAATAAATCTATAAGCTTACCATAAGAGTATTAGTCCAAAGCATTTGTGTTGTTGCTGTTGTTGTTGTTGTTTTTGTTGTTGTGCTGGCGTAATGCAGAGGAGTGGACATAATTCTAAGGTGTGAAACTCAGCGAGGTCTGGTGTGTGATTGATTTGACACACGGAGTGGACTTTCATGGCGTCTGTGTTTGTTACATACAGGCCGACTGTCCCCTGCTGTATTGGTGTTGACATTTATAGGATGGTGTTGGAGGGAGCCCTGAACAAGGCTCTAATTAGATGGCCAAACATGGAGGAGAAGAGCAGCCAGACAGTGCCATCCAGTGGCTCCTTCAGGAACTGCAGGATTCAGAATCATACAAGCAAAAAGGGAAAAAGACATGCTATTCAAATAAACAGGCTTATAAGGCAAAACACATGCTTTTCCTTATGATTTTTTTTTCATCAAGGAATGTTTTATACTTTTCTTAAGATTTTGTAAGAAAATATGAGGATTTATTTTCTGTTTTTTGTAAATTATTATTCACAGTAGGCCACATAAACTAGCAGAAAAAAATTACAAATCCGAGTTTCTCCGAAGGGCAAATTGGCTGAAAGGAAAATGTGACTTTGAATTTATATTTATATGATGAATTAGGTCTTCATTAATTAAACAAACAGCTTGAATACATTAGTTTTGTAGTAAATAGGGATAATATGAGAATATTTAAAAATAAGGAGATTCAGAAAAAAATAGATATGTA
>JBBPCY010000001.1:29410791-29421031 GCA_037974405.1 Brachyalestes nurse | reverse complement strand
AGATCATTTAAGGCAAATCCTCCATGTTGGTGAGGGAATATCACAGCACGCAGTCCAGCCCCCTGCTAAGTAACAGCAAATTGTAATCACGGGGCGTGGCCACTTTTGTAAAAGTGGTACATTAAAATCCCACATTTAGAGTCGCTATTTGTAAAAGTGCAACATTTATGTTTAGAGCGCAACATTTAGTTTTTTTTAACACATTTAGCTTAAAATGTGTGAAAATTGCACTAAATTATGAAAAAATGACACCTCTAAATTTGTTAAGCTATTTTTACATTTTTGAAAGCATTATTTTTTGTTTTCTGTTTAAAAAAAGACTCAGTGAGTATCGAATTTGTATCGTATCGGCAGATATGCAAGTTTACAATATCGGTATTGGACATAAAAATGTGGTATCGTGCAATGTCTATAAAGCACGTTGAATGGTAATGGGTGATATAAAATAACTTGACAGTTGTAGCAAACAGTTAGACGTACAGTGGTCCCGGGTCCTGGAATCATACTTGTTTGTAGTTGTTGATAAACATCCATGTAGTATTTTTTTTACCACAGGGTCCCCGCAGATCCTTGAAAAGTATTCAAAAGTCTTAAAAATGTTTTACGTTTTTTAAGGCCTTGAAAAGTATTCAAAAGTCTGGAATTTTAAAATGGGTGGCATTAAATTAATCCTAGGGTGAAATGAAGCAATGATATCTGTTCCTGGTTTTTATGCATTCCATAGAAAGAGAAGAAATAGTGTTGTGTGTGTGTAGCTGGTGCGTAGCTGGGAGACAGGTTTCCCTTAAAGCCGCGAGTGTAGAATGGGTAAATTCAGTGAGAGATGGTTTGAGGATGAGAAGTACAGTGGCTGGTTGAAAAAGACTTTTATGTTAGAGCTGTTGCTCCAGTTTGTGCCTTGTTGAAATCAACTAAATTCTAAGCTATTGTGTTTTTTTGCCACAGTGATGATCTTAATTTTTCTTCTTAAAGGTCTTGAAAAGGTCATTGAATTTGCATATCAAAAATGTGCAGATACCCATGTACCAAATAGCACTTGACAATGTCCACATTTCCTTGGGTCATTTGGTGCTTTACATCTTCACAGAGAACCTTCTTAACCCTCTTCTTATTCGAGGAGGGTTGAACAAGCTCTCGAGGGAATCGTAAATTATGTGTTCTGAGCTACTGATTGTGTAGTTTTGTAATGTATGTTGGTATCTGAGGTTCTTGAGGTTATTTGTATCACATTTATTACTTCAACACATACAGACAGATGCTTTCTGATTATTTATTTTCAATCAGAATCAAAAAACGATTTTGGACCCGGAGGAAATTGCTTATGTTACAACAGCACAGAGACACAGAGACAGGAACAGTATAAAATATACAGTCTAAAATAAATTAAACAAAAACTGCAGAAAAAATCTGAACTGTTGTATACTAAACATGTACACAAACTGCTGGGTTCAGTAAGAGAGGTCAAAGTCACGCATGCATGTATTGAAGTGGCTGTTTATTTCCTCTGGGTAAAATTTTATTCTGTTTTTAATTCTCCCCTCTTTTGCCGTTGAGGAAATAGGCCAGCGGAGCCGAACAGGCCTCCTTTGGGTTGGTGCAGGAAAGAGGGGTGACATTTTTCCCTTTCTGATGCTAATGAAAAGAGGAGCTTTTCCAGCTTTAGCTTGCAGAGCATGTCTCTCCTGCAGCATGCTCCACTGCCTGGACATTGTGAGAGCACAAAAATCCGGGCCTGGTATCCAATAACGTGAAATTTCAGCAGAGAAGCGGCCATTGTGTGATGTGGAGTGGGAGGGGGGTTGGGGTTGACTTGGCAGGAACCCAGGGCTCAGGCCACATCCTACCGCTCTCCTCCTCCTCCTCCTCCTCCTGCTCCCCTTTTGTCAGTGCAGAAAACGGCTGTCCCTGGATCCCCCCTGCCTCCTGGAGCAGCCTGGGAAGGACAGCGCCTCACACTTTGACTGAAACGATGCTTGATTGATTTTTGCACATGACTGGATGCTCTCTGCAGCCATTTAAACCTAAAATGTGTGCAGCATGTTTACTTTATTCATTTGAAAGTTAGTTTATTAGTTTTTTGATACGCTCATACAATGGAAAGGGCCCATTTAATGGACAATACACAGAGCAGCCATAACATTAAAACCACTGACCGGTGAAGGGTCGAAGATATTTGAAAGCAAATGAACAGCCAGTTCCTAAAGTTGATGTGTTCGAAGCAAGAAAAACTGTAGTGACTTTGACGGGGACTAAACTGATGACTGTGTCAGAACATCTCCAAAACAGCAGGACTTATGGAGTATTACTGGCATGCAGTGGCTAATTCCCAACAAAAGTGATCCACGGAAAGCAACCACACACCCAAGGCTCAGAGGGTAAAGGCCAGTCTGCCTGGTCTGATCCCACAGAAGAGTCGTGGCTCTGATAGAAAGCTGTCAGAACACACAGTGCAGTACAGCTTGCTGTACAGGGGCTCATTACGCCACAGATCCATTCCTTCGACAGTGATGTAACCCAAATTTTGGTGTAAGGAGAAGCACACCCTAGTCTAAGTCACTTAGCGATCCTTCCACAGTTGTAAAATCATAAAAACACAACTAAGCCACAGAAAAAGTAAAAGGAAAACTCCCTCACTCATACGCCACATTACTGCGTATTCTTCCACCTTCTCAGCACGAGGCTAGCGGTGTACGCCGAGTGGGAGTGAGCATCGTAACCTCGAAACGCCATATGTTGAGACTGTTGTAACTTGAGGACCCCCTGTATATGAGGATGTGTAGCTGCAGACCAGTTAGAGTGCACATGCTAAACCCTGTCCACCACTGAAAACATCTACAGTGGGCACATGAGCATCAGAACTGGACAATGGACAAACTAGTTTGACCCATGGAGACCCCACCCCACAGCTTGGAAGACACAATTGCTTTTCAAAAGAGGTGCAATACAGGACAACCAATCGGAAAACAGGGTTGTGTAAATGGTCAGAAAAAAATAAAATACTACTGTAAATCTGCGCATAATTCAAATGATAGTAGTGGATTTTTAGTGAGAAAAATCAGGAAATACTTTGAAAATGAGTTCTCAAAGGTTCCCAATGAGAAAAATAAGGTATTAAGAGAAAAATAAAGTTTTTGTCTTTTCTTCCCGGTAGTCTATAAAGTTTTAACCTGAGCCGGTATCCTGCACTGAGGAAATGGGCAGTATGGCAAAAAACTGATTGTTAAGACTTTCTCCATGACACATGATGAGTATCACAGTATTTATTTTTTTCTGAGGTGTAATAAGCTGTGAGTGAATGAGTAACAGTAGTAAAACTCTTTACCACTCACCTCACACCACTGAACCCAGTCAAACAGGGCTGATTTTGCTGTTTATAGTGAATCATGGAGCTGGCCCAGGCTCTTTAAGGACAGGTAATGTTCACGATATGCCCTGAAAAGTGTGATAAAATCTTTCGCAATAACAATAAAATATCATTTTGCCCACCCTAACCTACTTATTGTAACTGGATGATCCAGACACTTATTTAAACAGACACACTTTTTCAATGTTTGAGGGGGTCCAGGGATTTCTCTTCACACTGGTATGGGTCCCGGGCTGCAAGTCCGAGAACCTCTGAATTGGACTACAGACACCTGGTAGCTTTTTTTTTTCGTCGGAAATGAAGTCAGCCATCCAGCAGGCACTTGAAATAATTTGGAATCGGGCTGATCTGCTTGTGTGTGTGTGTGTGTGTGAGTGTTTGCAATGGGGTTGCTCTCATGGGACGGGTGGGCGGAATTGGGGGGGATTTAGAGGCCGATTTGAAAGGAAGTGCATCCCATTATGTTAAATCAGACTTTTCACCTCTGCTCTCTACATCCCCCCGAGCTGGACTTCTTTTCTCAAGTGCTTTAAAAGATGACGGTACTCATTTTTGTTACTTTGCTTCATTTTAAAGGACACTCAGACCAAAATGATCAACTGAACATCGCATGTCCAATTGAGTGAGATTTTTCTGTTTAAAGACTAGAGAGAACTCACTTTCAATATATTTAAAAAATACTTAATTAAAAAAAATAATTTAAAATATCTTTAAAATAAATTCTAAAAGTGAGTTAGATTCAGCTTTGTTGCAGATAAATACTATCATTCCAAAAACTTATGGGTGTCTAATGTCAAATGTGTTCATAAAGTTGGAAGCAGTGTTTCAGCAGATCAAAAACATAAACTGAAACTGAAACGCTGATGTCCTGATCAACATTAGAGAAAGAGATCACTTTTCTCTACCACTTGGATTTTTGTCGTCTGTTTCTGTTTATTTTGAGGAAAGATCTGTTGCTCAACTGAAGTATTTAAGGTGGAACAACAATGAAATGTGTCCAAAAATTGAAAGGCGGCAGTGTAGTTGGCTTGGTTAGCGTTTTGGTTTTATCGTTGTTACTCACGTTCATCTTTTGCTGTTTGGACAAGATGGAATTGGTTACAGTTCTTGGAATATATTTTTAAATCACAGTTCTGATAAATATAGTCATATTGCCCAGCTCTAGGAGAGAGGAACTTAAAAAAACTACAATGTTTGGGGTGAATACTGAAGGATGGACTCTTTGAAGTGTTTTATATTGGTCTCTCACAGTTACTGCATACTACACAACCACAACTTGTGCCTTTCAAGACTGGTATATGTAAATGATCTCTGCTCTGATTGGCTGCCCTGGATTGTTTTTCCTATTTAAAAAAAAGCAGCCTGAACCACTCCTCATAATTTAATTGTGAATAGGTGGAGCTAAAGTGCTATAGGTTGAATGCTTAATGTAGTTATATGTAAACATGTTGGTTTTTTTTAGAAGTAGAATGGTTTTGCAACTTATTTTCCATGTGGGGACAAAGGAATGGGTTTTTTTTAACATTTAAACCTTTTTTGTTTCAAATGGCTTTTTTTTTCATGACTAGGTGGAACCTTTAATCCTTCAGCCCCAGAGTTCTAGAGGTCGTCTTCTGTTCACTGGAGAAATGTAGCTGCACTGATAAGCGTAATGGAAGGCTGTTGTCTTTTAATACATTACTAGGATCCATAAAAAGCTGCGTTTGTCAGACCGCGACCTTTGTCGTTTCCGGACTGTGTTGTTATCTAATCGAAGGGATTGTAGACAGGAGAGTCTCCTTACTGCATGTTGGAGGGGAAAGTTTAGGGCGAAAGGAGGCCAGACAGCTCCAAGGTGGATGTTTTACTGGCTGTTGCATCATATCAGACTTGATTGGTCAAGTCTTTATTATATTACCCCCACTCCCTGTTTATATCAGCGTTTATTAACCAGCGTCATCATTTCTGTAACATCAAGCGATATTTACAGGTTCAGGTGTCTAAAATTTTTATCACTCTTTTTTATATTGTTTTATTTAGAGACAGTGATGGAGACATATAGAGATACAAAGGCACACTTGGAGTGAGAGAGAGATGGCGAGAGACGTTTTCTGCATTCTTTATTTAGTTTTATTTACAGACAGAGAGAGAGAGAGACAATTAGAGAGACGGACCAAGACTGAGACATATGAGACATGAAAGAGAGAGAAAGAGACACAGAGAGGAGAGAAAGAAAGATGCAGAGAGGAGAGAAGGAAAGACGCAGAGAGGAGAGAAGGAAAGACGCAGCGAGACTGGAAAAGAAAGGAGACACAGAGAGACGGAGTGAGACATGTGAGACAGTAAGAGAGACTCAAAGAGAGAGACAAGAGCGAAAGAGAAAGACAGAGAGAGGGAGGGACATTTTCTTCATTTTTAATAGCATTCTTTCGTTCTTTATTCTTTTATTCAGTTTTTTTATATTGCCAATAAAAGGGCTTGTTTTTAATTATCCTGATCCTGCGTCTCTCCCCATAACAGTCATGTTTCAGTCTCTGACGGTCCGTTTGTGTGTTTTGCAGTGACAGTTATGCGCGTGTGAGAGCAGTGGTCATGACTCGGGATGACTCCAGCGGCGGGTGGCTGCCCCTGGGAGGCGGAGGCCTCAGCTGCGTGTCGGTCCACCGAGTCAGCCGGCCGGACTCGGACAGCTCCAGCGGCGTGGATTTCCTCATCCAGGGCGAGCGCCTCAAAGACAAATCGGTAAGACCGGAGCATCCGCTCCCAAACCCCTACTGCTGCGGACTCATCCCCCGCCGTGACGCATATCCTCCTGAAAGGAGCTGTGGGATGAGATCATCATGCCCCACGCTCACAGGAAGCGGCTGGTTGGCGCTCGTCCACAGTGCAGGTAGCTCAAAATAGGAACGCACTGCGTGATGCAGAGTGATGTCATCAGGAAAACAGACGAGCTGCTCAGAGAAGAAGAATGTGGGAGTCCTGTCTGCTCTGACAAACCAAGAACAGATTGGAGCGTTGATTTTAAAGCTCCTTCTCGTGTAGCTTTGGTGGGAATTGGTCATAAAATCAAGTCTAGTGGGGGATAATCTGGTATTTTTATGACGAAGAAAGCATCAGTGCTGGATCTACAAGCAGTATTTATTTCAGTCAAAAATTAGGGTTATCGCAAACCACCAGATTTATTTTACACCTCATGCCATCCATCTTATCTTAACAGCTACCAGTGTTGGGCCATACAATAATAATAATAGTAACAATAATAGTAATAATAGTAATGGTATTGATAATAAAATTCATAGTAATTAAATTTGTAATAGTAGTAATGATGATGATGATTGTAATAATAATAATATTACTATTACTATTATAGGTTATTATTATTATTGTAAGTTATTATAAGTTTGTAATATTATTGTAATATTATTATAAGTGCCTTTCTCAAACTTAGTGTCCTCAAAATATATAGTCTACACCTGTAAACTATTTATGAATGTAATTTTAGACCATAAATTGGTCAGAAATTACAAACATGACAGGAAAAAAGATGAAATTATGCCTATTCTTATGTAAATAAACCTTGCTCACCTGGGCTAGTCCCTACAAACACAGCAGATAAACATTGAGAGTGTTGGCAATGTGGATCTTTTTCTTTACGGACAATATAAAAGCCATTTAAAAAGGCTTTTCACGGCAAGAATTAAAAGGAAATATCTAACACGCAACAAGATTTTTCATTTTTTACAAGAAGGGTTTGGAGAAAAATAACACCAGATATCAGCGATCAGCTAAAACACATTTGGAGTCCAAATTTAGCTTGTTTTAGTGTAGCACTGGAGCTACATTGCTAGCAAACATAAGTCAGCGGTCAACTAATTTTTTCATAAAAACATCAAGCTTATAACCCCCTCGCACTGCATCTAGCTCTTCATTAAGATCCGGCCAAAACTTTGCCACTACAAGCCACAGCAGATTCCTCTGGTATTTATGATAAAAGGTTAGATCAGTCCTCCAACGTCTGAGGTGGTTTGTGAAAACAGACCCAGTTGTCTGAAACAGCTGTTTGGCGGCATGTTAAGTTCATTTTTATACCTCATAGTGAGTCATGCTGTGTCCTAAACCACATCCACAAGTCTGCACAGCCTTAATGAAGAGCTGGAGGTGGATTAAGCAAGTTGTTACACGTTTAGGATCTATTTATGGAAACAATTTTGAATGTTCATTGCTAGACGTCTAGTGTTTGTTAGTAACGTTACCCTCGCAGCTGCAGTCCTGATCTAAAGAAGCAAATGTCTGGGCTGAATGTCCGGATATGTGAAGAACTGTGTACACTTGATTTCTTTCATGCTTAAATATAGTTTGAGTGTGACGTATGAAGTGTTATAACAGAGTACTGAACACTGAATGAGAAATGTCATGTTGAAACAAGGTACTGAACACTGAAAGAGAAATGGAGTATTACAACAAGATACTAAGCGAGAGACAGTTACAGAGAGAGAGAGAGAGAGAGAGAGAGAGAGTGAGAGGAGAAAGATGGAGCGAGAGAGACAAGAAAGATATAGAGAGAGATAGTGAGCAAGAGAGAAAATTAGACTGTTGGAGAGACACAGCGAGAGATGCTGAGAGAGAGTGAAAGAAAGGTGTAAAGAGAGACAATGAGAATGAGAGTGCAAGGGATGGTGAGAGGATGAAAGATGTAGAGAGGGTGAGATATGGAGAGAGCGAGAGATGGTAAGAGAGTGAAAGAACAAAATGTAGAGAAAGACAGAGAGATATATAGAGAGAGAGAGTGAGATGTAGAGAGACGATGAGAGATGGAGAGTGAGACAGTGAGAGAGTGAGACGATGAGAGATGGAGAGAGACAGACGGTGAGAGATGGAGAGAGAGACAGTGAGATGTAGAGAGAGACAGTGAGATATAGAGAGCGAGATGGTGATGAGTGTAATGTTGGAGGGATCTGCCTGTGAGTGTAAAGCTGCTGCGGTACAGAGTGTCCTGATGACTCAGCACAGGCTGAATTTAGCCCAGCGCTGTGCCTCTGCTCTCTCTGTTCACTGCCTCACAGCCAGCCTCTTGTTTCTCGCTGAATTACACCACAGCAGAGAGAAACAGGGGGTCCCGCAGGGTGGGCATCTGGTTCAGGACCAGGTGGGCCTATGGTTTTAGGCCCAGGTTTGGCCTAGCTCTGAAGACTGGTCTAGATGGTGTAGATGAAGACTGGTGTGTGTGACGTGGAGGACGGGGCAGCGCTCATGTTGGCGCGCGCGCGTGTGTGTGTGTGTCCTGCTGAGGGCAGGGCCTTCTGTTCGGATCTCCTGGAACACATCACCTTCAGCTGATAGCAGCCCATATCTCTATCCGTCTCTCTGTCTCTCTCTCTCTCTCTCTGTCTCAGAGTGATTGATTATTGTTATAAAAAAAGGCAGTAATAAAATTATTGAAAAGATAAGTAATGTGAGATGCACATTAGTGCAAAGCTCTAATAAAGTAGATACATGACTACTAAAATATATAATTATACTAAATAACAAGAAACAAACAAAAAAGCTATTACATTAAAATATTAAGGTATAATAAAAACAAATGGATATAATAATCATCATCATCTATATCATCATGAAAAAAATGATACTAATAATTATACTAATAATAGTAGTAGTGGTAGTTACATAATCAGGATGTGTTTAAATATCTCTATGTTGGACTGGACTCATAATCCTCTTTCGGCCTCTCTTTCTTTCTCTCTCTGCCTGTTCCTCCGCTGTCCCTCCCCGGCTGTTTGTTTATCTGCGTTTGCTTGCCTTCCTCTCCTCCTGGGCCGCGTTCGGCTGGCTGGAATGTGGTGTTGAATGGCGTCTTCTCCTGTAACCGTGATACTTCCTCCCCTCCTTCGTTTGCATTCATCTGACTCGCTGCGGCTCCACTCAGTCTCACCTTGACAATCCTGCTGTCGGAGCGGAGAAAGGCTCTAATGTCTGCTGTACACACTTATTGTCTAAAAACAACACTAATATGAGTGAACACTGGAGCGGCACGATACGGACGAAATATCAGTATTGCGATTTTACTGCTACATATTGCAACTGGGATATTAAAGGGCCCATATCATCAATTTTCTGGAAGTCTGTTTCAAATGGCACATTCACAGTCATCTGCACTGGAGCGTCACAGGGCAGCAGCCAATTAGCAGCAAGGAGAAATAAATAACATTCTCTGATAATTTTGATCAGTTCATGACAGAAAAAATAAAGTGTAAAAAATGTACGCTGATTAATCGCACCATGTGACTTTCAGCATCCAGCCCCACAGGTGCCCTGTAAAATTAATTTTTGTATAATTTGAGTACATCACGTGTAAATATCACCTCAAAGCAATTAAGAGTGAACCTAGCGGTCCAAGCTAGCACGATTCCAGGCTTGAGACACCTTGTGTGCATGGGCACTGGAACCATTATATTAGGGGGCAAAATAATTTGTTTCGTCCCCCAGTTTATCCACCCAGTGATTTGTATGAGTGAAACACAGGAGACACCATGTGCAGCACACGCCCCTGCCCACCCCCACCCCTGTTCCAGACCCCCCCAGATTAAAATGCTTCTGACGCCAGTGCTTGTATGTTCATTGTCTAAAACCGTAGCTTATAGATGGAGAACTAAGTCCCAAGTATCATTGTTCTTGCTGAAGCATTTTTTATTTTTTTCTGTGAATGAATCACTATTTTCTGTAAATGAAATACTATTTTTCTGCCTGTCAAACTGTCCTATCTTTGGTATATCGCATAGATTAAATGAAATAATGAGAACAAATGTTTTGCTGTGACAGACTCCAAAGTGCCTAAAGATACAAGGAGCCTAGATAAAGGAGTTCCAACCACTCAGCATTCAGCACCACCAGTATACT
>JBBPCY010000001.1:29393058-29403305 GCA_037974405.1 Brachyalestes nurse | reverse complement strand
TAAAAACACTGCTGTAATCAACACTCTCCTCTCACAATGAGACCAGTTGGATGGTAAAACACTACTAGAAGTTCATCTATGGTAATTATTGCCATTTTGTTTAAGAGTAAAGGAGAGATTTGTTATCTTTGAATTATTCAAGTTCTGTAAACACTGCATAATTTCTCTTAATTTGATCTTTTGTCATTTCCTTTAAAATTGTGTTTTAAAGAACAGTGTTTTTATTTGCAAATGAGGAGAAATATTGTCAGCAGTTCTTTAAAAACTAAGGCAGAGCTGTTCAGTTCAATACTTGCACCTATAAAAGATAAAAACCTGAGAAACTGAACATACAAAGCCAGGGTTAAAACCAGCGGCTCTTCACCACATTGCGCAATACTGCGTTCAGCTACTGGCTTGAGAATTTCTCTCATTTAGATTGTTTTCTTTACTGTTGTAGTGGTTAATGTGTTGTAAGTAGTCTAAAATTGCTGGGGTGCCATTTTTTTAGTCCTTGGTCCAGGCCTGTCCTGCAGTTTGATTCCACTGGTAGAGGAAAGGGCTGCGAACCTGTGAGTCCTGTGGAGATTACCTGGGATCGGTGATACATCAGGTCCAATGGCGCTGCTGTTGCTAGGCGGCAGGAGAGAAGAGGAGGGATGCAGCGAGCCACTGAGGCTGTAGCCATGGTGATTCACCAGCAGAGCGCTGGGGTTATAGACCCAGGACACAGCACAACACTTAGTCACTCTCTCCACCGCAGAACGCCGCGCTCGCTGCCTCCCAAACTCACGGAAACCTTCACAACAAGTACCTGCAGGCTCACCAGCGCCACCAGCCTGCGGAGATCAGCCGCCACTACAGCAGGTGGCTTTCTGGCTGAGGGCCCTGTGGTGTCCCTGACAGGGGTTGGTCTTTTAAACCGGCTTTATTTGTCCATATATACTTTAATGCCTCACAACTTTTTGGCCGCAAACTGAGAAACATGATCCCTCGGTTCGCCTCAGACGTTCCCAGGGCGAATGTGGACTACGCGGGTGCTGTTTAAGGAGAAATAATTGCAAAACTCGGTATGCTCTTTTGGAATAAAGAGAGCACAGATAAGATGAATTGCTCCCTTGTTTTGAATAGATGGAAATGCCTGAAGATTTGGCTGCTGGGAGTCGAATATGCTTTCCTGGTGTGATTGCAGCCATCTTAGCTGGAGCCAAGAATTTGTTTGCAGTCTCCCCTCCCTCCCCTCAGTGAGGAAGTTGTGTACAGGAAAATCATCTTGTGGGGAAGGCAGTCAACTCAGGGGGAAAAGAGAGAACTCTTGCTTTTTGCTTTTTAGGATGACTTTTTTTCAGTCAGTTTGATCCTGAAATGACTCTGCCTGCTAAGACTGGCTTGTATTAACAAGAACTAAATTTACCTTGCATTTTCAAAATAGATCTTGTATGTTTCATAATGTATATGGAAATTAATAACATATGTACATTTCATAACATAGAAGGAAATATATGGAAACTAAGCTTCAGCTCATTTTGATTCAGTTCTTTTTGTGAGGTCACAAAAACCTTCATATTAGCATGTATCCACTAACTTCGCCCTCCCATTCATGCTGAAGTTAGGGAGCGTGTTTAGCCCAGGGCTGCTTATTGAACAAGACAGCCTATCATAACGGAGCTCATTAGCATAAATCAGTCTTAAAGGTGCAGTTACAGAAACTGCAAGCATAAAGAGACAAGTTAATTTAAATAGCCCATCATCATACACAAAGGTCATTTACAGGAATATAAAAACTAGACTGCTTTTCCGCAGCTTGCTCAAATGCAGCAATCGTCTGACCCTTCATAGCAACTGCCTTTCATGCCTTAGCAACCACCCAGAAACAGTTCTGTCCCGATACTTCTGGCCATATTGTTCAGTTTAAACAGGTGTGTCCCGATACCTCTGGCCATATAGTTCAGTTTAAACAGGTGTGTCCCGATACCTCTGGCCATATAGTTCAGTTTAAACAGGTGTGTCTTTGGGGGTGTGGCCTAAGGTCTCATAAGAAGTTTCATTAGGTTTAGTCACTGTATGGAGCCTGAAAGTTTCTTCTTCTGAAACTGCATTCATTTCAATAGGGTTAAAATGAATGGAAGTGAATGGGGGGGGGAAAGGGATGAACGAAAGAAAAGGAAAAGACAGGTCATCACCGACCACGTTTGTGTGTTGGGGAAGTTGGCCTGAGGTATCACATGACGTTTAGTGGGTTTCGGACAAAGTGTGTCCGAGTAGGACTATCTGAAAGTTGAGCCCTATTCATTCCCTATGGGAATTTTTTCGTTGGGAATAACGAACGAACGACAAGGCGGAGCAGAAAGCTATGAACAAGCCCGCTATTCCAGATCGGCCCCGTCGTGTCCGAGTTGGAACGGTGTCTCTATCTCGAAAGCCCTGGGAGGAGTAACAGGCCAAATAACGGGTGAACGGAATAAAGATAATAAAACTTAAGCAGAGCAAGCACACTAAATGTTAAGCATAAAAATAGTAGCCAGTAAATAAAAAACAAAATAAATAAAAGAATACAGAGGACATCAATAAAAGAAGATTAAAAGTGTGGATACTTAAACAAAAGCAGTGGAGGAAAGTGCAGTTTTGCAGATCTGATTCTGATGGGCAGTTGGTGGACAGCATAGTGGATAAACACCATTTCACCAGGTTTAGGCTCTTTTCACCGCCAGCTCAGAGAGAGACAGAGCAGTGCGGAGAACATAGAAACTGTATAAAAATGCAGCATATGGGCCCTTTAAAAAGCGAGACCCAGGTGTTACGTGCGAGTTGGTGTTTGATAAGCGGACCTGTGCACACACGCCACGCCGTGAATAGGGAGGCTTTTTGAGAGCGCAGGCCTGCAGAGCTGGGGGCTGTGTTTGCCTGAAGCCAGAGAGAGAGAGAGAGAGAGAGAGCTTTCCTCCTGCTGGTGTTCTGCCAGCCCTTAGTGCTTATCTCCCGCAGACCTCTGTGGGCAGATCACAACCAGATTTGCCCCTGCATACGCTGGGGCTCGGGCCGCTCCGCACCCAGGCCTTTAAAAGGAGCTCCATGTCTGGTTCCCATTTCAACTGCCTGACTCTCCTCCTTTCCTCCCACCACACACACATACACACACACACACACACACAGCTGTCATCTGGCTTTTTAAGTTCTGGACTGCGTTTCTCCAGCTGGAACTGGTTTATGACATTCCCCCAGCAGACTCATTGGCTTTCTCTCCTCGCTCGCTCGCACACATATGCGCACATGCATGTACCGTTTTTTTTCCTTTTCTTTTCTTTTTCTCCTCCTCTCTGTCTTTCTCGTTCTTTTGCTTTCCCTCATACTGCCTGCATGTGTGCATGTCTGTGTATAAGAGTGTGTGTGTGTGTGTGTGAGAGCATGTGCTTGTACGTCAAGAGAAAAAAAAAGACAGTGAAAAAAGAAAAAAGAAGAAAAAGAGAGGGAGAGGGAGGGAGAGAAGAAAAAAAAAAGTCAAAGGAAGCATCTCTTAGCAACCACAGGACAGTAATTACTGTAGCAGCAGCTGGGAGCAAACCAGATTTCCGCTGTGCGTTAAAACACTGGCGTGGGCTACTTTACACACGGCACTGACTAACCAGTGCCAGCAGCCTCCTCCACATGCAGAGAGGAGAAAAACCTGGACGTGGGTGGTGTGGGTGGGCGTGTGTGTGTGTGTGTGTGTGTGTGAGCGAGAGAGAGAGAGAGAACAGGGAAGGGGGTGTTGAGAGAGAGCTGCATACAGTTTTCCCTGAGAGCGACAGGCTCATGTGACCGCAGGGATGTATGTGCATGCTGTAATTTAGATATCAATTTTCGGGCCTTGTGATGTGTGTTGTTTCCCCCCCACTTCCTTGTGTCTTTTGGAAACTACCTTCTTCTGTGTGTTGCGGTGGAGGCGGTCAGGCCTAACTGCAGAGCTCTGCTGCCCAAACTCGTGGCCTCCGGCTCCCTCCCTCCCCGCTGCCCTCTGCGTCGCCTTATTGCGTCTCATTTCTGGTCAAATGTGAGGTTAGGCATTGTAGCAGAAGTCCCATGTGATGTAACTTGTAAATGTATCTAATTGTTTCAGGTAGTTTGTAATTTAAACCTACTTTGGAGGAATAAATCGTTATTTTGGAGTTGTTTTGTAATGAAGACCTGTTCTGAGGAATTCGGTGTCTTTAATAGTAGCAGTGGCCGCTGCTATAGAGCTCCGCATTCCTTTATTGGGCACATTTGTGGTGCCTATGTTCGATAAGGCCGTGTTTGTAGAATTGGCAACTGGAAAAATGTGTCTGGGAACGCATGCAAGGACAGAAACTCGGCTCTCCATCGAAGATGTTTGAGTCATTTCCACGTTACTGGTTTTGCTGGGTGTAGGCCGCCACCTGGTGGGAGCAGCGAGAGGCCTTAGTTAAAGCTTTAGAATCGGTTTTACCTTCAAAGTTGACTGATGACTCAAACATGTTCCTCATAAAAACAGAATCAGAAAACTTTATTGATCCTGGAGGAAATTGCTTATGTTATGACAGCACAGACACACAGAGACAAGAACAATATAAAACATAAAGTCGAAATAAATCCAATAAAAACGTGGCAGAAAGTGCTCTATATGAAATACGCTATGCTGTGTACACAAATGCTGGGTGTAAGTACTAGAGATACACTATATGGACAAAAGTATTAGGACATCTGAGTGTAACACCTACATGGTCTTTAGTGCCTTGACATTCAAATCCATAGGCTGGAGTTGGTCCCCCTTTGTGGCTATAACAGCTTCCACTCTTCTCGGAAGGCTTTAAACAAGATTTTGGCGTTTTACTGGGAATATGTGCCCATTCATTCTGTTGAGCATTTATGAGGTCAGACACTGGTGTTGGATGAGAAGGCCTGGCTCACAATCTCTGTTCCAGTTCATCATAAAGGTGTTGGATGGGGTTGAGCTCAGGGCTCTGCAGGCTACTCAGGTTCTTCCACACTGAACCATTTCTTTATGGACCTGCTTTCTGCATAGTCGTAGTGTAGTCGTACTTTTGTCCATATAGTGTAAGTAATTTACAGTAAAGTGAATTACTAGTAACGTAAATAGTGGTTAGGAGTGTGCCCTCTGTGTGTGGTCTAAACCTCAAAAGCTGTATTTATTTATTTATTTATTTTCTTTTCCAGGTTAACCAGGACCTCCCCTCCATCTGCACGCCCATGAGAGAACCCTTCTCCCCCCATGGCGGCGGAGTAGTGTCCACCGAGCCTTTTCGTGGCTGTTATGTGCGTACGCAGCCCTTCGATGACTTCCCCAGCCCCAACCGCCGCTACCTGCCCCCCCAGGTCAGTCGAAGACTACTTCTCGATGTTAAAGTGACAGGAAAAAGCAAATCAAATTTTGTCAGTTGTTTTGAATCAGGCCAGCCAATGCCTTTTTGTCGTCTAGAGCATTTGTTCTTCTTCAGTCCAACGCTGGAGCTGTAGTTTTGCCAAGTAAACTCAAATGCACTTGCTTATGTGGGTTCTGACACTGTGGGACTATAAATTCAGGCTTTAAAATGAATGTATTTTGACCTATGAGGTGTTTTGAGCATGGTGGCTCATCTTTAGATGTTCATCTTAAGTGAGTTGCTTCAGTTGAACACTTTTAATGTCATTTTTAAGAGCCCTTGTTATAGTAAAAATAACACATGAACATGAACGTAGTTTCAAAATGTACCACTCACTCCACAGTCCACAAGATAAGCTGCAAAACTAAGCTGCAAAACAACCTGTTTTTAAAGAATTGTTTTTGAGACGTCACAAAAATCAAAGCATTTACCGCCTAGTGGGTATTTCAGCCTGGATTGTTATTTGAATGATGTACAGTATATAGCTTCCAACACAACAGAAATCATTTACATATGAATGTCAGACCAAAAACTCATGTATCTCCACAATGGCAGGTGTTTTGAGGTGTTTTTGGTTCATAAAATCACAAATATAGGCGTGCTCCTGGAGATCTACTGAACTGTGGAGTTTGAAGTGTCTTGAGTGCTTTCCCCACCGAGATATGCAACTCGGACGGTCGCGGGACAAAAGTATTGGGACACCGCGGCGAGGTGAACGGTTTTTGGGGAATAATCCCTGATCTACTAAAAATACAAATCAGCAAAGGTCTCCTGGAGTGCACCGCAGAGAAATCACGCATGGAGTGTGGGGCTCAACCCTGGTGTGGAATTCGAAAAAAGTGCTTTCAGCTACAGTCGGCTACAGCCTGCCCTGAGTCCCCTTGTGTGAAAACATCCAGAAAAAATATATTTTTTGCCACAAAAAAGCAAAAAAAGGCCAAAGATATATGCAGAGTTAAATTTGCGTGTAACTGAATCCACGACTCCAGATCCGCGTAAAACTGGGGGTTTACTGTGTATCTATATATATATATATATATGAGGCCGTTTCTTTAAATGCATGCGTCATGAATCTGATGGGGTTTTGTTTGTTTGTTTATTTATCGTTTTTTTTTTTTTTTATTGCAGGTCTCTTTCAGTACCACACGCCACGTGAGCTTCCACATGGACGACGAAGAGGTGGTCCGTATCAACCCCCGAAAGGACGTTCTGATCCGGGGCTATGAGGACTACCGGCACCCCGTCATGTGGAAGCAGGACACGGAGCGGGACGACGGGGACTTCTCTAGCACCTTCTCCAAACTGGACAACAAGAAGAGCGAGTACTTGTTCCCGGAGGGTCCGGAAAGTCACCCGAGCGGCAAGGACTCCATTAAAACCCAGCAGCCTTCGCCTCTCCTCAAGTCCAAGAAGTCCCGCCGGCGCAGGGAGGACGGCGAGCGCTCGCGGTGCATCTACTGCCGCGAGATGTTCAACCACGAGGACAACTGGCGGGGGCAGTGCCAGGACGCGCCGGACCCCATAAAGCAGTGCATTTACAAGGTCAGCTGCATGCTGTGTGCCGAGAGCAATGAAGGCAGCTCTGCGAATGTGGAGTAAACAGTTTGGAAACGCTAGGAGTTATTAAGTGGCACACAAAAACAACTCTACCTGTGAAGGAGTAATGTTGATTTGCTGACAGGAAAGCAGATGGCATCCACTGAGATTTTCAGATCTGTCATATCTGTTTATAATATCGGAGGGGATATAGGTGGAATATAACGGGAAACAGTAGAATATTACTGTCTGACACCCAAACATCAACTAAGCTAAATTCTCAGGGGTAGAAGCTCTGAGGCTTGGCACTGAAGTCTGCAAAGCAAGTCCAACTCTGGAGCTGCTTATTAGTCAACCGGTTTATTGAATTATTTGTTTTGCATGTGCAGTGCAGTGCAGTGCAGGGCTGGGCTCAATGATTAGACTATAGACTAGAATGGGCACTGAGGCCATTGTTATCATAAGCATAGTGACCAAAATGATTTCCTATATACATATATATATATATATATATGTATATATACCGTCACGGTACATGGGTCAGGGTTCAATAGAAAGCAAGTGAGATAGCTAAAGGTTTTAAAGGTCGCTGTTTAATGTTTCCATATGAAACTGTTTCAGGATGATCATGTTCCTTTAAGGAACCATGCATGCTGGGATATGTAGTTCTGGGATAGTAGTGCGAGGATGTTTTTCTGAGTTTCTTTTCATGGCTGCTCTGTTCGCGAGTGCTTTTCGCCACTCGAATGCTCTTTTAGAAGAAAGGAAATAAATTCTCCCGTTCTGAGGGAGGAAAGCACAGACCTAGCTCCCGTATCGTCTCATTTTTGGACCTGCCGAGCGAACGACGCCTGGTTAGCAGCCGCTAACACCGAGGCAAGAAGGCAACAAAACTCACGCTTGTAAATTTACAAAAACACAACAATGCGGTTTTTCAGTACACTCGGGTGCTATTGGAGCGTTACCCCTGCGCAAAGCGAGAGATTACTGTATCTAGCTTGATAAATGTTTGTCTTACAATCTGACCGATGAACAGTGTTTGATAGTTATGCTCATCTCAGTATACAATAAATGGCCTGTGTAGTCCAAGAATTCACCACTTTCTCTCACCTTGTTGTCGCCGATCTGTTTGGTGAGGGGGTCTCGGCTCATCTGCAGCAGGTTATGCAAACGCGCCTCGTTCTGGCCAATCAGAGCATTTACTTGACCCCTCTGGTCATCCCACTGGTCGCTGTGTGTGATCATGCGGTCCAGCTGTAGAAGCCGGGCCTCCACGCCGTGCTGGGTGTTGTCCCACTGGCCGCGGACCCTCTCCACTGCACACAGCAGGAACAACAGGGTCACAGAAAACAACACACACAAGCTAGGAGTCCTACAGACATGAAAGCTGTGCTGCAACATCATTTCTGTCTTCAAAATCCACATTCACGCGCGAGACGCCAGCTGTCTCACAACGACGTGAGCCGTCTCTGAAGAGTTTATTGTTTTCACCGAGACAAAGCCTGGAGCAGAACTTCAAAGAACGCTGCATAAAGCTTTCTAAAACCATGAAACAAAAGACGGAGCAGGCAGGAACTTGCCCAGTTTTATCCTTCTTTTATAAAAACAGCAGTTTCTGAAACAGCAGCAAATAATCCAAAAGTTTCTAAAAAAAAAAAAAGTATTAACAACTCAAAATGTAAAACAACGGAGAACATTTACCGCATCTACGTGGTGGAGGAGGAGGAGGAAGCAGCAGAAGGAGAGGAAGCAGAAGAGATGAAGGTGAAGGTGAAGCAGAAGCAGAGGAGAAGGTGAAGCAGAAGCAGAGGTGAAGGTGAAGCAGAAGCAGAGGTGAAGGTGAAGCAGAAGCAGAGAAGGTGGTGAAGGTGAAGCAGAGGTGAAGGTGAAGGTGAAGCAGAAGCAGAGGTAAAGGTGAAGCAGAAGAAGAGGTGAAGGTGAAGCAGAAGTGAAGGTGAAACAGAAGCAGAGGAGAAGGTGAAGCAGAAGCAGAGGAGAAGGTGAAGCAGAAGCAGAGGAGAAGGTGAAGCAGAGGAGAAGGTGAAAAGCAGAAGAAGAGGTAAAGGTGAAGCAGAAGCAGAGGTGAAGGTAAAGCAGAAGAAGAGGTGAAGGTGAAGCACAAGTGAAGGTGAAGCAGAAGCAGAGATGAATGTGAAGCAGAAGAAGAGGTGAAGGTGAAGTAGAAGAAGAAAAAGGAGATGAAGATGAAAAGAAGCAGCAGAAGAAACAGTAGAAAAGTACAAGAAACAGAAAAAAATGATGATGAAAAAAAAAACAGAAGATGAACCAGATAATGAGGAGGACAAGGAAGCAGAAGCTGAAGAAGCTGAAGTAGATGAAGAAGCAGAAGAAGCTGAAGCAGATGAAGAAGCAGAAGAAGGTGAAGGAGATAAAGAGCAGAAGAAAAGGAGCCAGAAGAGATGGTGAAGAAACAGAAGCAGTTGAGAATGGTGGAGTGTCTCACATTTCTCGGTGATGGAGGTTCGCACATCCAAGTCAGAGGTTTTGTTCTTGATGTTCTGAGCGAGAGTGAAAATGTCCTCCAGCTGAGGATGCCTCTGTTCCAGATCACCTTTAGTTACCTACACACACACACACACACACACACACACCCCTTTAGATACCCCTCTAAACCGATGTTTTAAGATAGAGCATTACCACATTAGTGCAAGGTAACTGGTGCGTTCATTACCACATGTTAACAACATAGAGGGCAGTGAGGTTTTTTTTTTTTGTTTTTTTTTGTGTGAGGTTTCCATCTGAGCAATGAAACGTGCTGAGTCACAAAAACACACCTCCAGACGGCCGATAGTCGTGCGTATCTCATCAGTGTCACCCACAGTGACGATGCTGGATTTGAGCATCTGCTGAATCAGCTGCAGCCAGTCGGCCAGCTCTGTGGCCCGGTCGCTCACAGCGTCCGCACTGAGGGGGACCTCGCCCAGCAGAGCCGACCGCTGGACCTCCACAGACACTGACACCGACACACAAAGAACATTAGTATTACACACATTCCACTATTAAAAAGAAACTAAAACAAAAGCCATCTAAAACTGAATCATAGCGTGTGTGTGTGTGTGTGTGTGTGTGTGTGTGTTTCTCCTCCTCTAACCTGGTGACATGGCTGTGAAGTGGTGTGTCCAGGGTGACACAGGCACTTGTGTCGTCTCTTTCAGTCGGACATCCAGAGCCTTCCAGTCTGAAGCCAGCTGCTCTATTTTACTCTGAACACACACACACACACACACACACACACACACCCACACACACACACACACAGACACACACAGAAACACACAGACACACACAAACACACATACAGACAGACACACAGAGACACACACAAACAGACAC
>JBBPCY010000001.1:29332568-29348477 GCA_037974405.1 Brachyalestes nurse | reverse complement strand
CCCACCATCACAACTGATGATCCCAAACACATTAAGAAGGCAAGAAATTCCACTAATGAACTCTTGATGAAGAACACATGATAATTAAATACCATTCCAGGTCGATTCCTCATGAATCTGATTGAAAAAATGCCAAGAGTGTGCAAAGCTCTTATCAGAGCAATAGGTGATGTTTTCAATATTAGCCAATAATAAAAACAAAGGAAATCGTTGAATGAGAAGCAAACTTTTGACTGGTACTGTACATGTAACAGAATTCTTCTACAAACGTTTATATAGAAAATGGACACATGTAGATGAAAAGATAAAGTTCTTAGCTTGTCACCAGATTTAGATGTCACTATGTCACTATGGTTTTATCACCTGCAGCGCCTGCAGCTCCTAATGGCCAGGCGTGCGTTTGGTCCCACAGGTGGCGCTGTCTGTGGCTGCAGAGTTCTGGGAGCAGGGTGACCTGGAGAGGACTGTTCTGGAGCAGCAGCCCATTGTGAGACACTCACTGTAATGATGGCACAGAGAGAGAGAGAGAGAAAGAAAGAGAGCAGGAGGCAGTGGTGGGAAAGACAGACAGAAAGAAAGAGAGGGAGTAAAAAAAAAAAGAGAGAGAAATTTCCCATGGGCCACGTAATGATGTACTGCCTATTATGTGGTGCAGTGAATCAGAAAGAGCGGTCGTAGTGGCCCAGTCAGCCGCACCATTTCCCAACTCCCCTATTTTACACAACTCTGACTCCAGATCCTTTAATGTCAAGAGCTTCAAATTGCCATCACATGGCTACTAACTTCCTTTAAGTCCAACAATTCCTACTGAAATGAGGGAGGATTCTGCTTTTTTAAATGGCTGTGCTTCTTTCTCACATAAAACTAACAGAGTGCTGTTTACCCTCTAGCCCATGATGGACAGGAACAAAGCAGAAGAACTGCCCAAGCTGCAGTGCGGTTTCATTGATTTCGTCTGTTCCTTTGTGTACAAGGTGAGCCGCTCCATTCTGATGAGTCGACACCTCACGCTCAAGGCTTCATGGACTCAAACTCGTGTTCTAAACATTGATTTATTCACATGTAGTCATATCCATCTATTGTAACTTCATTTTTACACCATGTAAACGTGCCTGCTGCTCTCTACATTGTGGGGACCGACATAAATTGTCCACTGTTACTTGGAAAAAAAACCTTTATATATTAACATCAGTTAAGAATGTCTTTTACTTGTTATAATAGAATGTTTTGTGGGGACTGCGATGTTACAGAGAAGACTGTAATCAACTCTTCCCTTCCTGAGCAGAATATTCTATTTTTGACACTGACGCACAGGGACACAAAAAAACCTTATTCTGCGATAATGATACACACAATATGCATCACTTTAACCAGGAGAATCCGTTTTTGTTTAACTATGCAAACATTGGAAACATCTGGTGTGATTCTCAAAACCAATATGAACCAGTCTCTTAAAAAATCCTAAAAATCCTAAAATTGTCTTAAAATCAAAGAATTTTGTCCGCAATATAGAGAAACTTGGAGTATGAAATATGCAAAATTCTGTGCATTAATCAGCAAAAACTAATGAACCATCTGACATTCAAAAGTTATCTTTTTTTTGTTTCGGACGTGTTTTTCTTGTGCATTTTATGATGTTTATGTAATTCCAATTTTATGTAACTTATCCTTCCTAGTACACTGCAAGAAGTAAGCTACCCTCTTAGATAGGGTAAATCAAATCGTTTAAATACAAGATGAAAAAGAACAAAAAAATGTAAACTGTTATTAATATTTCGAGCAATTGTTATTTTTTACCCAACCATCAACCATCACCAGTGTTGGGAGTAACGTGTTACAAAAGTAACGAATTACTGTAATGCATTGCTTTTTGCCTTAACATGGTAATGTAAAGCATTACAGAAAAAAATGGTAATATTTTACTTGGTACAAATGTCATTAACGCGCGTTACAATACATCTTTAACCCGGAATTAAGTTTTTTTTTTTTCATACAAATTCGTTGCGAGATCAGCCGAGGAGAAACGTCCACGCAAAATGTTTCACTTCTTGTAGTCACACAGAACAGAGAGATGAGTGAACCTGCCACTGATCTAACGTCGGATAGAACTGTTTTTAACCATAAGCCCAGCGCAGTCAGATACAACATCACCTTCCACTGGCTGTGTAATGAGCTAACTAAGCGTCATCAGCTACATTTAGAGCCAAATCCATATTTCCAGTTATTTTGGTGAGAGTAACGGAATAAAGTAATGCAAAAGTAGTGTAATGCCTTACATTTTAAATACAGTAATATTGTAATGTAACAAATTACTGTAAAAAGTAATAAATAACACATTACAGTTTTGAAGTAACTTGCCCAACACTGGCCTTCATGTTCCCTACAAGGCTTTTTTTAGAGTAACACCCCTGAGACAGACCCTTATCATCACTGACAGCTGGATTTGACAACGTGACACAATCCAACAGTGGCTTAATGCTAAGACTCATGGGGACGAGGGTGAGGGGCCAAGTGGTCAACAAAGTGCATTAGACTGACAGTGCCTTATGTGTGACAGGTGAGGCAAATACAACATTTGCCTTGAGTGGCAACTGCCAGCAGTCGTCCTGCCTGTCGGCTGCTTCAAGGAGCTTGTTTTGCTTGAGCAAGAGGAAATCTTTAAACTCCATTTTAGCTATACTGTCCTAGAGCAATTATGTAACTACACATTTAATTACATTTGAGTTCAAACAACAACTGTAATAATAATGATAATAACAACAACAACAACTTTCTATATTCAGCAGGTCCTTATCCAAAACAAGACCAAGCATGTTAGTTTTGTGGTATAGGCTGGGAGTGAGAAATATAATCAAGGAGTCATGCTTTTTGTCACAGGTGACAAGAGTTAGGGTTCTAAAGGCTAAAATCTGTGATTTAAAGTGAATCTAGCAACAAACTTGCATTTATTCGTTAGTTCTCAATGTGAAATGTGAGGCCTCTGCCATTTTGGAGCATTTCCATTTTTATAAAAGACATGTCATTCTACCTGCTGTTAGGAGTTGTGGGTAATTCTGGGTCACACCAAGCAAGCATCCGTCCCTGCTTAAATACACACACACACACACACACACACACACACACAATCAAACACACACTCCACACTTGCCAGCATTTATACTAGAGAGCTGGGTTAAAACTGCAGGTAACTTAATGCTAAATCAAACTAAAGAAGCAGATTTGGACACCAAAAAAGTCCAAGCATCCCTTTGCTGATTACTTCTGGACACCTATTTCTTTAAGGTGTCGTTTGTTTTTGTTTTATTATGTTTAGAGCTACTGTTCATACTGAACTGTAAAGAAAAGCTACACACACACTCACATATGTGTGTATATATACATATATGGAAAATTGAAGACATTTCTCAAGTGCACAGAGATTTATCTCATGGCACAAACTCAGATCTTGATTTGGTTATCTTTCCTTTACCAGGATTGTCTCCGTGTTGCTGCCTGTCACCAGTCGAGCCAAGATACGGCAAAGTGGGATCACACCTCTGCATCTGGCAGCCGAGTTCAACCATGACGATGTTGTGTCTTTCTTGATCAGCTCTGGTTCCGATGTAAATGCCAGACTGTCCGACAAACGCTCCTCCATGTTCCATGACCACCGGGCCACAGCTCTGTATGCCGCCGTGGCGGCCGGCAACGCAGAGATCGTGGAAACGTTGCTGAAGGCGGGTGCAGACCCTAACCTGGACCCCCTCAGCCCACTGATGGTCGCAGTGCGTCACGGCTGTTCCAGGACTATTTCCTCCCTGGTGGAACACGGGGCAGACGTTAATGCTGGTGTTCCAGCCCACCCCTCAGATTTCCCCGGAGTCCTGCTGTGTACACATCACTTGGGAATTTTACAGTACCTGCTGGACCACGGCTGTAAGGCACAGGACTGTTTCAGGTGCTATCACAGAGATACCCGGCAACCTTCTTCCATTAATCAAACCAGAGGGGAAGACACTGGCCAGAGGCAAAATACAGTTCCCTCACAAACAACCTGCACAGAACCAGCCACCAGAAATTTACAGGTCTGGACTTAATACTGTCACATAAAACAAATACTCACCTGCACTGTTTAGACGGTAGTTTTATTTATACCTGTAGTTCAGTGACAACATCCATCTAGAAAAGATGAACTCATACAAGTAAAATCATCACAAACTCATCACCACAAACGTCCTTTGCAGCTACACACATTACACATTAGACTGACAGTAAATTGTATCATTCATAAACTGTAAACTTTAGTTCCCAAGTAGTACAAACAGTATAAAATGTGTACGCTTACAGATACAACATGATCCCTGCGACTCAGTGGTGCTCCTTAAATTAGTTTAATAAGTTTCACTAAGTTTCATTCATTTTCCCAGGGGCAATTTGTTTCTTTTCATAATTGAACTTTAATAAACAGAAAAATAAAATAAAGTCAGACAAGCTGAATGAAGTTAATATATAACTTAAAATTACAACTGCAAAGCAGTATGGTATGATTATGTTCTCATGTTAAAGGCAGTGAAGACATGTCCTGAGGGTACCACCCCAATGACAGTGTTTATGCCCTGAAAACTACAGAACAGTAAATGTTTCAGAATATAAATGAATAATAACTCGGCGGTTTATAGGGTTAAAAACATTATTCTACGTTTCACAGGAGGTTCAAACAATAAACGCAATTATCTTCATACAAATATATCCATAACCAACTCTTTAGCTTCATTAGAAAGTATTTCGTAAAACATAATGGTCGCCCTTATTCCCTAATCTTTGATATTTCGGAAATAAAGACTGGTGCACCCATTACCCTGATGAAAAGCATGCCTCACCAGAGTCCGACACATTTTATTTCACAGTATAATTGAGGATAACTCATTTTTTAAATGAGTTAAGGTAATATATCAGCATGTTTGAAAGTCCTGTTGGCCCCATGGTGGTGCAGTGGGTAGCACTGTTGCCTCACACCTCCAGGGTTCGAGGTGTGTGTGTGTGTGTGTGTGGAGTTTGCATGTTCTCCTCCAGGTGGTGTGGGTTTTCTCCGGGTTCCTCCCACAGTCCAAAGACATGCACGTCAGGTGAACTGGGGATTCTAAATTGGCTGTGAGTGTGAATGGATTGTGTGTGTGTGTGTGTGTGCTCTGCGGTGGGATAGCGTCCCACCCCGGGGTGAGTCCCTACACCCCTGGATAGGCTCCGGGTACCCGCGACCCTAGTAAAGATTAAGCGATTACGTAAAATGAATGAAAATGAATTGAAATTGCATTTTAATTCTTTAAATACTCATCTGCTCTCTCATCCCCAATCTGCAGTTTTGTGAATGGGTGGCCTCTGCCTCCGTGTGTGGTATCGCCGCTCCTCTGGTCAGCCTGCTCCTGGACTACGCAGGGAACGTCCGTCTGTGTTCTAGAGTGACTGAGCAGTTACGCAGCACAGAAGAATGGACTGAAATAAAGGAGAAAGCATGTGAGTAAATTGTAATACTTATTTTAAACACACATATTGGAGGTTTGTTAATATATTTGTTTGTTTTGTCTTGTTCGATAAGGCTGAAAGTTCACTTTTCACCATGCGTTCTGATTCAAGTTCAGTATTTAGTACCATGTCTGCTCAGCGGTCAGCAGTTGTGTGCTCATCATAATGAAAACACACAAGACAACTGATACAAAAAACCCACAAAATTCATTAGAACGCTTTATAACCTCAATAGAAAAGGAAATGCAACCATGAAATAGCACCAACACTCTAAGAGTGGGAAACTGTGACCAATCAGAGCTGGACATTACTATCTAAAAAATAATGAGGACAAATCCAGGAGGCGGTTCACTACATGTAATACGTCACAGGGCACTTGAGGCCGAATCACAGACAGGCTTAAAGAATCCACAGCTTAGGCTGGACATAAATGACCCTCTTAAGACATGAATTATGACTTAGTTCAGAAAAATCAGTCATTTGCTATTTTAAGGCCACTTTTCTTTGAGAGGAAGGCTTAGCTCTACTATACCAGACACCCTATTAAAAGTAATAATGAAATTATTAATGATTCTCACATTCGAGACCTCCGATGTTTTAATGAGTAAAGCTTAATGCCGAGTGAATAAACCATTTCGAAGTGTCTAATCTGGGCTTTACTGAAGAAAGAGCGAGACCCTAATGAACCCCATTTGTTTTTTATAATAAAGTGTTAATAGTCTAGTGTTTGTTCTAATTTGCATGTGCTTCTGTTCCATTCTCACCCAGCCCTATTTTTTTTACCCCATTAAGAAAGGATTTTCCTTACCTCTGTATGAGATTTGTCTAAGAATAATCCACCATGGATTCACACTCATTGTGTTTTGACGTGTTTGTGTCTCTGCAGTGTCTCCTCGCCCACTCATGCACCTTTGTAGGCTGAAGATTCGGGAGCAGGTCGGTGCCCAGAGACTGTCGTCCCTAAACACTCTCCCACTGCCAGGCAGACTTCTCCACTATCTACACTGTTCACAGAGCTGCACTAGAGAATACCCAGACCCGCCTCGAAAACAGAGTTCAGGACCACACAGATACTTGTGATGCTTCTCGCCTCACTATCAATATCAGTCAAGGTAAAAATGATGCAGTGGGAACAGTTATCCAACACCTGCATCACGGAATGTCTTCAAACGCTGCTCACATTGCAGGTTGGATTACCAGCATTTTGATGGTTTTACACAGTTGCATCATTATTTGAAGGTGAGAATTACTGTTGTTCCCTTTCGAGGTAGAAAAGGACTTTAATACGTCGACACAACATGTGCTTCTTTAACCAGGATAAAAAGTTGCAGTTAGTCCATAGTGGCCTGTAACTGAAGTTGTAAACAAAAACATACAATGCTGTCTACCAGAAATGCACTAAATACACCATGGAACGTATAGTGGTGTGCAAAAGTTTAAGCACCCCTACTCAAATGATATGTTTTGTTAATTTTCAAAGGTAACACATATTCTATAGGTAGAAAAAAAACCTCTTCCATATAATTTAATGTTTAATATATTGGAAAAACATGTCAAGTCTCAGAACAACACTTTATGTCTCCCAATAGGCAATTTTCAGAAGAAGGAATAAACATTCTCAGTTTATTGTTGATCATTCTGGACCTCGTCCAGCTGTCAGGAAGTTTTTGACACCATGTTAAGTGAGATTGGTGATTGTTTCATGAAACAAATGCCCCAACTTTTGCACAGGTCACCTTTTGTGTGTTGAATAGGTTAAATTCAGCACAAACAGCAACTGTGCTTTAAAATGTGCATGCAAATCTTATTTATGACGGAACGTGATTTGACCAGGGGTGCCTAAACTTTTGCACGCGACTGTCGCTGCGGGGTGAACTTCAGAAAAGTGAAGTTTGTAGATGAAGATTTATGGCTTGAAGCTCTCTTCACTGTAAATCATACGTTATGGTTTTATTGTGTGTGTGTGTGTGTGTGTGTGTGTGTTTGTATTCACTTTGAGGCCAAGAGGAACGAACGTATTTATCGGTTTTACAAGACTGTGAGCAGGAAAAGTATTCTCCCTTTCTTCTTTTGACCTTGTTTACAGAAAGGAGGAGTGCTGCATTTATTATACGTGGCCTTTAAACTGAACAGTGATGAACATAAAGGCTTGCTGCGCTGCGTGAAATGTGCACAGTGTGTATCGGTGTAATGGACTTGCCACAGAGAACAAGAGCGTGAAATTAAAGTGAGATTCTTTTACTGTTTTTTCCGATTCTAAATCATTTGAGGTAGCACATTCTCATCACTGTGAACAAACCCACACTTCAACATATTCTCAGACATGATGAACAGGTGACTCAGCTCAAAACCTGACCCACACTTCACTAAGACCTGTCCTGTATTAGGAAATATAACACATCCATTCCCTGAAAATGAAACAATATCTGTAGAACTACAACTACAGCATGATGTGTTAGTTCAAAAAAACCCAGCACTATCATCAACGAGGTTAATATTAGACATTAATTACAGCTTTTAAACCAGTCTCAGGGCAAAGCAGTGGCACGACAGCCCTGACCTCCGTGATCTGAGTCTGCTACGTGTGTTTATTCGTCCTTTAAGTGCTTCATCAGAACTTGGTAGCCCTACGGCCCGTTTGTGAACAATTACAAATCCAACACAATGTCAGAATACAAACTTAAAGGGAGATTCCACAGATTTTTCAACATGAATCCATAATTCAGTCATTAAGATCACTCAGAGCAGCATGATATTAAATGGGTGCTTCTGGAGTCTGAATTGGTCACAATGACGGTGAATGGAACCAGACGTCCCAAATGTTTAACGCCTCTAAAGGTTCCCTCACAGAAAGCTATAGTGTACAATAGTTAAGAATACACGGCCTGAGGCCTGAGACACAGTTTGATGACATATATTCATGATATAGTTGATATGTTTATTGATATATTTGAATGTTTATGCCCAAAATAAAAGCTATTTAAGATGAGGAGATGTAGGGAGGGTGTAACACTATTTTACCATCAATACTACGTGTAAAAACTCTGGTCAGCTTGGAAGTAAAATGCCACATTTGTCACATCCCAACCCCCTGGTTCCCTTCACCGCCACTGTAAATCAAACCAAGTTATGCTTCTGTGTTACTCACACTACTTTGAACAACTCTGATTAATTATGCATATTTTTAAAAAAAGTGAAATTCCAATATTCTCCTCATCAGCTCAGCTAATTGGAGTTTAATGATGTATTTAATGACTAATTTGAGGGTTTAGACACAAAATAAAAGCCTTTTAGGGCGGGAATGTGCATGCAGAGCACGAAACAGTAGGCCAATACTTTTCTCTGGGGGGTGTAACACTATTTTACACCACATTTAAAACCTCTGGTCATTTTGGACAGTTCATTTGCAACATCAAAACCCCTGGTTCCCTTCACCACGGCTGTAAATCAAACCAAGTTATGCTTCTGTCTAATGCAGTTGTACATCACATGATAAAACAGTAGCCCAGGTCTTTTCTGAGGGGTGTAACACTAGTTTACCATCGATACTACATTTAAAACCTCTGGTCAGTTTGAAGAGTGAGTAAAAATGCTATATTTGTCACATCACAACCACCACTGTAAATCAGTCCCAGTGTTGCTTCTGTATAACTCACACTGCTCTGAATAATTCATCATGCAGATTTACAAACATGTGAAATCCCACAAATCCCAGTCTAGATGAATCCGAACACGCTGAAGATGGATGTGGAGACTGGTTTGGTGGGGATGGGCTTGACCACCACGTGTGCGGTGCTGTGTTTAATCCCTTCCGGCACTTTTTGCATGTCCAGCTCGGTGCTGCTCGCTTTGGCCCGCAGGCCGACGTGGGTGAGCGCGGCGTGGGGCAGCAGCAGGTGTGCGTGGAGGGCGTGGCCCGCGCGGTACTGGAAAGGGCTGCAGCCGCAGGTGAGGGCCACCCTGAGGGGCTCCAGGCGCTCCTCCTGGTTCCTGGCGTTCTTCTCGCTCCACTCGCTTTTCCTCCATGCGTGGTGGAAACACGGGCGTGCGCCGTGGGAGGAGGAGGCGCGCGGCTCTTCCCAGAAGGAGGCCGGGAGCTGCCTTTTACGCATGGGCACCTGGTCGGCCCGGTGAGGGTCCTCCTCGGGGTCGGGGTCCGGGTCCGGATCTGGCGCCTCTCGCTTCTCTCCCGCATGGGACAGGGACATGGACGGTGAGCTCTGTTGCGTACGCGTGCCGGGCCTCTCCTCACCCGCCCTGGGCACCGAGTCCGTGGCCCTGTGTGCGTGGCAGCGCGGCATCCTGGAGCACCTCTGGGAGAAGCGCTTCAGCTGCTTCTGCAGGTACTTCCTGTGGTCCACGGAGCGCCTGCACGGGGCGGACTTGTCCAGAGCCGCCTTGATGTCACTGGAGGCCAAGTTCACGAAATTCAGCAGCGTCTTCACCTCACTGTCCGAGCTCGCCATTGTTTATTTATTTATTTCAACAAATCGATGACATAATCCATTCCACCAGTGCTTCAACAAAACTTTACTCTGCAAGAAAATAAAAAATAACATTTACATTTTGCAGAAAAGGTAAAAAAAAAATTACATTTGCTACTGTCCAGAGCCTTTTTTAAAATGTATTTTACAACAAATGCTTCAACAAAACCTTTCTGTTCATTTTGCAGAAAAGATGCATTTGGTATTGGCCAGGTACATTTTTTCTCATTTATTTTAAAATTGATTACTTGATCCATTCCACTGTACTCTGCAAGAATAAAACATGATTTTAATTTTGCAGAAAAGGTAAAAAATGAACATTGGACATTGCAGTTGGTACTGCCCAGGGCCTTTTTAAAACTTATTTTTAAACAAATTGATAACTTAATCCATTCCAGGAATGCTTCAAGAAACTTTACTCTGCAACAAAAATATTTACATTTTTACAGAGGAAATGTTAAACTGGCAGTTGATGCTGCTCAGGTAATATCATTTGACATTTGCTAAAAATAATAATAATAAGAAGAAGAAGAAGAAGAAGAAGAAGAGGAAGAAGAAGAATACAGCCCATGTTATAAGCAGTATCAATTCATGTCTTGACAATATTACTCTCCAGTAATATTGTAAAATAATAACAATAATAAACCAGTGCACTAATAAAAACTTACTGTTTGTGCTGAAGCAGCCAGCTCTGCCTGCCTCTCTCCCTGGAGCGTTTAACCACTTCAGCCAGCAGAATGAATATAAACTAGGTGTAGTTATGGTGCCTTCCTTTCATCCAATCAGTGGCCTCAATTCCCCCCGCAGCCAGCCAATGGGAGCTCCAGAGTTCCCCTATCGAATTCTTTACCCGTGCAAATTGTTGTCATGGCGATCCCTAAGAAAAGAGGCTAATAGATGCTATATTTCTTTGTAGCGACCGTTGTCTCATTTCCCCCCACGCTCTCATTGGACCCTTTAAAGACCAAATTTTTAAAAATTTTTTTTAGTTTTTGGTTTAAATTTTTTTCCCTCCAAAAAAAGCTGCACATGAAGCAGCACTTAGCCACGTAGCTTAAACATCAAACGCCTGGTAGGCTAGCTTAAGTCTGTGTAGCTGTGGTGCTGGCATGCTTCACCGCAACAGGACAATAACAAGCTAGGGGTTTCGTTCAGGCCACTTTTAACCGTTCTGATCTAAAGGCCCCTTCTCTACCTAAGAGTGATGTAAGGAGAAGTAGGATTGAGGTGGGGGGGGGTGTGGGCCAGAGGGGGGTGTCCTAAAGAGATGTGCGCATAACCATGGAAAGGGGGCTTGAACGCTCAAGAATCTTGTCTTTCTGTTTGCCCCCTCAATCGAGCGCCACAAAAGCTGAATTACTCATTCAAACCTCGCGGGACAAAGGCGAAGGAGCTGGATAGCACTCCTGCATTTGTAGTCAAACATTTAGGGACTTAAATCGAGTCGTCATGAAGGAGAAAGAGTTGGACAAAGCCCATAGAATTGCCATCAGCAAACATTTTCCTGTGTCATATTAGTGGGGTCTCCATGACTCCTTCTGGCCCGGGGACAATAGCACAAGTTTGCACACTCGAATACTGTCACCCTGCCAACGCCGACAAGGGCCAGAAACAGGACAATCCCTGCAGAAAGCACGGGCTCCGCGGGGAAGGTCGCAATAGAAAAGGAAAAAGGGACTTGTGAAATGCTAATTGAGCTCCGTCCCACATTGAGAGGGGAGGAAAGAGAGCAGGCTACCTATCGTCCCGTTGGGCCACCTCCTCCCAGCAGAGGGGTATTAGCTGTAGGAGCGGTTGTCTGGACAGCACACACTGCGAAGCATGCCTGGACACCTTAGCTTCACACACACGGGCCTACACACACAGAGCATCAGTACACATTCATCATGTACTATTACCAATGAAGATACACTGAAAGCTTTACTTAAAGGGCGACTCCATCGATTTTTGATGTAAAGTGCATCATTTTAGAAACATTTGCAGTGTCAGAAACGTTTACAATCATAGTAATCATAGTAATTGCTGTAAATTTGGTCAGTGAAACTAAAAAGCATTTAAATATTGGCGCACAAAGTTTCATATAAACTAAATTCAGCTGTTCATATTTCGTTTTTTTTTTTTACCCATTTGAGTGTTCTGAATCTCTGAAGTGATGATCCACGACTTTCTGTTCCTCTGAGGTACAAATATAGGAACAATGCCCTCAGTCATTCATTAACTTGGGGGAAGACTAGAAAATACACACATGAAGTGAGAGAAAAGTGTAGCTACATCCCTGAAAGTGCCCAGAGCCTCAGATAGGGAGTGTAAAACAACCAGAGCGGTATTGAACCTGCCTGGAAGAGCAATCATGTTTATTTTGCTCCCACAAACAGTGGGGAAGATGGTGAGAGGGGCAAAACTTCTTCAAGCATCACAGCTACAGAAGATGTTGCAAAAGAACTTGGGACCTTTTTTTCACCTAATCGCAAACGTAGACCCCTGAAATTCATGGGAAACTACTGGAACTGGATTCTGTTGAGATCAGAAACAGAGCTTTATTATAACAAAGCTTTATGAAAAAAGAAGTGTGATTACATTGAAAAGGCCCTGAACCCACTGTTTTGTGGAGGACCAGTGATGTGTTATTAAATTAAATCAAAATTGTAGTGATGTTTTTCTTCCAGAGGCCCTGGGAACAGCATTATGAAGTACCAAGAGATTTTAAAGGAGATTTTAAATATTCAAATCTCCAGGATGATATGGATTCAAAGCATATATACAAATGGTTCAGTGATCACAGAATCAAGCTTTTGACATTCCAGCCCCCCCAGACCTGAAAACCTGAAGAAAATAGTCCATAAAAGGGGACTAAGGACCCCAGAGGATCTAGAGAGAGTCTGTATTAGGATTCTCCAATCTCATCAAGCATTACGGGAAAAAATCTTTGCTACAATGTTGGCAGATGGAAGATGCAGGGGTGCCAGTAATTTTGATATACATTTTTTTAATTATATATACATTTAGTAAAGGGTTCTGGTGTCCCTTGACAAACTTTTTCTCACATTGTGAAATTGACCACAAAAGACATTTTATGTTTTTTTTTACTTATCATGCCAAATTTTACAGAACCAACTGTATTTCTACTTATTTCTACAGATTTACCACTATTTTACCACAACCAGCATTACAAATAAACACTCAGATAGGACTTAAAGGTTCACTAGTGGGTCTGGATAGTAAATGAAATAACTATATTTGTGTTGTAGATCCATTCGCCACCACTAGTTTGTGAGTTTGTGTGTACATGAGTCATAAACTGACTTTTTAGCTCTAATACAGAGACTGCGGAAGAGGTGTCAGTCAATTTATAGGGCCCCTGTATTACATTTTCCTTATATTTTAGTTTTGTCCCACCTGTGATTTGCTTGCAGTGTCTCTGTTTAGTTTTATGGCACAAAAACAGCCCACATAAATTTATCAAGACCATTTTTAATTCTTAGAAATAGACAGAATCAGAATAAAATAATAAACTAAATTGATCCCAGAGGAAATTTCCTATGCAACAATTGCAACAATGAGACTCAGAGACAAGAACAATATAAAATATAATATAATGCCAAATATAGTAAGACATGACCCCTGGTTCCATTTACTACCACTGTAAAGGAATTTAGTTGATCAGTTTCTTAATAATGAACCATTTCATGCCAAACCCAGGACTTTGTTTACACCTCAAAGACTAAAATATGCAACATTTTGAATGTGCAATTCTCTTTGAACAGCCTGACAGTAAAACGCAGCTTCTTTCCTGTCTGGTATGAGATGAGAGACAAGTTCCATTGCTGTTTTTTTTTTTTTTTTTTGCACAATGCAGTGACATGATTGACTCGGACCCACAATAAACCAAGATGAGACCAGTTATCGAGCCCTTATTGAGTGAGTTATGGAGTCGACCCTGCACTGCATTTCTAATACATCGCAACCCAAACTCTTGAGTGTAGAGCAGGACCTGCAATTTACAGCCAAGCTCCTCTTCCAGCGGCCCTCCTGCTCTTTAAGGGCTGCAGGACTCCATTGTCATTCTCTTTTTCCGTTCTCACCACTCCTCTGTCCATCTCAAAAGGCCAATTAAACAATAGCGCGCCCCTCCCCTGGCCGCCTGCCTCACTCCTGCTCTTTTGAAGTGACAGAGAAAAAGAAGGGAGGAAAAGAAGAATATACGATGGGCTAATAAACCCCCAGTGTCTGCTTCTCTCTCTGACAGCCTGAAGAAGATGGATGGTGGGACTGTGGGATGGGTGATTGATTTATCTACAATTGAAAGACATGGTGTGTAAACCTGGAAGGGAGCACTATAGTTATGCCTCACAAACTCGTGGACGCTGTCAAAAAAGATAAATATTTCAGAAAAACACTGTCGGTGTGGTGGAACCCTGAAGGAACCTCAGATAAAAAATCTTCAGATAAAAAAACAGCATATTTCTTCCCAAATACACTTCTCTAATGGTGCATATACAACTGTAACATACGGCTAAAGACGTTTTCATGGCATTGAAGTAAAATGTAATAAAATTGTATAAAATGCAAGAGTGCATATTTATACCATTTGTACCTCAATAAATAAATTTGATCCAGAAGCTACAGTGGATTTACGGAGTGTCTTCACAGTGTGTCTTTGATATTTCTCCAGAGAAGAAAAGAAAACTTTCAATTAAGACTTTACAGGGTCTAAAAAAGTTACATAGATGCAAAGAGTATTGAGTATTTGGTGAAACTAAATGTAGGATTCTCTATAGAGGACACACTTCAGCATTTTAATGACATTTTAATGCACAATTCCTGCTTATTTGCTGAATGTGGCATATAAGGCAACAAAATAACTGACCTGTGAAAAAGTTATGGTACTTTTTTCAATAGGCTACAGTAAAGGCCACATTTAAATGTGTTCTCTGTAGAGAATGTGAATGTGAACAACAACAACAAAAAACACATAAACTTTAAAACAACAACAACAATAATAATAATAAAATCAGTAACTTTGACCAGGATTTTACGTGTAAACATAATTGAATATTTAATAAACCCCCCTGGATGAACACTATCCAAATATCCATATCCTCCCTCAACACTTCATTAGTCAGGCCTAGAGCATTAAATCAAGCCTTCAAATGTGATCTGCAGCTAAATTATTCCAGGTACTAGTGGACTGACACCTGCTGCAGTCAGTACCAGTAGGTGATCAGGTATTTTTACAGGAGGGGTCTACTGGGAGCATCCCCCTGCTCCCACACCACCCACCAACACACAATGTGACGGCAGCCTAACAAAAGGTACGGCACCTCCTCATCCGGTACTTAAAAAGAATCTGGAAACACAAATGAACGTATTTTTGTGAAACTATCACCCAGCCATATTCATGCTGATTTATCCTTAAATCTGGTTTGACAAATTCTTTTTTGTATTATCTATGTTATCCACTAGAGGGCAGCAATAACATGCTGAAATAATCCCACCCTGCTCAACAGAGCACAACAAATACAAACCTGTCTAGTTCTGTTCAAATACATGCAAATTGCACCGAATTGTAGTGTTATATTGCAAAAATACATTTATACATTTACAGATGCATGGATAATATGTGACACTCAAGCAAACAAAATATGGACAAAAGAACCCCTGTTTTTCAGGGTTTGTTCTAGGCCCCATATTTCCAATGAAGGACAATCTTAGTGCTTTAGCACACCAAGACATTTTGAACAGCACCATGGGGAAGAACCTTTTCTATTCCAGCAGGACTGTGTCCCAGTGCACAAAGCAGCTCCATAAAGACGTCGCTGGAGGAGTTCAGTGTGGAAGAACTTGACTCCTGACCTCAACCCCATCCAGCACCTTTGGGATGAACTGGAACGGAGATTGTGATCCAGACCTTCTCACCAACATC